>QRFJ01003560.1:0-64625 GCA_006176705.1 Cocos nucifera
GAAGAAGAGATAGAAAAAAAGAAGAGTTTTTTGGGATCAAAAAGTGAAAGTCGAAAAATAAAAAGGCGAAAATTAAAAGTGCAGGAATTAAACTTGGTACTAAGATCTTAGTTAATCTTAGCATCACTTGCAAAGCAATAATTTAAAGTCAGAAATTAAACTGCCATAAAATAAAAAGTAAGAAATTAAAAGGAAAAATAAAATTTTTAATTAATAAAATTTCCAAATTTAAATACATAGAATTTAAAGAAGAATAAAATAGCCTGATCTCTGGATGCTTGGATCGGCATTGGGCAGAAAGATGGTGTAGAAGCTCGGCTCTTCTTCCTCGCAACCCATTGCTTCAAAGCAGCCTTTAACCCATATCCTTGGCTTCGCCCTGTACCAAAGCTTACCTTGTCGAAGATTTGATTTTTTGGAGGCTGGGGTCCTTTTTATAGAGCTAGGAGGGCTGGATATTTTTTAAAGGCAATATGGGACTAAGGCCTTGTAATGCATGCAAAATACAAAAGAATTGAGTAAAATTTGAAATCAATAGATTTGATACATCTCTGAATCACCAATCTGATAAAATCCAGCCATTGCAATAGAATTCCAATGGTCCAAAAATCATGCAAATCGGCATGCAGATCAGCTTAGATCGGGTCGGAGTTAAATTCTGGCCGTTGGATCATGCTTATGGAGGAAATCTGGCCGCAAATCATGCGCCTGAGAGGTTTGATCGATGTCGGAAGCTTTCTGGACTGTTGGATCATCGCCTAGTGAGTGCTGCATTCGCGATGGGCGATCCGCATGATGTTTGCCAGGCTGAATCAAATCCGGAAGCAAACCACAGTCGTCCGATCCTGACCGCAAACAACCACATTCGTCCGATCGCGCAGTCAACTGTTTCCCATGGACCCACGTGGACCGTCGCACGCACACACTGCAACCCAAATCTAGTGGCCTCTGGTTGCCGAGTGAAAAAGACTATAATTACCCTTGTGAGCCACGATAAATTCGTAGACCCTTTGGGGTCTAGGTCCACCATGTGGCAAGCTCTGATTAGCCGAATTTTTGCTGAGCTGGCGGTCCACGCCTGGATCGTGAACCGGTTGATGCTTCAATGGCTGAGTCGACTTTGATGGCTTGACTTGGCTTGGTGGCTCGGCTTGGCTTGGTGGCTCGGCTTGCAGAGCCCGGCTGAGCCAATTTCCTTTTTTAATTTAATTTTTATTTATTTATAATTTTTAAAAATTTATAATCTTTTCCATTTTAGCTCTGTTTTAACTTAAAATTATTTTATTATGAAGTAAAAAAAAGCTATTCTATTGATAATAAAATTTTATTTTTTTTATTATTATTATTTTTTATTATTTTTTAATTAATTTTTTAATTAATAAAAATATAAATTTTTTAAAAATTATATATAAATTGATTAATAATTAATATAAATTAATTAATAAATTAATACTTTTATTGGTGAATTTATGATGCTTATCAGTGCCTAAGAGTTGGGCACCCCAACAACTTTCTTTGTTTGGATATTCCTAGTCTAGGATTTTGATCTAACTTGGATTTTTTTTTTCTCTATTTATTGAATAAATTTTATTCTAATTTTTTTTATAAAATATATGAGATTTGGAATAGGTTGGGGGTGTGCCAAAAATCAGAGGAAGAAAGATCCTTGGCATTGGGGTTTCGATAGGCCACCAAACTAGGTGTCTAGTCAAGAGAAAAGGAAGAAGAAGAGGATCTTATTTTAAGGGCTATTTTTTTTTCAATCTCTCCTCCTTTATTTTTAAATTTTTTTCTAAAAGAGTCTTAGATTAGTAAACTCTCATCTTTCTTCTCATATTTTGGAGAGTCCAAATTTTGAAGAAGGGAGCATCGGATCGACAGTCAAAGAAGGTCAGCAATAGTTTACTAGCATGCGTGCTGATTTCTGCATTAATTTTAGATTCAGTAGAATCTATAGGGACTCGTAGATCACTCCGAGAGGATCGAATGCATGTGCCGCTCGTGACTTTATCCTCAAGCCTGGATCCATAAGTTAGAACATCTAACTTGCTCAAGTAATAGATATGATCTATGAACTTCATAAATGCATTTGATGTAGTATAGATCTAGGTTGATTTGATCAATGTTTTACTTTCTTATATGATTTTAATTTTTAATTTAATATTTATTGAGAAAAGTATCTTAAATTCTTCCATATTAAGCCCACAATGAGGTCCAGGATGATGAACAAAGTCCAATGAGCCCAAGAACATCTCAATTGGGGATCAAACAGTGAAGATATGCATGAAGGAGCATGAGAAGTATCGGATAGGATATCGGTAGTAGGGCACACCCTCGCAGGCCCATATGTTGTGCCAGCTATGGCGCACCAGCCAGCCACTGCGGCCTACCCATGTGCACACAGGTAGTGTGGGCAGCGCCAATGCATGGGCGGGGAGGCGGCGCAGCACCATGCATGAGCCAGCACCAAAATATGCTGAGCAGGTGTTGTGGCCCAAGCGCGACGTGAAGGCACCACCCGGGCCCAGGTGGGTGCACGCGTGGGTGCGGCCCGGGCCCAAGCGGCCTCATGAATAGGGCATGGGCGCAGGGCATTTTTACATGGTCCATGTGTTTGAGGGCGTGGACCAGGCTTTTTATCATGGTGTTTGATGCGGTTTCGCGATCCAACGGCCATGAAGGGCCTGCAGTCGCAATCTACGAATTCGAGGACCTTGTTTTGAGTTCGTTTGGGATCTGCAGACCTCCAATAGTGAGTCGGATAGAGGCCTTTATAAAGGCATGGTAGACTGAGAGCTTTAGTGGCTATGCTGTGGCTTAGTATTTTTTAGAGAGCCTGAGATGTAGAAAGCATAGAGAAGTGTGCTTGCGATAGCAGGAGCAGGGGCTTCGGACAGATGAGCTAGGTCAATGGAGCTGCGATTGGTTTCAGGAGGTCTCCAAAAGAGAGTTTGTTCAAGATAAACTTCTTGTTGAGAGTTTGTATTACGTGATTAAGGGATGGGTAATCTCGCTCTTGCTATCTCTTTTCTTTTCTAAGTTGAAGTTTTGTCATGCCCATGGAGTGCGCTTTCGGCTGATCAGTACTTGAGTGTGCCTCTTCTTAATTTATTTTTGTCTTTCTAAGTCAAGCAATCACTGTGTACCGTAAACCTTAATAAGTGTATCCATATGGAAATAGTAAACCGAGAAGAATGATTGCAGGTACTTGTGCTAGATATTGAAGAAATGTATAGAAAATCCAAGATAATCAGGTGGGAGATCATTAGGTTTGATGGAAAGGATAATGCTCCCGTGTGGCAAGCTAGAGGGTAAAGGATGTCCTCATCCAACATGATATTGTATCTGGGGGGAGATTGCCTACTTGTATATGAGATGCCAGCCACCCATGGAGTGAAAGATTGGAACCGGATCGCAGAGTCAGAACGGTGAGTCACGATTGGCTGTACCTAATGGATGATGTGGTGACCATGTACTTGCGAGCCGAACTTCCGCAACCGTGCTAGGCAAAACTTGAGGAGTGTATATGCAAAGTTGCTCACGCAACATCCTCTCCTTTTTGAGGCAGGTTCTACTGACTATGGATCATGAAGGCAAGAGCATGCGGGAGCATCCTATCCAACTTTCAAAAAGAATCCTCACCGACCTCCTCAGCGTTGGCAAAAAAGTTTGAGGAGAAAGGACCAAGGGTGTTTGGTCTATAGCATCCGCTTCTTCCTTCGTACATATCCTTGGTGCTTGCTCTTCTAAGTAGAAAAGAAGCACCATTAAGAATCGATGAGGTGTACTACAATGATACTCTAAGAATCAATTTCTTAGAGGGTGAGAACCTAGCTTTGAGCTCAGATGACGGCAGCTCAATCTTTGGCAGTTTTCTGAATGGAGTAGAAGTAGGTAAATAGATGGAGGCAGAAGATGATTTGCGAAGAGGAATTGGGATCCAAGTCCATAAAGAGAGACAAAGCACAGATCAGATGCTTAGGTACGATAAGTTGGGGGCATCCGAGTCAAGGATTTGCCCACAACTTAAAGGATCGACGATGGGCTATTGGTGGCGGTGCCAGTAGTAATACAGAATGGCAAGTGATGATAAGTCCTTCTACTTAGTTTCTGATGAGGTATCACTTCTTCTCTCCAGTGGATTATGGATTCTGCTTGTTTTCCATCGTGTATGTTGTGAGAAGAGACTATTTGACTAACTTAGCAGACCGATGATGGCATATGGTGTTCCTACCAAATAGATCGGCTATGAGATCAAGGGCACGGGATGGTCGTGCATGAAGCTCCATGATAGAATAGTGGAAGAAGTTGGATGAGGTCGCGATACATAACCACAGGCTTATGAAGATATCTTAATCTCACCCGGAGCATAACTAGATGTCTACAAATTTAGATGGAAGAAGCTGATGAAGAAATCTTGAAGGTCAATGCACGGCAGTAGGATGAGTGCTTAGAGAAGAAAAGTGATGGAGATCATTACCTCATGGTCAGGAAGCCCAGTGGCAAGGTGAGCAACCGGTGTGGAAAAGGATTGGGTACGGGGATAGAGACTCAGAAAGATGACAATTGCTGACCGTACGCACAGGTGCAGTTCATTATTGCTTAGTGAAGGTTCTTCTGGAATAGGTTCTCAAGTCGATGGCATCAAGTATTGACGGAGGTGTGGATCAGAGCAGCCTTGGGTAACTTCACATGTTTACCATCCATGATCAGCAACGGCAATTCCTGCAGGGCATGGGGGTGCTAGAAGATGCAAACTCTCAAATTGGTGAAGATCGAATATCGAGTTAAGATGGAGATTATTGAGAAAAGTACCTTGAATTCTTTCACACTAAGCCCACAGTGAGGTTTAGGACAACGAACGTAGTCCAACGAGCCAAAGAACACCTCAATCGGAGATCAAATAATGAAGATATGCATGAAGGAGCATGCGGAGCATCGGATAGGATGTCGGTAGTGGGGCACACCGTTGCAGGCCCACAGGTTTGCTGGCCCAGGTGCGCAGGCCAGCCACATGCAAGCCGGCCTAAGTGCACCCAAGCAGCATGGGCAAGCACAATGCATGGGTGGTGATAAGTATAATAAATTCATCAATAAAAGTATTAATCTATCAATTAATTGATATTAATTTTTAAAAATTAATAATCAATTTATATATAATTTTTAAAAAATTCATATTTTTATTAATTAAAAAATTAATTTAAAAATAATAAAAATTAAAAAAATTAAAAAATAAAATTTTATTATCGATAGAAAGAGCTCATTTTTTTGATCATAATGAAATAAATTTCAAGTAAAATAGAGCTAAAATGAAAAAGATATGAATTTTGAAAGATATAAAATAAATTAAAATTAAATAAAAAAAAAGAAAACAGCTCAGCCGGCTCCGTAAGCCGAGCCACCAAGCTAAGCCAAGCCATCAAGCTGACTCAGCTGTTGAAGCCATCAGCCGGTCCACGATCTAGGCGTGGACCGCCAGCTCAGCAAATTCCGGCGAATCAGAGATTGCCACGTGGTGGACCTAGACCCCCTTAAGGTCTAACAGAAATTTTCGCGCTCACAAGGGTAATTTAGTCTTTCGTCCGAAAACAGTGGTGCTGATGGTTGTGGTGTGCGGTGCGGCCGGTTCACGTGGTCCATGGAAACAGTTATTGCGCAATCGACGGATTGGTTGTTTGCGGTCAGGATCCGGACGGCTGTGGTTGCTTGCGAATTTTATTTCGATATAAACATCATGCGGATCACCATCGGACGGCACGCGATCCGGCGATGATCCGACGGTCCAGAACGCTGCCGGCGGTGATCAAGACTCCCGAAGCACGATTGCGGCCAATTTTTTCGATCAAAGCGGATCCAACGGCCAGAATTATAACCGACCGATCTGAGCTATATGCACCATTGATGATTTTTTGGAGATTGGATCCTAGAAGGCTGATTTTATTCAGATTTTATCAAAGTCATAGTCAAAGCTAATTTGATTAAATTTTTCCAAATAGTTATGTATTTTGAGATTACAAAGGCTTAGTCCCATATTGCCTTTAGAATAAAAAATATCTAGCCCTCCTAGCCTCTATAAAAAGGACCCCAGGCCATCAGAATATCAACATCTCCAATCAAGGTGAAGCTTTGAGTACAGGGCAGAAGCCAGGCTATGGGTAAAAAGCTGCTTCGAAGCAAACGGGTGCGAGAAGAAGAGCCAGCTTCTACACCATCTTTCTGCCAATGCACGATCCAAGATCAGAGATCAGGCTATTTTATTCTTTTAAATTTTATGTATTTAAATTCTAAAATTTTAATTAATATAAAATTATTTTTGTATTTAATTTCTTACATTTAATTTTATTGTAATTTAATTTTGCCACTTAATATTATTTTTTTTATTGCAAGTAGATGCTAAGATCTAACTAAGTAGATCTTAGTACCAAGTTTAAATTTCTGCATCTTTTAATTTTTCGCTTTTTATTTTCCGACTTCACTTTTGATCTTCAAAACTCTTCTTTTTTTCTTTTTCTTTTATAAAATCAAAGATTTCAAATCTAAAAATACTACCTTCCCTGTGGATTCGACCCGACTCACTACTATCTACGCATTTTCAATAATTTTAAGAAGTCGGATTAAACTGATAAACACGGTGTCTTAACGACAACATCGCGTTCCTATCAAGTTTTTGGCGCCGTTGCCGGGGAAGGTTTTTGATTTTTGATTTTGATTTCTTTGATTTATTAAAAATAATTTCGACAAACGCACCAAGTTTTTGGCGCCGTTGCCGGGGAAGGAATAGATGCTATTTTTTTTCTTTGATTTCTTTGATTTTTTTTTTATAAATTAATTATATTTTTTTAATATTGCTTACTAATTTTTTTATTTATTTTGTAGAAAAAAAAGAGAAAATGAAGAAAGCATCAGAAGTTTTTGGTGAGATCAATCCTAACCCTAGTCCTCTTTTCTTTTTATTTATTTATTTATTTATTTTATTTTTAAATTAATTTAAAAAAATATTCATTTAAACCTAATTAAAAGCCTCATGATAAGATTAGAAATCCTAACTGTTTAGAGCATGCATCATATTAGTTTTATTTTTATCTTTATTTTTATTTTTATTTTTTTTGGTGATTGCTGGAGGCAAGGTAAGCCTTTCAGAATTACAATTAGTTACATGCATCTAGTTTAAATTGCATAGAACCCTTTGATTGAATTTTTTTTTTTTTGCATATTCATATTAAATCAAATTAAGGGCACAACCCAATTAAACAAGATAAGGTGGGGATTTGATCACCCTTCCTTAGCCCACAAACAACCAACCAACATCCTGCATTGACCTAAGCCTTTAATTTTAAAATCAATTAGACATCAACCCTAGGAACTCGAGCTCAATAGGATAAGGAATCCTAAGAGTTGAACCGGGTTAGGATAAGTCAATTTGACTGGTGTCTAGGAAAGTGGTTCAGGGACGATTGGGCCCGAAGGAAGGTGGTTTCTAATTGGTTCCGTTCGCTTACCTGGCCAAGCACAATTGGTGTCTAAGGCAAGCAACGGGGGGACTCCCACCGACCTTACACTTACCTGGCTAGTTGATTGGCTAATCCTACACTTGGAGGGCTTGAAGGTGACCTTGGCAGTTAGGAGCTGTCTAGATCTAGGATAACCCTTAGTCAGGATTGATTGACCAACTTGATTGCTAACCAACATTCAAATCTAATTAAACCTAATTCTTCTCTTTCTTCTTAGTTCTAGGACTCCTTAGGACCTCTTCTTTAGAACTCTTTCTTTCTTTCTTCTCCTCTAAAAATAAAATAAAAATAAAATAAAATAAAAATTAAATTAAACTAACTAAAAAATATTAAAAATAATAATTAAATTAAATTAAATTAAATTAAAATTAACAAATAAAAATAATTAAAAAAAATTAATTTTTAATATAATAAAATAATAATAATAATAATAAATAAAAAAATATTCTAAAAATTTTTAAACCATACATTAGGGTTACACTAATACATGCATGGTAGGAAATCGCTTTTTCTGATTTAGTTGAACTTAATTGAATGGTTGATTCACATTAAACATAATAATCAAATGGCTAATATGAATCTAATAGTCCAAAAATTAGATAAAGTTGACCTTCTTGATCAGAAAATAGATCAACTCCTAACCCTAGGTCAACAATCTCCTGCACAATTCACATCATCTTCTAATTATCAGGAGAATTATTCAATCTGTGCTAGTCCAACCCATCATGTAAGTGAATATCCTATGACTGCACAGTTTCCATATTTTATCCAAGAACAAGTTCAAGCTACTCAAGGATACTCCAAATTGATTAATGACCCATTTTCAAATTCATATAATTCAGATTGGAGTAACTTTAATTTTTCTTGGACATCCCAACAGACTCAGGCTCAGACCCAAATTTCACTTGAGCAAAATTATCAAAATTATGCCTATAATAATGGTCAGCCTAGTCAGTTTAACCAGCCATCATATTATAATCAGCCTTCATACCCACCTCCTCAACAGACCAATCTAGCTGATGATAGATTTAACCAACTTCAACAATTAATTCTAACTCAACAGCAATCTATCGCCAGACTAGAAGCTCAAATAGGATAATTAGTTGAGTCTAACATGAGGAGAGAACTAGATCAACTACCGAACCTACCAATTTCAAACAACCCACCTAATGACCACCAACCACCTGGATTAAATTATCAATCTAATGTTTCATCTAAGAATCTCCAATTTGAGAATACCAAAGTAATTCCTGAACTTAAAAGCTATAGGATTCTTATGGACCCATACCAAGACCAGGTGAGAGAGGCTAGTACTGATGCTAGCCAAAATAAAAATTTAGAGGAACTGGTTAGTACTGAGACTAACCACATAGAAGAACCCAAGCCAGGAATTAGTACTGATGCTAGTTCCAGTTTAAATGAGATAGAAATAAGGGAAAAAGAGAATAGATGATTTACCCGAGACTTATAAACCTAATGTCCTATTCCCTTCAACCCTAGAAGCTGGTTCTTCTTATAAAAATCAAAAGGCATGTAATGAAATGTCAATGGAGTTGTTTAAGCAGGATCACATTAATTTACCTCCAGAATTAAAACCGCCTTTAGTCACCATTCCAGCACCCATTGAATCAAACTTAACTCCTAAAACTCCATTCATGAGCATTTTAGAAGAACAAATAGGAGTAATTCTTAATAAACATGGGTCTGAGAATGGAATCATAAAATATATCCCAAAAATTAACAGTGAATATATCAATAATGGGATTAAAAATCAAATCAACTTTCTGAGATTGGCAATCCAAAACCATTGGAATTTGTCAATCCAATATTCGACACAGGATAGTGAGCTACATTGTGTCTGGCTGAAGACGGTAAACTTAGCGCTTGTTGGGAGGCAACCCAATATTTAGTTTTTATCTAATTTATCTTTTTAGTTTTTTCTTTTTAGGATAATTTGAATAAGTTGGAGGGAGAGCTCAAATTTTCAAAGGCATGTGCTGGACCAAAAAATAATATATATATATACTGAGTTAGGTGTATTCTTTCCATGTTCTTTATTACATCCTTTATTTTTTCTTCTCCATTGAGGACAATGTCGATTAAGTTGGGGGGAGAGAAAAATAAAAATTTTAAAATTTTAAGTCCTCGAAAAAGTTAGTATTTAGTATTTAGATACTTGATTATGCTTAAGAATCGAATTAAACTAAGCATTTTTAAAAAGAAAATTGATACACAGATCAGAGAATCTGTGAGATATTGAGGAATCAAGTATTAAGAAAATTCAATAAAGAGTTAAGTCTAGAACATAAAAAATTTTTTTCTTGGAGCATTTCTAATTATTTCTACTAGCATCAAAGAAAAGTCTACTTTTTATAGGCTTGTGTAGGGTAACTATACGTTTCTTCATATAAAAATTTATTTTAATAAAATAGTTTCCAAGTACTTCTCACTGAGTAACCGGGCCTCTTTGCCTAAGCAAGCATTGAGTTTCGCGTCAAAAGGTGGGAAGGGCAAAGAAGCTCGTTGTAAAGCTAGTCTTAACTCGTAGCCTATTTGATTCGAGCTAGTAAGCCCGAGGGGTATTCTATACCTAGTGCCCTAAAGCCAACTGGTTTGGGAGTCATTGGCCCAAGACTCGCTACATGGATCAAATAGAAAGCTTAAGGAGTTAAGACACTCAATAGTGGTACAACGTTAAAAAAAAAAAAAAAAAAAAAAAAAAAAAAAAAAGAAACATTGGTTTCCCACCGAGTAACCGGGTCCCGTTGCCTAAGTAAGCAATGATATTCGCATCAAAAAGTGGGCAATGTGAAAATAAAAATTAATAAATGAAGGATGGAAGTAGCAATACACCTGCCTATATGAAAGTTTAGACAAATCAGAGATAAAAGTGGAATAATTTAGAAAAAGTTCTGAAAAATTTAATGTTCTTTACTTAATTTTTCTATTGATAAGTATTAATACCCCAATGATATATCTCATTTAAGCTCTACTGAATATCAATGGCCATTTTGAAAATTGCTTAGGTAAAATTCGAAACTCTAAAGTTAAAAGGTATTTAAAACTAAATTCTTTCTTTACTCGAGGACGAGCAAAGCTTAAGTTGGGGGGTGTGATAAGTATCATAAATTCATCAATAAAAGTATTAATTTATTAATTAATTTATATTAATTTTTAAGAATTAATAATCAATTTATATATAATTTTTGAAAAATTCATATTTTTATTAATTAAAAAATTAATTAAAAAATAATAAAAAATAATAAAAATTAAAAAATAAAATTTTATTATCAATAGAAAGAGCTCATTTTTTTGATCACAACGAAATAAATTTCAAGTAAAACGGAGCTAAAATGGAAAAGATATGAATTTTTAAAAGATATAAAATAAATAAAAATTAAATAAAAAAAAGAAAATGGCTCAGCCGGCTCCGTAAGCCGAGCCACCAAGCCAAGCCAAGCCATCAAGCCGACTCAGCCATTGAAGCCATCAGCCGGTCCACGATCCTAGGCGTGGACCGCCAGCTCAGCAAATTCCGGCGAATCAGAGATTGCCACGTGGTGGACCTAGACCCCTTAAGGGTCTACAGAAATTTATCGCGGCTCACAAGGGTAATTTAGTCTTTTCGTTCGACAACAGCGGCGCTGATTGGTTGCGGTGTGCGGTGCGGCCGGTCCACGCGGTCCATGGGAACAGTTATTGCGCGATCGGACGGATGTGGTTGTTTGCGGTCAGGATCGGACGGCTGTGGTTGCTTCCGAATTTTATTCAGATACAAACATCACGCGGATCACCATCGGATGGCAGCGCTCGATCCAGGCGATGATCCGACGGTCCAGAATGCTGCCGGCGGTGATCAAGACTCCCGAAGCGCATGATTTGCGGCCAGATTTCCTCGATCAAGCGCGATCCAACGGCCAGAATTTAATCCGACCCGATCTGAGCTTATCTGCATCCGATTTTGATGATTTTTGGACCGTTGGATTCCTATTGAATGGCTGGATTTTATCAGATTTATCAGAGTCATATCAGAGCTATTTTGATTCAAATTTTATCCAAATTTATTTATATTTTGATGATTACAAAGGCATTAGTCCCATATTGCCTTTAGAAAAAAATATCCAGCCCTCCTAGCTCTATAAAAAGGACCCCAGGCCATCAAAAATCAACATCTCCGATCAAGGTGAAGCTTTGGTATAGGGCGAAGCCAGGCTATGGGTTAAAGGCTGCTTCGAAGCAACGGGTGCCGAGAAGAAGAGCCGAGCTTCTACACCATCTTTCTGCCAATGCCGATCCAAGATCAGAGATCAGGCTATTTTATTCTTTTTAAATTTTATGTATTTAAATTCTAAAATTTTAATTAATAAAAATTTTATTTTTGCATTTTAATTTCTTACATTTAATTTTTATTGTAATTTAATTTTTGCACTTTAATTATTATTTTTTTTTGCAAGTAGATGCTAAGATCTAATTAGTAGATCTTAGTACCAAGTTTAAATCTCTGCATCTTTTAATTTTTGCTTTTTATTTTTCGACTTCACTTTTGATCTTGAAATTCTTCTTTTTTATCTTTTTCTTTTATAAAATCAAAGATTTCAAATCTAAAAATACTACCTTCCCTGTGAATTCGACCCGACTCACTACTATTTACGTATTTTCAATAATTTTAAGAAGTCGAATTAAACTGATAAACACGATGTCTTAACGACAGCATCATGTCCCTATCAGGTGGGCATGCGGCCCAGTGCCATGCATGAGCGGCCGCATGGCCTAGGCCGATGCGCAGGCGCGGCCCGGGCCCAGGCGGCCTCGCGAATAGGGCATGGGGGTGGGGCATTTTTATGCGGTCCACACGCCTGAGAGCATGGACCAGGCTTTTTATCATGGTGTCTGATGTGGTTTGCACGATCCAACAGTCATGAAGGGCTGCGGTTGCAATCTAATGGACCGAGGGACTTGTTTGAGTTCATTTGGGACTGCAAACTCCGATCCTGAGTCGGATAGAGGCCTTTAAAAGCAATGGCAGATCGAGAGCTTGAGTGGCTGGGCTGTGGCTTAATATTTTTGAGAGAGCCTGAGATGCAGAAAGCATAGAGAAGAGCACTAGCGATAGTAGGAGCAGAGGCTTTGGGCATATAGCTAGGCAACAGAGTGCGATTATTTCAGGGGTCTCCAAAAGAGTGTTTATTCAGGGTAACTTCTTATTGAGATGATTGTATACGTTAGTTGAGAGTGGATAATCTCCTCTTGTATCTCTTCCTTTTTCATAGTGAAGTTTTGCATGTCCCATGGAGGCGAGCCTTTAGGTTGATCCACGTACTAGATTGCTTTCTTATTTTATTTTCTTCTTTCTTTCCATCACAATCCGCTGGTATTAGATCCTTAATAATATCATGCCTTGATCATGTAATAGATTTGAGATCTAGATGTTTACATGTTTATTTAAATAAATATTTAATTTATTTAAGTCTTCCGCTACGAGATCTTGAAAAAGTTTCAAGATCCACCTATAAAACCCTAGATCTGGTTCCTTTAGAAGCCCCCCTGCTAAGCTTACCACTACAACTATTGAACCTATCCCTAGGCCCGAGACTACCGAAGCCGCACCAAGATCATCCACTATTTCTCCTTCAGAGGTTGAAGGCCTTTAATAGTTGTATTTTTTCTTTTTCATCCACTTTCTTCTATAAAAATATTTTGATTAATGAAAGTAATTTTCTTTCTTTTTGCAATACCTATGTTATGATGCATTTTGCACATTAAATGCAGTCTCCACTTGAAGCCGATCCTTCGCCTCAGGGTATCCCCTTAAAGGGTCTCATTAAAAATTTGAAAAAAGAAGTTCATCAACTCAGTAAAAAGCTAAAGAAAACTGAAAGCAAGCTCCAAAAGTTGAGAAAGAGTTATACTAAGGCTTTCATAGAGATCAATCACCTCCATCAGGCATGCAAAACGAATTTCAAAGAATATACCAATAAAAAGAATCACTTGAAGGAGGAACTTGAGGAAATTAAAAGGCACGCCAGCGATAAGACCTAGGCATTAACCATAAAGATCAGTTCTGTTAAAGTTGAGCTTAATGCAGCAAGGAAGAAGATCTAATTATTGGAGGGGAGCTCAGCATGGAATACCAACCAAGAGGAGTATGGTTGGGATTGGTCAAAAATGTTGGCACACCAACTGGCATCACCTCTCCTTAATACCAATTGATGTTACATGATATTGCTCGAACACCAATTATCCTTGGCATCACAAGCTCCAAAATCATGTTGCGGAAGCTCCTAATCTTTAACATGGACTTGAAGGAACCTGTGACGTTCTTTATGGGCACCAGACCACCGATCCTCCACCTGGATCTATGATGGGGCGCCTCCCTCCTTGGGCTTGAGGGAGACTCCCCCTTCTCTAGGGCTTCTTCAAGAACCCTAGGGTGGCAACTCTAGAGAAAATAGAAGAAGAGAGTCGAGGGAGAAAATGTCTGTATTGATTTCAACCCTTAAAATGCTAATACAATCTATGTATTTATACATAGCTATTAGGCCCGACCAAAAACTCTCCTGGCTAATCCAATACATGAAAGCACTCATCGAGCCCATGTACATCCATGTCTCCCATGCTCTCATCCTCTGAATCTAGATCCGACCCATACATGAATTAGCCACCTTAAGAAATCTCAAACCAGGCCTTAAGATCCCCAGGATCATCCTAGACCCAAGCCCAAAATAGACCCTCGCGTAACTCTGCCCGCGCACTGAGCTGGCTCAGTCTCAGCACTGAGTCGGCTAAGTTCCACTGGGTCGGCTCAGTCTGAAACTTAGCCAGCCTAGTTCTATGTCGTGTTAGCAGTCTCAAACCCGCAGCTCTCTATTTTGCTTGTACACTAAGACTTAGCCGACCCAGTTTTGGACTGAGCCAGCTAACCTATAAAAAATCTTCTTTCTATAGTCTTGATTTTCTGACTTTGGTTCCTTGCTTCACCTTATATCTCAGGTCTGTAAAGACTTAGCCGACCTAGTTCTATGGCATGCTAGCAGTCCCAAATGTGTAGCTCTCTATTTTGTTTATGCATTGAGACTTAGCCGATCCAATTTTGGATTGAGCCGGCTAACCTACAAAAAATCTTCTTTCTGTAATCTTGATTCTCCGACTTTAGTTCCTTGCTTTACCTTATATCCCAAGTCTCTGAAGTACCAACCAAGCCCCTGAAATTCTTGGAGCCAACCCCTTGACTCCTCCCATGGCCTCCCATGGCTTGGGAGCACCACAAATCCTCACAATCTCCACCTTGGTGCTCCCAAGCCTTGGCAAACCTCTCGGCAATGACCTGTTGCATGATCCTGTTATCCCTACACACTCGATAGCCCCTTGTGCAATCATTGCCTCTACCAATCCTCTTCAATTATTGTGCACCCTTGAGGCCTTTTGGATGACCGCCTCCACTGCTGAAGGCCTTGGCTTGCTTCTCTGCACCATCCTAAAATTATAGGATCTCTTCTACTTAGTAACTGCATTACTTTTCTTAAACTTTTCTAAAGAACCTGCAATGTTTCAGTACTGGCACTCACTACAAGCCCTGACATGGTCTCCTCAGAACCACGCCTGACCTCTTGCACATGCTGCTTCATCTGAAACTGTGCATCATCGATGCTGGTGCTAGGATTTCGATCCTCCCATATCCCTCTGCTCCAAACTCATGTCAAATTCCTCTCTAATTGTAAAGCCATCTCTCCAAAGCTCCACCTATATCTGAAGTCTATCTGATGCCACAGAAGTTGACTCTATCATCGAGTTCCTCGAGGCCAACCACTCAACACTATACTACTGAACCTACAGCTGCACCTCAAACATCGTCACTATTCCTTTAAACCCTCCACGCTCTACAGATCCCTTCGAAGCAGTCTCGGATACCTCCATAACCTGCGGGCACCTCCAAAATCTAAGAGGTCATCCAACTCTTCAGAATCCAGTGACTGAACTCTAGAAAATTCCATCCTAGTCCTTCTCTTCTACACCTACTCTAGTCAGTGCTTTAATTACACCCGGAGAACCATCCTCCACCTAAACCACGACTCTCCTTGGTGCTCCTATAGAAGAAATCTGATCCATGATACTCTCGGCTACCTAAGATGCCTCTGGTGCTCCCTGAGATCTCCTAGCTCTCCCTAAGACCTGCATCCAATCTTCCTGAGATCCCACTAACACTCTTTACTGAGATACACTACTCGACTGCTGCATCGTCGAGCCTCTCTCGGCCCCTATGCCTCTAGGGTAGCACTCTTGCAGCACTCTAGCACTTCCTGACTCGTCTCTACGCTGCTCTATAGTCATTCGATCCTAACCTGTTGGACCTCCATGGTTCAACTATCTCCATCACTCTCAAGGCTTCATAAATCAATGCTCTAATCGAATCACTGAATACATCTCTAACTACTTCCCTATCTTCCTGACATCGAAGGATGTATAGTTGCTTCTTCAGCCTTCCTTCGACCATTACCCCTTATGAAACCTCTTTTCTACAACCCTACACTGCCCATCCTCCTAGGGAACACTAATGCTCTTTGCTGAGATACATCCCTCGGTTGCTGCATCGTCGAGCCTCTCTCAGCCCTACATCTCTAGGAAAGCGCTACTGCAGCACTCTAGTGTTCTCTGCCTGTCACATAACCATCATACATCTTGGTCTTTCCATCAGGATCGATCAGCAAATCATGCACCAAATCCTTCCACCCTAAAAAAAATTTCTTCTCGTTAAACCTCTCAACCTCCACCTTCAACTCGATGCTCATGGTTGGCCAAACCATAGCAATAATAAAGATAGATTTGAGACATACCGTGAAATTCTTATGTAGATTTTTGATTTCACCTTGTATGACTTCTCCTTCCCATCCATGCATCATCAGGCTCTAATACCAAATGTTGGCACACCAACTGACATCACCTCTTTCTGATACCATTTGATATTCCATGATATCGCTCGAACATCAATCATCCTTGGCATAACAAGCCCTGATACCATATTGCGGAAACCCCTGATCTTTAGCATGGACCTGAAGAAACCTATGATGTTCTCTATAGGCTACAAACCACCAATCCTCCACCTAGATCTGTGATAGGGCACCTCACTCCTTGGGCTTGAGGGACACAGTCCCTTTCTCTTGGGCTTCTTCAAGAATCCTAGGGCAGCAACTCTAGAGAGAAGAGAAGAAGAGAGTTGAGGGAGAAAAGGTCTGTATTGATTTCAATCCTTAAAACCCTAATACAATCTATGTATTTATACAAAGCTATTAGGCCAGACCAAAAACATCCCTGGCTAACCTAATACATAAAAGCACTCATCGAGCTCATGTACATCCATGTCTCCCATGCTCTCATCCTCTGGATCTAGATCCGACCCATACATGAATTAGCTACCCTAAGACCTCTCAAACTAGGCCTTAAGATCCCTAGGATCAACCAAGACCCTAGCCCAAAACAGACACTTGCGTAACTCTACCCGCACACTGAGCCAGCTCAGTCTCAGCACTAATCCAGCTAAGTTCCACTAGGTCGACTCAGTCTCAAACTGATCCGTTCTAGTTCTGTACCATGCTAACAGTCCCGAATGTGCAACTCTCTATTTTGCCTGTACACTGAGACTTAGCCGACTTAGTTTTGGATCGAGCTAGCTAATCTATAGAAAATTTTCTTTCTGCAGTCTTGATTCTTCAGCTTTGATTCCTTACTTCACCTTGTGTCCCAGGTCTCCGAAGCACCAACCAAGCCCCCAGAATCCTTGGAGCCAACCCTCTGACTCCTTTCGTGGCCTCCCAAGGCTTGGAAGCACCATAAATCCTCATAAAAAAGATTTTCCAATCTTCAACAGTAGCTGTTGGATGCTGAAAGAGTGTATGACTCCCACCAAATCGGTTGGTGTGAGCAAATCAACGATTATAGGAAGAAACTTAGAACTATAAATGCTGAAGTGATGCGACTTCAAAAGCTATTGGCGAAGAGGATCGAGGTTAGCTCTAACAGAGATTCGAACAAGCTCCTTCCCTTAAGGAAGACTTATCTGAGACCTATGGGAAGGAAAAGGCCAAGCAACAGTAGCTAAAGATTCAGATGGTTTATAAAGAAAGAACTATAAAAGAAGCCAAGGCCAAATTGGCCTTTCTAAGGAAGAGATTGAGAGAAACCAAGGAGGACTTTCGAAGGTCTCAAAAATTGCTGGGTGAGAATTTGGTGATGAGGCACAAATTTGAGGAGAAGATAAATGACTTGAAGCAAGCCCTTATGATGGCTGGGGTTAGTAGCTCGAAGTTTGAGTTGGAGTAGGACCTCAGTGTTTCTTTTTGTAATCGATCTTTGCAAACCTTCACTTGTAATGAACTTTATTTTAATGAAACATCATTCCTTTTGCTTTTTCGTAACCTTGTCTTAATTACATATTTATGGAATTCATCACTTTTTTGAGTTTTACAATTGTTGAGTTGCCTCATAATGATGACTTCGGTTTACCATAAAATGTCCCCCATGCCTGTAGATGATGACCTTTGGATGTAGCTTGGAAATAAACTTTTCCTATTCGGGTGTTTGGGCTATTATATTCTTTGTATTAAGATGAAGTCCTTTTTCTATCATTTGAATGAAGTTGACTTCCTGTCTTAAATAATCGAAAGCCTTCACTCTCACTACGATGAGGTTAACCTCCTGTCTTAAATAACCAGAGGCCTTCACCCCCACTACAATAAGATTTACCTCCTGTCTTAAATTATCAGAGGCCTTCACCATCATTATAATGAGGTTAACCTCCTATCTTAAATAATCAGATGCTTTTACCATCACTATGATGAGGTTAACCTCCTAAGTAACTGGAGGCCTTCTCCCTAACTATAACAAGGTTAACCTTCTATCTTAAATAACTGAAGGCCTTCACCCTCACTACGACGAGGTTAACATTCTGTCTTAAATAACTAGAAGCCTTTCATAAATAATCGGATACCTTCACCCTCGCTAGGATGAACTGGAGGCCTTCACCCTAACTATAACAAGGTTAACCTTCTATCTTAAATAACTGAAGGCCTTCACCCTCACTACGATGAGGTTAACATTCTGTCTTAAATAACTAGAAGCCTTTCATAAATAATCGGATACCTTCACCCTCGCTAGGACAAAGTTAACCTCCTATCTTAAATAATCGAAGGCCTTCACCCTCGTATAACAAGGTTAACCTTCTATCTTAAATAATTGGAGGCCTTCACGCTCACTATGATAAGGTTAATCTTCTATCATAAATAACTAAAGGCCTTCTACTTTATTTAAGAACAAAGTTTGGTTGGGTTATTTTCTATCATCATAGTTTTACACTAAAGACATTAAAGTAAGAATTTTATTGAGATGAGATCATTGATAGTACATTCACAAATTTTTTGAGTTTCATGATTGCACGAGTGTAGACCCTCTAAGTTCCTTGAAGTTATAAGTTTTTGATTGGACGATTTTCACGACCTTGTAAGGGTCTTTCCAATTCGAGGCAAGCTTTTTTTGATTTTGTGGCTATAAAACATTCATTCGTTGAAGTATGAGATCTCCTACGTTAAATGTTTTGCTCTTTACTTTGGAATTATAGTAATGGGCTACTCTTTGTTTGTTAGCTGCCATTCTAATCTGAGCTTTCTCCAGCTTTTCTTCTAATAGATCAAGATTTGCCCTAATGTCTTGCAAGCTACTTTGTTCATCAAAAGCTTCAACTATTGCTGAGAGAAGATCAAGTCCAATTGGGATAACTGCCTCTATCCCAAAAGCTAGTGCAAAAGAATTTTCTCTGGTTGGCAACCTTTGGATGGTTCGATAAACTCAGAGCACATGATAGAGTTCATCCATCCATGTTTCTTTTGCCCTTTCTAGCCTTGCCTTTATTTCCTGAAGCAAAATTATGTTAGTTACCTCAACTTCACCATTTACTTATGGATGAGCCACAGACGTGAAATGATTGAAAATATTCAAATCTTCACAGAACTCGATAAATTTTGCTCCTATAAATTGGTGCCTATTATCAGTGATCATAGTCCAAGGTAAGCTAAATCTATAAATAATTGACTTTTAGATGAAGTCCTACACCCTAGATTCAGTAATTTTTTTCAAAGGTTCGGCCTCTACCAATTTAGTAAAATAATCTACTACTATCAAGAAGAATTTTCGCTATCCAGATGCCATTGGAAAGGACCCAAGTATATCCATTCTTCACTGCATAAATGGCTATGGGGCACTTAGAGGTATGAGTTGTGAGGCTGGCCATCTCTGAATATTAGCATTTTTTTGACATCGATTGCATTTCTTTATATATACTTTGGCATTTTGGTATATAGTTGGCTAATAATATCATTGTAGAAGTAATTTATAAGATAGAGATCTAGCCCCCAGATGGTTTTCACATATTTCTTCACGAACTTCCTTTAAAGCATAATCAGCTTCAGAAGGTTAGAGATACTTAAGGAGTGGCAAAGAATACAACCTCTTATACAGCTTATTTTAATATATAATATAGTGGGAGGCCTCATTTCTCAACTTTCTAGCTTCTTGATGATCTCTGGGAAGAATAGAATTTCTAAGGTATGAAATTTATGGGTCGATCCAACTAGGCTCATGGTTGACTTGCATCACTGTTTGAGGCTCCTCTAAACTTGGTCATTGTAGAACTTCAAAGAAGACCTCTCTAAGCAATTCATTTGGAGCCAAAGTAGCCAACTTGAAAAGAAGATCGGCTCTAGTATTTTCTATTCTAGGGATCTGCTAAATATCAAATCTACTAAAGGCCAAGATTAAGCTTCTTATCATTTTCAAGTACCTCTTCATACTTTCTTTCCGAGCTTCATAATTATTATTAACTTGCCCCATAACTAGCTAAGAGTCACTATAGGCTCTCAAGTTTTTTGTCTCTAGCTCTTTGGCTATTCTTAGTCCTGCAATCAGAGCTTTATATTCTACTCTATTGTCAATGGTGGGGAACTCGAAACGTACAGCATATTCAACGGTAATTTTTTCTGGATTGATTAAAATCAGGTGTGTGCCTACTCTTGAAGCGTTGGATGAACCATCAACATATAAAGCTTAGAAACCTTTAGGAAGATTTGCTTTTTCTTTAGGGATGATCGGCTGCAAGTTGGGTGCACAGGCTTCTTGGGATTCAAGTTTGGTTGGATCCAGGTGCTGAAAATCGAGCAGGGTTAAAGCATGCATTTTTGAAACCTTTTCAAATAAAATTTATAGCAGAAATAAAATTAATCTACTATTAATTCTATGCATGCTATGATCAGATCAATAAACCCTACTCAGAATCTCGGCATGCTAATATATTATAGAAAATTTAAATGCTATCAATTAGCAAATCATATTCGCTGATCGACTTGTATTCAAAACACAATACCTTTGCGTCTGTAGATGATCTCCATGATCCAAATCCATAGAAGGAAGCCCACAACATCATGCGATAGTTGCACACTTGTCCAGCCTCTATAGATGGTCTACATAGAGCTCCTAATCCCGACTAGCTCCACTAGAGTGCTAGCTCCTCGCTAGGACCTTCGACGGTCGATCTTCTTCGATCCGATCCATGATCTACATTTTGATCTCTCAAATGCATCAGAAGATCAAAAGGTGTAAATTCAAGGATGATGAGATGGTGTGTAGAATTTGGTGGTGATTAGACACTCATAGCACTCAATCTGTCCACTCGAACCATGAGTCCAAACACTAGGGTTTCACACACCCAAAACCCTAACGCCCAGAAAAATGGTATTACACCTTCTCTATTTGGAATTTTATCATAAAATAAATTTTTACAGATAGAGGGACTCTCCCTCTACTATATAGCTACTCTCAAAACACTTTTTAGATGGGTGACTAAAAGAGAAAAATGAAAAGGAAGAGGTGTGTTAGGGAAAGTTGGTGCAGGAAACCTTTTCTCATTGCCTAGACATTTCCATGCCTAGGACAATCACCCCTACTCAATTTTTCTCTCACTCAAAAATTTCTTCACATGCCACTCCTAGTTGTTTCATGCACACCCATGCATGCCTAGGAAAAACAATTTTAAATGGGCAACACTCAGTGTTTAATGCATGTAGGTAGGATAAGGAGAGGGAGGTTAGATGGTTTCAACAAAACAACATGTAGATAGGATAAGGAGAGGAAGGTTAGATGGTTTCAACAAAACACTTGAATTCAAAATTCAAGTGAAGACATTATCCCCTCCCAATGCAACTCCAGGGTGTTTGATGTGTAGAAGTACTCTCCTTCTATGCACCCATGCCTAAAAACTCAGCAAAATGCATGATAAAAAATTATTAAGAGGCATGGAGAAGAGATAGGGATGAGAAGGCTAGCTTGTTTCAACCAATTCAAGTTGAATTCAAAATTCAACTTGCTTTGAGCTAGTCCAACATTTGGACCAGGTCAAAGGCATAAGTGAGAAGGGGTGTAGAAACCTTCTGGGCATGAGAAACTCTCATGCAAAATCCAAAAGTTGCATGAAGAATGGCGTGGAAAAGTCAAAGGTGATGGGCTCATGGGAGAGTTTAAATTCAAATCTCATTTGACTAGTTCAAATTATTTTCAACCAAACTAATTAATCTAGACTCAATTAGACCAGATTAAATCCGACCAAATTAGGGTTAATCTAACCCAATAAAATTTTAATCAAATTAGAAATTAATTAGGTTCAAATCCTGATCAAATCAGGATCGAATCTCCCTTAGCGATTAGGTCATCTTATGACCTAATCGGGTCAAATCCAATCCATTCAAATTCAATTGGATTTGATCAAAATCTCATCATTCAATCAAATTGATCTAATCAATAATCTAATTACTAATTAATCTTTCAATAATAAATAGAGTCCCAATTGGGTGGGTGTTTGGGCAATAGAGTCTCATCGGCATGAAACTATTGATCAAAGAGTCCTAAACCAGTTGGACTCGTTAACCCAGTATCCCAAATGAATAAAACTAGCAATTACAGAGTCCCAGACTAGTAAAACTCTTAATCAAAGAGTCTCAAGTTAGTAGGACTTAGAATTCCAGTCCTATGGGATCCATAAAGACTGAGTCCTAATCCAGTGGAACACTTGACCATAGAGTCCTAGACAATTAGTGTGAGGATTTATGGTGCTCCCAAGCCTTGGGAGGCCATGATAGGAGTTAGGAGGTTGGCTCCAAGAATTTCAAGAACTTGGTTAGTGCTTCAGAGACCTAGAATATAAGGTGAAGCAAGGAGCCAAAGCTGGAAAATCAAGACTGCAGGAAGGATATTTTCCATAGGTTAGCCGGCTCAGTCCAAAACTAGGTCGGCTAAGTCTCAGAGCATAGATAAAATAGAGAGTTGAGCATTTGGGATTGTTGGCATGGCATAGGACTGGACTGGCTCAGTTTCAGACTAAGCCACCTCAGTGAAACTTAGTCGGCTCAGTGCTGAGACTGAGCTAGCTTAGTGCGCGAGCAGAGTTACGTGAGGGTCTATTTTGAGCTAGGGTCTGGGTTGATCCTAGGGGTCTTATAGCTTGGTTTGAGAGGTCTTAAGGGGGGCTAATTCATGTATGGATCGGATCTAGATCAAGAGGATGAGAGCATGAGAGATATGGGTGTACATGGGCTCGGTAAGTGCTTTCATGTATTGGGTTAGCCGAAAAGTTTTTTGGTCGGACCTGATGGCTATGTATAAATACATAGGTTGTATTAGGATTTTTAGGATTGAAATCAATACAAACCTTTTCTCCCTCAACTCTCTTCTTCTCTTCTCTTTAGAATTGCCGCCCTAGGATTCTTGAAGAAGCCCTAGAGAAGGGGGGTATCTCCCACAAGCCTAAGGAGAGAGGTGCTCCATCACAGATCTAGGTGGAGGATCGATGGTTTGCTATCCATAGAGAATATCATAGGTTTTTTCAGGTTCGTGCCAAAGATCAGGAGCTTCTACAACATGGTATCGAGGCTTGTGATGCCAAGGATGATTGGCGTTTGAGTGATATCATGGAACATCAATTGGTATCAGAAAGAGGTGATGCCAGTAGGTGCACCAACATTTAGTATCAGAGCTTGATGGTGCATGGAATGGAAGGAGTAGTCATACAAGGTGAAATCAGAAATCTGCATAAGGATTCCATGGTATGTCTAAATCTATCTTTATTATTGCTGTGGTTTGGCCAACTAGGAGCAGCGAGTTGAAAGTGGAGTTTGAGAGGATTAACGGGAAGGAATCTCTCTCAGGGTGAATGGATTTGGTGCATGATTTGCTGATTGATCTTGGTGGAAAGACTGGAGTGTATGATGGTTATGTGATCGATAGGGAGCACTGAAGTGCTGCAGTAGCACTTTCCTAGACATGTAGGTTTGAAAGAGGCTTGGTGATGCAGCAGTCGAAGGAGGTATCTCAGCTGAGAGCATCAGGGTTCTCTAGAAAGATGGACAATGTAAGACTGTTGAAGAGAGGTTTTCCAAGGGATAATGGTCGAAGAAAGGCTGAAGAAGCGACTATACGTCCTTCGATGTCAGGAAGGCAGAAAAGTAGTCGAAGATGTATTCAGTAGTTCGACCAGAGCATGGATTTGCAGAGCCTTAAGGATGATTGAGATGGATGATCCATGGAGGTCTAGTGGATTAGGGTTGGGCACTGTAGAGCAGCGCAGAGAGGAGTCAGGGAGCACTAGTGTGCTGTAGGAGCGCTACCCTAGAGGCACAAGACTGAGAGAGGCTTGGTGGTTGAGTAGCCGAGGAGTGTATCTTAGTAGAGAGTGTCAGTGGTATCTTAGAAAGACCGAGTGCAAGTCTCAAGAAGAGCTAGAGGGTCTCAAGGAGCGCTAGAGGCATCTCAGGTAGCTGGAAGTATCATGGATCAGATTTCTTCTATAGGAGCACCAAGGAGAGTCGCGATTCAGGTAGACGATGGTTCTTCGGATGCAACTGAAGTGATGGCTGGTGTAGGGGCAGAAGAGAAGGACTAGGATGGAATTTCCTAGGATTCAGTCATTGGATTCAGAATTATTGGATGAGCTCTTGGGTTTTTAAGGTGCCCGTGGGTTGCGAAAGTATCCGAGATGGCTTCGAAGAGGGCTGCAGAGTGCAAAGGGTTCGAAGGGACAGCATCGATGTTCGAGGTGCAGCGGTAGGCTCAGTAGTGCAACATTAAGTGGTTGACCTTGAGGGACTCGATGATAGAGTTAGCTTTTGTGGCATTAGATGGACTTCGGTATAGGTGGAGCTTCGAAGAGGTGGCTTCATAATTGGAGAGGAAGTTGACATGAGTTCAGAGCAGAGGGGTGCGGGAGGATCGATATCCTAGCACCAGCACAGGTGATGCACAGTTCCAGGTGGAGCAACATGTGCAGGAGGATAGGAGTAGGTCTAAGAAAATCATGTCTGGGCTTGCAGCGAGTGCTGGTACAGGAACATTGCAGGTTCTTCAGAAAAGTCTAGAAAAAGTGATGTAGTTGCTAAGTAGAAGGGATCCTATAATTTCAGGATGGTGTAGAGGTGCAAGCCAAGATCATCAGTGGTGGAGGCAGTCATCTAAAAGGCCTCAAGGGTGCACAATAGTTGAAGAGGATTGGCGGAGGTGATGATTGCACAAGAGGCTATCGAGTATGCAGGGATAGCAGGATTGTATAGGAGGTCATTACCGAGTGGTTCGCCAAGGCTTGGAAGCACTAAGGTGGAGATTGTGAGAATTTATGGTGCTCCCCAGCCTTGGAAGGCCACGAAAGGAGTCAGGGTGTTGGCTTTGGAGATCCCAGGGGCTTGGTTGGTACTTCGAAGACCTGGGATACAAGATGAAGCAAAAAACCAAAACTGGGGAATCAAGATTGTTGAAAGGATATTTTCTACAGGTTAGCCGGCTCAGTCCAAAACTGGGTCGGCTAAGTCTCAGAGCATAGGCAAAATAGAGAGTTGAGCATTCGGGACTACTGGCATGGCACAGAACTGGGCCGACTCAGTTTTAGACTGAGCCGATCTAGTGAAACTTAGCCGGCTCAATGCTGAGACCGAGCTGGCTTAGTGCGCAAGTTGAGTTAGCGAGGGTTTATTTTAAGCTAAGATTTGGATTGATCCAAGGGGTCTTAAGGCTTAGTTTGAGAGGACTTAAGGTAGCTAATTCATGTATGGATCGGATCTCGATCTAGAGGATGAGAGTATGGGAGACATGGGTGTACATGGGCTCGGTAAGTGCTTTCATGTATTGGGTTAGCTAGGGAGTTTTTTGGTCGAGCCTAATAGCTATGTATAAATACATAGGTTGTATTAGGATTTTTAGGGTTGAAATCAATGCAGACCTTTTCTCTCTCAACTCTCTTCTTCTCTTCTCTCTAGAATTGTCGCCCTAGGGTTCTTGAAGAAGCCCTAGAGAAGGAGGCATCTCCCTCAAGCCCAAGAAGGGAGGCGCCCCATCATAGATTTCGATGGAGGATCGATGGTTTGCTGCCCATAGAGAACGTCACAGGTTCCTTCAGGTCCGTGCTGAAGATCAGGGGCTTCCGTAACATGGTATCGAGGCTTGTGTTGCCAAGCATGATTGGCGTTTGAGTGATATCATGAAACATCAATTGGTATCAGAGAGTGGTGATGTCAGTTGGTGCGCTAACAATTAGGACTCTTGATCAGCCATCAGATCAGGTAGGAACTTCTATTGTGTGTGATCCCATAGGTTTGAACCCTAAGCTAGTAGCATAGGAATCAATTTCTTATGCCAATTGATGTGACCATCTAGCAATGGTACCCGACAGCAGGATAGGTTGAATAGTTGCAATGCAATATCGATGAACTTGTGGCATATGGTTATCGTCTAATTCATTCCCTTGATCTCAATGCTCAAAAGATGACCTAGGGTTTAACTGTCAACCTTGGAAAATCATCTATAGTGTATTTCAAAATTCAGTGTCCATCGAATGGACCACCTGGCTGAGGTTTTGCTAAATTGAAATACAATGATGTATCTGCTCTAGCAATTGGAGGGGTTAATCCCACCTTGACTCACGCAATGATAAAATAAGTACTTAACTTCACCCAGTAACCTTCCATCACTGAAGTAGAAATTTAGGTACTATGAGACCTAAGTGTAGTGAGTTGCTTACAAGTCATCATGATGATCTTAGTTCTATGGGACACTTATACCCATATCCTTCGCAAGCAACTCTTGATAACAGTGAGCTATGCAGTTAGGTCATGTTCAATGAAATATACCTCGATACTTTGTTAGATATATGTGCCCTAGAAGCCAAAATTGAATGACACTTGTAATATACTTCTAGGGGCTAAATTGTAATTTTGACTATAATCAATAAAATGGGTTATTTTTTATCACATATGTGTATTTAGTGTTTATGATACATCCTTTAAGTTAATGGTAATGATATTTCATATTTACAAGAGTTGAAAATTTAAGACATGAATAATCATTATTAACTCATAAAATGCTCCCGACCATAGGATCATCACGAGGATGGTGATTGATCCAAAAGATTGTTGTACAATCGCTTCTCTTTAGTAGATGAGTCTTGTGTCTATGGTGTGGAGATACCAAAGTGAGAGTATAGGTACTCGTTAGAGAATGAGGGCATTGAGCGTGACCATCTCGAGTAGTCATTAGGAAGTCTACCTTCTCATCAATGACTGACTCAATGCTGTAGTGGTATGTTCGGTTCTTTGACCTGAGGTGCATCGACAATTCACCCTGAGAGTGTTATAGTTTGACTACACCATAACTCGATCTCCTAGCCATATGGAACCCTGAGGTGTATGTTGGCTATAGCATGTTCATTGTAGGAACTGGATTGCATCAAGATGGAATCTATCCACCTCGATGGTAGAGGGGCAGCCCTATGATGATCATGAGAATCAAGTCCAGAAGCCCATGGCCATGGCAGAGTGAAATAATAGAAAGAGTTTCGATTTAGGTTTTCACATTGGACTTGAATCGAATGATTACATCATATGATAGAAACTAGGGTTTGACGAGTTCACCTTAACCCTAATCTGATCGAGGCTCAAGATAGAAGAACTTAATCACATAGGTAGTTGCACCAAGAGGTTCACATTCAGCTCTGATGGGTTGCCACCATATACTGCTAGGTGTCACTGTTGGATTTTGGGAGCAATTAGAATGATTTAGATGATCTATCATTCTAGCTGTTCGAATTAGAAAAGTTCTGATCATCGAAAGGAGTTTCGATGATGTCGGTGATAGAGATTATGACATATCCCATTACCATACAGAACTAAACCTAACTAGGTCACACAAATAAGGGTTTGAATCTAGTGATCATCAATTGAACTAATCCAGTTCAATTGATTTGAATGAGATTCAATTAGGTTCAAGAAAATCGTGCTAGCACTCGATTGAACCTAAACGTTCTTCTTTTATTATCATAAATAGTTGTCCTGACTAAATCAAAGGAGTTTGTGATCGATCAGAGGCCTTCACCTGATCTGACTGGAGCTTGTCCAAATCAAAAAAAGGTTGTCTCATTTTGTAAGATAATACCTACCATTTTTGGTCACCTTCCATTTCTCGTCCTTTGACTTTGGTCAAAAGTTGACCTTTGACTAGTCAAATATTGACCATTGATACTTTGACTTCTGTCCATGTATCATGCACCTATTGGAGAGCTGGTGGGAGCTTGTCCCCCTGCCAGAATCTGGCAAGGAAGAGGGCGCATGCCACCCTTGGTGTGTGCCCAAGCTAGAGGCGCCCAGGAGTCCCTATTGGATAGGGAGTCCATCTCCTTTTTGGATTTTGATTAGACTCCTCCTAAGAACCAACTTTGACTGATCTTAGGCACCATCTAAGGATGAATCCAAGGGACTCTATTCCCACCAATCAGATTTAGATCTGATTTCACAAAGGGTTGTGATTGGTTGGGATGAAAAAGAGTTGTATCATGCATAGTCTATAAATAAGACCCTACGCCCAATCCAAAAGTGATAACAATTCTCCATGCCCCAAGACTACCTCTCTCCTCCTCCTCCATGCCAAGACGATCTTCTTCCTCTCCTCTCCATGCCCAAAGTAGTTTGGGATCCAGTTGGTGAAATCCAGGCAAGAGAAATGCGATAAAAGCTAGAAGGCTGCGCTGCTGCAAAGGACAACTGCTGATCTTCGAAAGCCATTTTGAAGATCCTCCAAATTAGATTCAGATCTAATTTTTGGAGATGTGATAGAGAAGAAGAGGATCTCCAGATCCAACTTGAGTGGATATCGGTAGAGGCTAGGCACTTGCATGGCTAGATCTAGAACCTTCCCCTGCTTATAGGATCATTAACGGGTAATAGGATTACCCTACGTTAAGATAAATTAAATTTGATTTAATTTATCTAAATTTATTTTAATTATTAAAATAATAAAGATCAGATTTAAAATATCTTAGATCTAATCTAGATCAAAGAAAAATTTTTTTTTGAAATATATCTCTTGATCCGATCAGATCTGAACGAACCTGGTCCGAAAAATAAGGATTTCTTCCTCAACTGGTATCAGAGCCAAGGTTCTAAAGTGTTTAGATCTAATTTTAAATTTATTTCTATTAGAAAATAAGTAATTTTAGATGTCACATGAGATGTGATCAGATCTAAAATTAGAAAAATTAAAATTAAATAATTTGGATCTAAGATTAGAAAATATGCATGACTAGTTCTAAAATAGAATAGTTCTATAGAATAGTCTTGCATGTTTATAATTTAATTTGATTAAATCATATTTTAGATCTATTTATTTACTATTTTTTAATATTATAATTATTATAATAATATTTTAAAAATAGTAAATAAAATTATTTAATTTTAACATCATATGAGATATGATTGATGCATGTCTAGACTAGTTGTAGAATAGTTCTACATAGTTGTCTAGATTAGAGTTTATTTTGATGAGACCAATTTAAATCTAATTTATCAGATTATTATGAGATAATTTAGATCTGAAAACATACATGATTCGATATATGAGATGTATGCAAAATATGCCATGATTAGATCTAATTTGTATATGAGATATATGATATAGATCTAAAACTATTTTGTTGTATTACATGTTCCTGATTAAGGCATTCCTCTTAGCCATCTGATCATAAGAATGAAGAAAGGTTTAAAGGCCCTCTCCTCCCATCCGATGGGGTGTTCTTATGACATGTAGGGATGCTGCGCATTCGTCCTTAATCAGAAACCCAAAACTTACTTTCTGCAAAACCCTAGATCCTAAAACCCTAGGATTTATTGTGCATATTTTATTTATGAACCCTACTTAATTAAGAATTAAGATTATGAAATATTAATTAGATCTAAAATTAAGAATTTTAGATCTAAGACATATTCATAATACTGGGTTCGGGCTTGGGTAGCTCAATTAGGTCTAAGCGGTTGATCAAATCGAATCAAGAGTTGGTTAGATGGGATCAACAATGCTTAAATTGACCAACCTAATACGATTAAGTCTGGGTCAAGATCGAGTCACGATCAAGCAAGACCTAATTAGGCTCAGAGGTTAGAGTCTAGATTGTAGGCTAACCCAATTGGTTCTGACTCAACAATTTGGTGTCTAAGGTAAGTTTGGCACATATGACCGACTGGTTTTTAATTGGGAACTACTCGATCTGAATGCGTTCTTGTACGAGTTAATGGCATATCCCTTCCATCGGTCTTACTTATCTAGCCATATCTGTTGACTCAGTTCTAATTTGAGGTGGTCAATAATCCAAGCTAACCCATGCCACTAGGTTAGTTATAATTGTTATGACTATGATAAGTCTAGTTTAATGAGACCTGAATCAATTCTTCCTAAGAAAAGATTAAGTATGAGGTCTTCCACTATTGTAGATGTGCGGGCCCTTCCCGGGATTGATTATTCTCGACTGGATATAGTGGCTCAGTTGCACCGAAAAGATGCAACCATGTCTATTAGGCATTGGATGCAATGGGCTAGAGGATGAGTTGGGCTCAATATTCTGGATACGGTGAGAGACTCAATTAGGAATCCAGTCTGTGCAAATGATAGGACTGACTTAACTAAGGAGTGGATCAATATTCTGGATACTGTAAGATTCATGAATTAGAGAACAAGTTTGGGTGCACCATGATTAGAGAATCATTGAACAAGAGTTGTTCACTCATTGGCTAACCCATCATCAATAACTGTTAGATGAGGTGATTAGTCAGTTGATAAGACCACACCACCCACTAGAAATCATTAATCATGGAGATTTTTACATCTCTACAGAGAGAGTGTAGGGATTCGAGAAAATAGTGGGAGCTAATTTATTTAAAAATAAAATTTCTAATAAACTGGTCAAGTCATAATTACAGTATCTAACTAGAATCTTTGACTCTCTATAGGAAAATCTCTGCGTCCAACCCATTGGCACGTATCCTGGACACACATAGACTGACCAGACCTAATTATAAAGATTGGCTCAGGAACTACAAAATCATTTTGGTTTCCAAGAAGTTAACCCATGTATTGGACCAGGACCCTCCCATCTTATCAGCCCGTCCATCCACTGAATAGAGAGCATCTCTAAAAAAAAGGATAGACGAAGATAATAAGGCCAAATATTACATGTTGGGCTCGATGTCTGATGAGCTTCAGCGCCAACATGAAGATATCGGGACTGCTCGCCAAATGTTGGCTCACCTATAGGAGATGTTTGGTGAACAGAGTCGCACAACCAAATATCAAGTCACGAAATGACTTTTTAAGGCTAAGATGTGTGATGGGCAGTCAGTCCAAGATCACTGTCTGATAATGATCAAGGACTTGGAAGAGCTTGACAAGCTCGATGTGAAGTTAGACTTGGATCCACAGAATGATGTTATTCTACAATCCTTAACTAATGCATATGGGCAATTCATCATGAATTACCACATGCATAAACTTCAAAATTTTCTTGGCTGAATTAATGAATATGTTGGTCACCGCTGAGCTTTTTATGAAAGGTTCTAAAGGCTCAGTTCTTGCTATGGAACGGACTTCTTCCAAAAGACAATCTTCTAAAAAGAAAAAGAAGTCTATGAAAAAGCAGAAGGTGGAAGGAGCAAACAAGAAGAAGGCAGAGCCAAAGAAGAAGGCTGTTGTCAAAGAAAAGTATTTTTATTGCAACAGCGACGGCCAGTGGAAGCGGAACTGCCCTACTTACCTGGGCACCCTGAAGAACAAGAAGGAAGGTACTTTTGAAGGTATTCTCGTTATTAAGTCTAACCTTACAATTTTTTCTGCATCCAGTTGGGTGCTTGACTCTGGTTCTTGTGCTCATCTGTGCACTTCCATACAGGGTCTTGAGGATAGCAGGAGGCTGAGGATGGAGATATGATCCTACACATCGAAAATGAAGCAAGAGTTGCTTCAGTGGCAGTGGAAACATACCCTCTTCGATTACCATCTAGTTTAGACTTAGTTTTGAAAGACTGTTATTATGTGCTTGCAGCTAGCAAGAATTTGATTTTTATTTCATGCTTAGCACTAGAAGGCTATGTGATTACCTTCTTTAAGGACCATTGTAACATTCTTTATGAAAGAAATAAAATTGCAAATAGTTTCCTTATTAACGATCTTTATCAGCTACATATTGATGTATCTATTCTAACTATCGATCAAAACGTGAATGCCAAATGACCTAGGGATAGTCCAAACGACAGATATATATGGCACCTGAGATTAGGTCATATAGTAGAACATAGGATCAACAAATTGAAGAAAAATGGGCTATTGAGTCCATTGACTTCCGAATCATATCCAACTTATGAATCTTGTCTTCAAGGCAAAATGACTAAACTCCCTTTTATAGGACATGGGGAAAGGGCCACAGATCTCCTTGCCCTAGTACATACTAATGTGTGCGTCCCATTTGATATCTCGACTAGAGGCAATTTTATCTACTTCATTATCTTTACCAATGATCTGTCTAGGTATGGGTATGTGTATCTTATGAGACACAAGTCTGAAGCTTTTGAAAAGTTCAAAGAATTTAGACATAAAGTAGAAAAATAAACTGAAAAACCCATTAAGGTTCTTCGATCAGATTGAGGAGGTGAATATCTTAGCCAAAAATTTCTAGACTATCTTAAGAAAAATGGCATAGTCTCTCAATGCACTCCACCAGGCACACCTCAACTCAACGGGATTTCAAAATAGAGAAATCAGACTCTATTGGATATGGTCCGATCCATGATGAGCTTCACAGACCTCCTTGATTTTCTTTGGGGACACTCATTGTTAACTTCAATTTATCTACTGAATAGGGTTTCCTCTAAAATCATTGCTACCACACCGTATGAGATATGGCATGGTAAGAAACCATGTCTGAGTCATCTCAGAATTTGGGGTTGTCTGGCTCATGTCAAAAGACAACAAGAGGATAAGTTAAAGTTTAGGTCCTTCAAAGCTCGATTCATAGGATATCCTAAAGAGTCATTAGGATACTATTTCTATATTCCAGAAGACCACAATGTGATTGTGAGTCAACATGCCATCTTTCGTGAAAAATAGTTTATTCAAGACAACAGAATTGGAAAGCAGATTAAGCTTGATGAGAAAGTCTCATGAGTACAATGAGCTAAGGACCAATTGGAACCAAATCAGGTTGAGCCAATAAGAACACAACCTCCTCCACCTCGTAGATCGGAAAGAGTTTTTCATCCCCCTGAAAGATACTTAGGTATTACTTCAGAAGAAGTAGAGGAAATATTCCTCGTAGGTAATGGTGCTCATGGTGATGATCCCAAAACCTACAATGAGGCGATATCAGATATCGACTCCGAGAAATGGCTAGAGGTAATGCAGTCAGAAATTGACTCGATGCACTCAAACCAAGTCTGGATCTTGATAGATCCACTAAAAGGTATAGTACCTATTGGGTGTAAATGAATCCTCAAGAGAAAGATTGGTGCAAATGGGAATGTGGAGACATTCAAGGCTACACTAGTGGCAAAAGGTTATAGTCAATACGAAGCCACTGACTATCAAGACACCTTTTCCCCAGTGGCTATGCTAAAATCCATCTACACATTGCTTGCCATTGCAGCCTATTTCGATTATGAAATATGGTAAATGGACATAAAAATGGCATTCTTAAATGGATATCTTGAGGAAGATATCTATATGGAATAGCCGCTAGGTTTCACATCCAGTGATACTGATCACAAGGTTTGCAAGCTACAAAGGTTCATATATGGACTTAAGCAAGCATCTCGGAGCTGGAACACTCATTTTAATGATGTGATCAAAATGTTTGGTTTCATCAAAAATGAAGAGGAACCATGTGTCTTCAAAAAGGTCAGTGGGAGCGCTGTTGTCTTCCTCGTATTGTACGTGGATGACATCCTCCTTATTGAGAATGATATTCCCATGTTGACGATCAGTCAAAATATGGTTGTCCAAGGAATTCTCCATGAAAGACCTAGGTGAAGCATCCTTTATTCTAGGAATTAAGGTCTATAGGGATAGACCGAATAGGATGCTAGGACTTTCACAGAAGATGTACATAGAGAAAGTACTAAAGAGGTTTAGTATGGAAAACTCTAAGAGGGGATTAATACCCTTCAGACATGGTATTCATCTTTCCAAGAAGATGTGCCCTAGCACACCTGAGGAAATAGAATGCATGAGCAAGATCCCTTATGCTTCTGCAATAGGGAGCCTCATGTATGCCATGCTATGTACACGACCTGATATAGCCCATGCTGTGAGTGTCACAAGCAGATATCAGTCAAATCCAGGTGAAGAACACTGGACTTCTGTGAAATGTATCCTTAAGTACTTGAGAAGAACTAAGGATATGATGTTGGTCTTTGGTAACGGATAACTCCAAGTCCAGGGATACACAGACTCGGATTTTCATGTTCCGATATAGATGATCGAAAGTCGACATCTGGGAGTCTGTTTGTGTGCAATGGTGGTGCTATCAGCTGGAAGAGTTCCAAGCAAACGGTGATAGCAGATTCCACCATGGAAGCAGAATATATCGCTGCATCAGAAGCTGCGAAGGAAGCATTCTGGTACAAGAAGTTTGCTGCAGAAATTGGAGTAATGCCATCAGATGCCATTCCTCTATACTGCGACAACAATGGCGCCATAGCCCTTGCTAAGGAGCCGAGGTCTCATCAGAAATCCAAGCACATTGAGCGGCGATACCACCTCATCCGCGATTACCTCGAGAAGGGTTATGTCGAGGTCAAGAGAGTCAACTCTGCAGACAATGTGGCAGACCCACTTACAAAGCCGTTGGGCCAGCAGAAGATCGAAGCCCACCTTGAGAAGATGGGACTTAGACTTGTAGCCAATTGGCTTTAGGACAAGTGGGAGATTGTTAGATATATGTGCCCTAGAAGCCAGAATTGGCTGACACTTGTAATACACTTCTAGGGGCAAAATTATAATTTTGACTATAATCAATAAAATGGGTTATTTTCTATCACATATGTGTATTTAGTGTCTGTGATACATCCTTTGAGTTAATGGTAATGATAATTCATATTTTCAAGAGTTGAAAATTTAAGACATGAATAATCATTATTAACTCATAAAATGCTTCCGACCATAGGATCATCACGAGGATGGTGATTGATCCGGAAGGTTGGTGTACAATCGCTTCTCTTTAGTAGATGAGTCTTGAGTCTATGGTGTGGAGACACCGGAGCGAGAGTATAGGTACTCGTTAGAGAACGAGGGCACTGAGCGTGACCACCTCGAGTAGTCATTAGGAAGTCTACCTTCTCGTCAATGACTGACTCGATGCTGCAGTGGTGTGTCTGGTTCTTTGACCTGAGGTGCATCGACAGTTCACCTTGAGGGTGTTATAGTTTGACTACACCATTAACTCGGTCTCCTAGCCATATGGAACCCTGAGGTGTATGTTGGCTATAGCATGTTCATTGTAGGAACTGGATTGCATCAAGATGGAATCTATCTACCTCGGTGGTAGAGGAGCAGCCCTATGATGATCATGAGAATCAAGTCCAGAAGCCCATGGCCATGGCAGAGTGAAATAATAGAAAGAGTTTCTATTTAGGTTTTCACATTGGACTTGAATCGAATGATTACATCATATGACAGAAACTAGGGTTTGACGAGTTCACCTTAACCCTAATCTGATCGGGGCTCAAGATAGAAGAACTTAATCACACAGGTAGCTGCACCAAGAGGTTCGCATTCAGCTCTGATGGGTTGCCACCATATACTGCTAGGTGTCACTGGTGGATTTTGGGAGCAATTAGAATGATTTAGATGATCGATCATTCTAGCTGTTCGAATCAGAAGAGTTCTGATCCATCGAAAGGAGTTTCGATGATGTCGATGATAGAGATCATGACATATCCCATTACCATACAGAACTGAACCTAACTGGGTCACACAAACAAAGGTTTGAATCTGGTGATCATCAATTGAACTGATCCAGTTCAATTGATCTGAATGAGATTCAATTAGGTTCAAGAAAATCGTGCTAGCACTCGATTGAACCTAACGTTCTTCTTTTACTATCATAAATAGTTGTCCTGACTGAAGCCAAAGGAGTTTGTGCTCGATTAGAGGCCTTCACTTGATCTGACTGGAGCTTGTCCAGGTCAAAAAAGGGTTGTCTTATTTTGTAAGATAATACCTGCCATTTTTGGTCACCTACCATTTCTCGTCCTTTGACTTTGGTCAAAAGTTGACCTTTGACTGGTCAAATGTTGACCATTGACACTTTGACTTCTACCCACGTGTCATGCACCTATTGGAGAGCTGGTGGGGGCTTGTTCCACTTCTAGAACCTGGCAAGGAGGAGGGCCCACGCCACCCTTGGCGTGTGCCCAAGCTGGAGGAGCTCAGGAGTCCCTATTGGACAGGGACTCCATCTCTTTTTTGGATTCTGATTAGACTTCTTCTAAGAATCAACTTTGACTGATCTTAGACACCATCTAAGGATGAATCCAAGGGACTCTATTCCTACCAATTAGATTTAGATCTAATTTCATAAAGGGTTGTAATTGGTTGGGATGAAGAGGAGTTGGATCACGCATAGTCTATAAATAAGACCCTACGCCCAACCCAAAAGTGATAATAATTCTCCATGCCCCAAGGCTGCCTCTCTCCTCCTCCATACCAAGACCATCTTCTCCCTCTCCTCTCCACATCCAAAGTAGTTTGGGATCCAATTGGTGCGATCCAGGCGAGAGAAAGGCGATAGAAAGCTAGAAGGCTGCACTGCTGTAAAGGACAACTGCTGATCTTCGAAAGCCATTTTGAAGATCCTCTAAATTAGATTCAAATCTAATTTTTGGAGATATGATAGAGAAGAAGAGGATCTCTAGATCCAACCCGAGTGGATATCGGTAGAGGCCAGGCACTTGCGTGGCTAGATCTAGAACCTTCCGTTGCTTACAGGATAATCAACGGGTAATAGGATTACCCTATGTCAAGATAAATTAAATTTGATTTAATTTATCTAAATTTATTTTAATTATTAAAATAATAAAGATTAGATCTAAAACATCCCAGATCTGATCTAGATCAAAGAAAAAAAATTTTAAAATATATCTCTTGATCTGATCAGATTTGAACGAACCTGGTCCAGAAAATAAGGATTTTTTCTTCATACTTCACCTGCATGCCATTCCAGTATATCATACTTCTTGGTTAAGAGAATAATCAACACGTATGGCTCACAATGACCTATACTCGATACATTGTCATCCTAGATGATAATGTATCATTTGGCTGTGAACAAGTTTAAGGACTAAATGATAAATCCTCATTTGTCGAGTCTAAATAGTCCTAACAACTTCATCGTAGAAGATTTCATTATAGAAAAATGCACAAAAGTGATGAAATTATTAAAATAATAATTTTATTTATTATAATAATTTAAGTACATATACAATTAGCTCAACTATCTATAACCTAGATGATTGGTTTTAGGATATATTTTCCAACAACTCTTACTTAGACTAAAGCCATTCAAAATAGTATCATATATCCATCTTCCATTTATGATTATCGAACTCTTTGATTTCAATGGCTTTAATAAATGGGTCGGCCATGTTCTCTTTATCATTGATCTTCTAAAGATCGACATCACCTCACTCCATGATCTCTTATACAAGATGGTAGCGATACAAAATATGCTTGGTGCACTGATGTGCCTTCAGCTCCTTTGCTTAAGCTATGGCTCTAGTGCTGTCATAATAAAATAGAATTGGACCATCAAAGAAGGGTGCCACTCCCAGCTCACCAATGAACTTTCACAGCCACACAGCTTTCTTTGCAGCATTGAATGTCATGACATACTCTGCCTTATATACAGAATTGAACATGGTATGCTGCTTGAAACTCATCCAGCAGACAGTTCCACCATTCAAGGTAAATATATAACCCGAGATATTTTTACTATTATCATGATCTAACTGAAAACTTGAATCAATATATCCCACAAGTTTTAAGTCAGCATCTTCATAGATGAGCCACTGGTCCTTAGTATTTCTTAAATACTTTAAGATTTTCTTTACAAGCTTCTATGATTCTCACTTGGATCAGACTGGTATCTACTCACTACCCCTAGTGAGTATGCCACATTCAATCTCGTACACATCATGACATACATAATAGAACCTACTACCAAAGCATATGGTATTCTACTTATTTGCTCTCTCTCTTGAGGAGTTGTCTAATAATACCTTTTGGAGAGAGTAATTTTATAGCCTATCGAGAGATAGTCCTTGAAATTCGCCATGTTGAATCCATTGGGTTCCACATCTAGCCAACAGGAGATTCGGATGCAATTTGACCTAATTTGGTTAGAACTTAACCAAACCGATTTAGGTCAAAACTAGCTAACCCGATTTGATTAATTAGAACTCTTTCTAATTAACAATCAAATTAAACTCTTTAATTTGATTGAATCTACAAGACCAGATTGATGTCTAGCAATGTATCATATTTACCTGAAAGACATAAAATTTTGATAAAAAACCAAAAATATCCTTCAGTGGAAAGTTACTATGCAATAGGATCCTTCAATCACCCTGCATCCCAAATATGACTATGGATATAGAATCATGTCAAATTTATTTTCATATTCTCTATTTTCTTCTAATTATATGATAATGATTTGATTAATGAAATATTAAAAATTATTTTAAATTTTCATCATGTTTTGATCAAAGTCTTCCTGAATCATCATTCGATTGAAGCAAGTAGGATGCGATCTCCTCTTACTAGGAATGATCGAATTCTTGTTGACCTACTCATAACCTCCATATGCAATCCTTCCTATCTAGATCATCCCATACATGACTAAGTCATGAATGAGTATGAACCAAAATATGGATTCATGCATACAAGATTCTATGGTCATCTCAGGTAAAAGGATTACATGCACAACTTCCACTATAAGAATCATCTATTGACATGTAGATAAGACTCCATTAGATATTCTCGAATTGGATCAATTCAGTGAACTCGTTCTCTAATGAGCACCCACATTCTTGTATTAGTATCATACACAGGTGATTGTGAAATCAATCATCCTCTCTATTAAGCATACATAGGATGTGCCAGGCTTACTGAAAACATTGATCCCCAACTAAATGTTCCATTGATCAGAAATATTTAAATTAGGGTTTTAAAATTTTAAATCTCACAGGTATAATCTCATCATAATTCTAAAATCATAGTCCTAATTTATGGGATTCATCATAATCATAAATAATTAAGATACAGCATATGATGAAATAAATGTCTTTATTTATTTGAAAATGTCGTTATATGAGTTTGAAAGATAAAAGAATAGCCCATCCAAATAAAAATTTTGATTGACTTGAGGATATATTCCTTTCAATAATTGGACGAGTTCATGTCTTTAACAAAGACCAAGATGGACTTGATTTATGGCTCCGTGGTCGAGCCCATAATCACTAGGTTGATTAGATTGAACCTAATTAATTGATTGGTATATAAGGTAAGTTTGACGGTAATGACTAGTGATTTTTAATTGAAAGCTACTCGCACTAATTCAATTTTTGATAAATTAATGGCATATCTCTTCCACATATCTTACTTATCTGACCGACATGATTAATTAGAATTTGATTAGATCACTTGGTGATTTGAGCTGACCCATGTCACTAGGAATCAATTTGACTAATTTCAATCAGTAAGACTGAATTAGGTGCCCATGGACCTAAATTGATCCTAATCCAAACCATGCTTAATTATCATCCTATGAAAGACCAATTCCTCACCAAAAGTGGATAGGAATTCAGGAGATCAAACATCCAGACTTTAGTTCTATGGCTGGCTTGAACCTGATAGCATAGAAATTAGATAAAGTTAACCTTCTTGCCTAGAAATTAGATTAATTTCTAATCCTAGGACAACAATCTCCTCATAATATACATCACCTTCTAATTATCAGGATGTTTGTTCTATCTATGCTTGCCCAGTCGATCATATGAGTGAATGTCCCACTGCTATACAATTTTTACCTTTTATCCAAGAATAAATCTAAGCTGCAAAAGGCTACTCCAAGGAAGTTAATGACCTATTTTCAAACAAATATAACCTAGGTTGGAGGAACTACCCTAATTTTTCTTGAAGATCTCAATAAATTTAGGCTCAGACCTAAATTCTACCTGTATAAAACTATCAAAATAGGTCCCAGTACCAAAACTATTCCTATAATAGAGCTTAGTCTAGTCAATCTATCTAGTCACTATATTATAATCAGTCATCGTACCCACCTTCTCAATAGACCAATCTAGCACATGATAGATTTAATTAACTATAACAATTGATTGTGACTCAATAGCAATCCATCACTAGGCTTGAACCATAAATATGATAATTAGCTAAATCCACTATAAGGAGAGAACAAGATCAATTGTCAAGCCAACTGATAGCAAATTTTAGAAATAATCCACTTAATGTCCACCAACCGCCTGGATATAGTTATTAATCCAATGTTCCACCTAAGAATCTCCAATTTGAGAATTCCAAAGCAATTTCTAAACTTAAAAGTGGTAGAATTCTTAAGGACCCATACCAAGACTAGATGAGAGAGGCTAATATTGATGCTAGCCAAAATATAAATTTAGAAGAAGAGGTTAGTATTAAGACTAACCATATAGAAGAACCTAAGCCTAGAATTGGAATCTATACTGGTTCTAATTTTAATGAAATAGATAAAGGGAAGAAGAGAGCAGATGAATTACTCAAGATTTATAACCTAAAGTCTCATTCCCTTCAGCCCTAGAAGCTAGTTCTTCCCACAGAAAGCAAGGGACACGCAATAAGGAGCCAATGGAATTGTTTAAGCAAGTCCATATTAATCTATTTATAGAATTGAAGCCATCTTTAGTCATATATTAGTATGAATGTTTAGAACCAAATGACACCCTACAACTACCCATTGCATCGAACTTAACTCCTAACTCAAAAACTAAATTCATGAGCATTTTAGAAGAACAAATAAGAAAAATTCTTAACCAAAAATGGTCTGAGATTATGATCATAAACTATCATTCTAAAATTAGCAATGAATTTATCGACAAAAAGATCACAAGCTATCTTCTTGAGATTGGCAAACCAAAATTATTAAAATTTATCAATCTAATATTTGACATAGGATACATAAGCTACATTGTGTCTAGCTAAAGACGATAAACTTAGCGCTTGTTGGGAGGTAATGCAATATTTATTTTTCTTGTATCTAATTTATCTTTTTAGTTTACTTTCTTCTTAGGCTTATATTGAATAAGTTGGAGGGCAAGCCAAATCCTCAAGACCCATGCTAGACCAAAAATACATTGAGTCAGGTGTATTCTTTTCTATTTCTTATTGTACCCTTTATTTTTCTTTCTTCATTAAGGATAATGTCGATCAAGTTGGAGGAAAGAATAAAAAAAAATTTAAAAATTTTTAAAAATCCTCAAAGAAGTTAGTATTTAGAATTTAGACATCCAATTATGCTTAAGAATCAAGTTGAACTAAGTATTTTTTTTTAAAAAAAAGTTGACCAAAAAGTTTATGAGATATTAATGGATTAAGTATTAAGAAAATTCAATAAAAAGTTAAGTCTAGAATATAAATAATTTTTTCATAAGCATTTTTTATTTTTTCTACCAGCATCAAAGAAGTGCTTACTTTTTATGGGCTTGTGTAGGGTAACTATACATTCTTTCATAAAAATTATTTATAAAATAAAATATTTTTCAAGTACTTCTCACTAAGTAATCAAGCCTCTTTGTCTAAGCAAGCATTAAGTTTAATGTCAAAAGATAGGAAGGACAATGAAGCTCATTGTGAAGCTAGTCTTAACTCTTAGCCTATTTAATTCGTGCTAAAAAGTTCGATGAATATTTTATACTTGGTGTCTTAAAGCAAACTGGTTTAAGACTCATTGGCCCAAAACTTACTACATGAATTAAACAGAAAGCTTAAGGGATTGAAACACTCAATAGTGGTATAACATTATATTAAAAAGAAATATGGTTCCCATGAGTAATCGAATCTCACTGCCTTAGTAAGCAATGATATTTGCATCAAAAAGTGGATAATATGATAAAAAATTTAATAAATGAAGAATGGAAGTAACAATATACTTGTCCATATGAAAGCTTAGATAATTTAAAGATAAGGATAGCGGTAATTTATAAAAAGTTTAGAGAAGGTTTAATATTCTTCATTTAATTTTTATATTGGTAAGTACTAATACTCCGACGACATACCTCATTCATGCTCTACTGAACATCAATGGCTCTTTTGAAAATTTCTAGGTAAAATTCGAAACACTAAGTCAAAAAGATATCTAAAACTAAATTCTTTCTTTACTCAAAGATAAGTAAAGCTTAAGTTGGAGGGTATGATAATTACCATAAATATAATCATAAAAGTATTAATTTATAAATTACTTTATCTATATTTTTAAAAATTAATATTTTTAAACTTTAGAGAAAAAATATTTGCTAATGAAAAGAGCTTAATTTTTTTATTAAAAGGAAGAAATTTTAGAGCAAATCAGGTTTAAAATGGATATGGTATGAAGACTCAAAAAAAGAAATAGAAAAAAAAAGAGAGAAAACTGGCTTGCTAAGCTGCCTGGCCCAGCCTGGCCCACGTGCATAGCCCGCATGCAAAGCCTAGCCATTTCGCAGCCCATCAACAGCCAACCTAGCCCAGTCCTAAACCCATGACATCATCCTGACATCATAAACTACACGGTCCACGATGGACCGATGGCTAATATGGAAGGCATGGACCCTTAAAGGGTCCACAAAAAATATCATGCAGCTCACATGGGCTTTTTCATAATTTTTGATGGTGTGTTATGCATCGATTAAGCAAGGACTATGATGATCTCGATCTATGCCCGATTAGCCTATATGCGATCCAAAAGTTCTAAATCTCCCTCTACATGATCCAATGGTTGGCAAAGTTGCCGATTTTGATTCAAAGACTCTGTTCTCTCTTTTTGGATTAATCTAATGGCCAAAAAGTATCTGATGACTTGATCAGATGGTCTACATTGATCCCAACTTGATCTAGGCATGTAAGCAATTTTTTTGGTGATTTTTTTAGCATCCAATCTCCATCCGATAGCCAGGAAAGATCAAATCTTTGCAACAGTAGACGCCATCCTTATTTGATTTGGTTTCAAGAGTTTCAATTTGATTTTTACTCAAATTCTTCACCAATGCCTCCCTACCACTATTTAATGGGCCCAGGCCTTAAGAATTCAACATCTTCTATTAAAGAGAGGAAAAGGTACAGGATGGGAGCCAGACTTAGGTTGAAGGCTATTTCAAGACAACAAGTGCTGAGAAGAAGAGCCTATCTCCTATGCCATCTTCATACCAACACTAATTTGAGACCAAGATTAGATCCAAAGAGGAAGAAAAGGAAGATATGAGAATGCTTTGAAGAGTATGAAGGAAGAGGAGTCCACCAACCATCTTTCCAACAAGGCTACGTAGATCCACTCCAACCCTTTGTTATAGCTTTATTTATTTATTTTCTTATCTTTTCAATTTCTTGTATTTAAATTCTAAAGTTTAAATTAATCCAAAATCTATTTTATGCTCTTTAAATTCTAGATTTTTATTTTTAATCATAAATTTATTTTATTGTAAGGAGATGCTAAGATCTAAATAGTAGATCTTAGTACCAAGCTTATCTTTCTGCACCATTTAATTTTTGCTTTTTATTTATAATTTTATTTTTTAATTTTAATTTTATTTTAAAAGTCTTCATTTTTCATAAAAATTAAAGATTTTAAAATTAAAGCACTGCCTTCTCTATGGATTCGATTTGACTCACTACTTTCTACATATTTTTAATTATTTAAGAAGTCAAAATTACATTGATAAACATGGTGTCTTAGTGATAACATTATGCTCTATCATCTATATTCTAGAAATAAAGATCTAGTGGTGCAGAAAATTTTGTTGGTGTCAAAGCCACTGGAGCTGATGGAGATGAGGTCGCCGACATGACTTGCAAGAAGGAGTCCAAATCGGAGGTAGGTGACTTCGATAGGATCCTCCGACGCTCAAGTCAGTTCTTTGACCAATAAGAATCAAATACTCAAGAGAATTAGAATAGGATAGAGAGCTTAAGAGAAGTAAATGTATCTAGAGGGTTTATTTATAGGTGGAGCTCATAACAGATCGATCGTGATGGTTATAACCATTTGCTAGTGTGTTGTTTAGTCTATTATGAGTTTGTTATGGAGAATGAGCAATCATTCTGTTGGAATATGTAGGCAGCTGAAGTTGATTTATTGGAGTTCGGATGTGATTTCTACTTCTATTAGAGAGCCATGCGGGCTGGGGTGGGGAGCTTGAAGCTAAATAGGCCAAACCTGGGGATCAACCTCTGAGTGGCTAGTGACAAACTGGCAATCGATTAAAACCTACTAGTGCTGCTTGCAATAGCATCAAGGAGTTCAGCCTCTATGGAATTTGTCTAGAGATGTATTCAGTTGGGCAAGATTCCTGGCATAAGGTTGATAATATATGCTGTAAGCTATGAAGAAATTTGGCTGTATCCAAGGTTTGGCATTCATAGAATGGGGTATAGAAGTTCGATTGAGAAAGAGTTCTACCAATCCGAGGTCTCGAAGGTGGGTCTGATGGAATTTGCCAACTATAGTGGAGAGATAAAGCCAGGAGGTTCAATTAGAGAGAAGTTCGGTTATCTTCAAGGTTGGTCGGATTGGACTATGCTGAAGTTCACTACTCGAAGTTCTACAGTCCACCTCATGTCATGGGTCAGACAATCGGGCAGCCATTTTCTTGATTATTCAAGTTCATCTAGATGAAGTTCATCACAGTTTGATGAATTTTGCGATGATTGAATGCAGATTGATGTTCATGTTTGAGAAGATCGTCCAACACATAAGCATTAGAGGTCATCCAGACTTTGATGGGAGTTAATTTACCTCCAACACATGTCCCCCTACTTTCAAGTTTGAAGTTTGAATGATAGGAGTACAAGATTGTGACAGCCAAAGTTCTAAGTTGGTTTCCTACTCTTAAAAGATGAAAAATTTTGGCCCTTTTTGAATTGATGCTGAAGTTCCTGCAATTTTGAATGACTTGAAAGGATGTTCATTTTGAAATTTGACCCAGCATGGTGCCTTAAATATAGCTCTATAAACGCTTTGCCATGATAGTGGGACACGTGTCAAGCGAGGAATAGAGGGAGAGGGTCTGCAATCATAACTTTTTCTAACCTCCTCTGACTATTTAAGTCCTCTTCCTTCTTCTGACCTTCCTACTTTCATCCATGCCTTTCCTCTCTTCCCCTTGCTCTTTGTCTTCTTCGGTCATTCGACTCACCTTTTGTCATAATTTTTTTGGCCATCGACGTCTTTCCCATCTACCTTTTACTTTTCTGATCATCCCTTCAAATTCTCTGATCAATTTAGGTTAGTCTCTTATCTTCTTTCCCTTGTTTTTTTGCTTTTCTTCCTCTTTCCGTGCTTCTGGTTTCCTCGCGGAGGTTTTACCATTTCACAACCCTTTTCCTTTTGATTGATTTTTTTTTTTCAAATTTTCTAACTAGTTTGATCTAAATATCCTCGGAGGTATCTTGATCTTTCGATTCTAGGAACCCAACTGACTCAAACTTCCAAAACCCTACCTCTAAGGAAGAGCCTGACCTTAGGGTTCTACCCCATCCGATCTTCTTGCCTGAAACCATTCCCTATTCCTTGTGCTCTGAAGATCTTTCTCTGATAATGATTCAAGATGGGGTGCCTTCGGAGTATGAATTGAAGCTTCCCAGGCTGAGTGGCCGAGCTTGTGCTCCTCCCCTAGATCGCTTTTGTTTGTATACCGAAGCTCTTCATGTTGAGCTCTATCTCCCAATTCCTCTTTGTGTCGTAGCCCTTTTTTGGTTTTTAGACATTTCTTTTGCTTCCATGGTTCCAAATTCTTTCAGGTTCATCATAGATTTTCTCTCTCTTTGTGTCTCGGCTAGTGTTTCTCCAACCATTTTCTTATTCCACAACTATCATACCTTTAAACACCATCCTATTGCCAAGGATTGGTGGTACCTGTCTCTCTAGTTTGGCAAGAAGGGGTTGCTTAAAGGCACCCCTTTTTTCATTCATAACTGAAAAGAAAAATTTTTATTTGTTTCATGCGCATCTCTTGAGTTAGGACTTCCTCCTTTAAGGTAGTTGAGGGATTTTGTTTGCCGAGCCCCTACTTTAGAAAGAGATGATTTGGATTTGGCCAATAAGCTGAGGAACTATCGAGCTCCTCTAGTGTCCCAACTATAGGATACTCAGACTTTGTTTAATCTCGACCATAGTCCTTTGAGTCGAGCAGGTATACTTCTTTGTTTTATTGGTAATGCTTTGTTCTTTCTTCTAACTAGTTTTTTTACTGCTATAGAAATGACTCCAGAAGAACTGAATCGGCTCACCGAAGGGATCCCATCCCTTAAAAGGAAGGGCAATTCCTTAGGAGAAACATCAAAGTGAGTATGAGCTGAAGACACGAACTCGGCTATGCCGACCCAGACTGCCTCGACTCTAGAAGCCATTACAACTGCACCAAGGTCCATTTAACCCAACAAAGCTGCCACCTTTGCACCCTCTGAGCAGGGTGGAATGGTAGAGAACAAAAAGAAAACCGCCAACAAGAATGTTAAGAGGAGCACAAGTGGATCTAGTGGCAATAATGGCTCTAGCCTGGAGCCAAATTCCTTGGATGATTGGGGGGTCATCCAGCCCTTGATGGACGCTTGTGTCCTTCCCAACCTCCTTGAGAAGATGGTCCACTTGAGTGATGAAAATCGATTGTGAGATTCTTATGCAGCCTTCCTCGATGTAATTAGCTTCTTTCTTTAATTAGTTATTGGTAAATCCAACTGTAATTCATATCTCGTTACTTGTAGCTAGGGCATCATTTGTATTCCTACAATGAAGTTCTGAGCCGTTGTAAAGTTGAGGCTTCAAAAGCAATCAAAGAAGCCCAGGCAAAAGCCAAGAATGCTCAAGCCAAGGTTGAGCATCTAAGGGAGATTCACTCTGCTAAAATTGGGCGCTTTCAAAAGACACACCAAAGTGATGAGCAGACCTTAGCATAATTGAAGGCTGCTCTAATTTTGGAAGAGAACAAGTGAAAGAGGGCTGAGGAGGAGATCGGCTTATAGATGGAGTGGGTTGTTGAATCGTTCAAGTATTCAAAGGCTATAGAGTATATTAAGGTAGCTTTCACCTAGGAGGCCTTCCTCAAGGGTTTTGAGATCTGTCGGAGGAAGTTTGCTGAGAAGTTTCTAGAAATTGACCTAGATTTCTTGATAGTTTCTTTCAGCGATGAAGCAAGACCTTCCACTATTGGCGATAAAGCCCCCTTGCTGAGCTTACCACTACAACTACCGAACCTATCCTTGGGCCCGAGACTATCGAAGCCGCACTAAGATCATCCACTGTTTCTCCTTCAGAGGTTCGAAGCCTTTAATAGTTGTGTTTTTTCTTTTTCTTCCACTTTCTTCTGTAAAAATATTTTGATTAATGAAAGTAATTTTCTTTCTTTTTGCAATACCTATGTTATGCTGCATTTTGCACATTAAACGCAGTCTTCACTTGAAGCCGATCCTTTGCCTTAGGGTATCGCCTTAAAGGGTCTCATTAAAAATTTGAAAAAAGAAGTTCATCAACTCAGTAAAAAGCTAAAGAAAATTGAAGGCAAGCTCCAAAAGTTGACAAAGAGTTATACTAAGGCTTTCATAGAGATCAATCACCTCCATCAGGCATGCAAAAGGGATTTCAAAGAATATACCAATAAAAAGAATCACTTGAAGGAGGAACTTGAGGAAATTAAAAAGCATGCCAGCGATAAGACCTAGGCATTAACCACAATGATCAGTTCTCTTGAAGTCGAGCTTAATGCAGCAAGAGAGAAGATCCAATTATTGGAGGGGAGCTCAACATGGTCTACCAACCAAGAGGAGTATGGTTAGAATTGGTCAAAAAGATTTTTTAATCATTAGCAGTAGCTGCTAGATGTTGAAAGAGTGTATGACTCCCACCGAATCGACTAGTGTGAGCAAATCAACGATTACAAGAAGAAACTTAGAACTACAAATGCCGAAGTGATGCGACTTCTAAAGCTATTGGCGAAGAGGGCCGAGGTTAGCTTTAATAGAGATATGGATGGGCTCCTTTCCTTAAGAAAGACCTTGGAAGACTTATCTAAGATCAATGGAAAAGAAAAGGCCGAGTAGCAGCAGTTAAAGATTTAGATGGTTTATCAAGAAAGTGTTGTGAAAGAAGCCAAGGCCAAATTTGCCTTTCTAAGGAAGAGGTTGAGAGAAATCAAGAAGGACTTCCGAAGGTCTCAGAAATTGTTGGGTGAGAGTTTGGTGATGAGGCAAGAATTTGAGGAGAAAATAAATGACTTAAAGCAAGCCCTTATGATGGCTGGGGCTAGTAGCCTGATGTCCGAGTCAGAGTAGGACCATGATTTGTTTTTTTTTGTAATCGATCATTACGAACCTTCACTTATAATGAACTTTATTTTAATAAAACATCATTCCTTTTGCTTTTTCATAACCTTGTCTTAATTACGTATTTATGGAATTCATTACTTTTTGAGGTTTACAATTGTAGAGTTGCCTCATATTGATGACTTCGGTTTACCATAAAATGTCCCACATGCTTGTAGATGAAGACGTTTGGATGTAGCTTGGAAATGAACTTTTCTATTCATGAGTTTGGGCCGTTTTATTCTTTGTATTAAGACGAAGTCCTTTTTCCATTGTTTGAATGAAGTTGACTTTCTATCTTAAATAATCGAAAGCCTTCACCATCGCTACGATAAGGTTAACCTCCTATCATAAATAATCAAAGGCCTTCACCCTCACTACGATGAGGTTTACCACCAATCTTAAATAACCAGAGGTCTTCACTATCATTACGATGAGGTTAACCTTCTATCTTAAATAACTAGAGGCTTTTACCATCACTACGATGAGGTTAACCTTCTATCTTAAATAACTGGAGGCCTTTACCCTCACTATAATGAGGTTAACCTTCTATCATAAATAACCGAAGGCCTTCACCCTTGCTACGACGTGGTTAACATTCAATCTTAAATAACTAGAGGTCTTTCATAAAAAAATCAGAGACCTTCACCCTCGCTAGGATGAGGTTAACCTCCTATCATAACATTCAGACAATTTTCATGACCTCGTAAGGGCCTTTGCAATTCAAGGCAAGCTTTTCTTGATTTTGTGGCTATGAAACGTTCATCCATCGAAGTATGAGATCTCTTACTTTAAATATTTTGCACTTTACTTTGGAATTATAGTAATGGGCTACTCTTTGCTTGTAAGCTACCATTCTAATCTGAGCTTTCTTTAGCTTTTCTTCTAATAGATCAAGATTTGCCCTGAGGTCTTGCGAGCTACTTTGTTCATCGAAAGCTTCAACTCTTACTAAGAGAAGTTCAAGTTCAATTAGGATGACTGCCTCTATCCCAAAAGTTAGTGCAAAAGAAGTTTCTCTAATCTTTAGATGGTTCGATAAGCTCAGAGCATATGATAGAGTTCATCCATCCATGTTTCTTTTGCATTTTCTAGCCTTGCTTTTATTTCCTGAAGCAAAGTTCTATTAGTTACCTCAGCTTCACCATTTGCTTGTGGATGAGCCATAGACGTAAAATGATGGAAAATATTTAGATCTTCACAGAACTTGACAAATTTTGCTCCTATAAATTGGTGCCCATTATTAGTGATCAGAGTCCAAGGTAGGCTAAATCTATAAATAATTGACTTTTAGACGAAGTTCTACACCCTAGCTTCAGTATTTTTTGCCAAAGATTTGACCTCTACCAATTTAGTAAAATAATCCACTACTACCAAAAAGAATTTTCGCTATCCAAATGACATGTGAAAGAATCCAAGTATATCCATTCTCCACTACACAAATGGCTATGGGGCACTTCGAGGTGTGAGTTGTGAGGCCAGCCGTCTCTAAATATTAGCATTTTTTTGACATCAATCATATTTCTATATATATTCTTTGGCATCTTGGTATATAGTTGGCCGGTAATATCCTTGTTGAAGTAATTTATAATATAGAGATCTAGCCCCTAGACGGTTTTCACATATTCCTTTGTAAACTTTCTTTAAAGCATAATCAGCTTCAGAAGGTCAGAGACACTTAAGAAGTAGCAAAGAATACAACCTCTTATATAGCTTGTTTTCATATAAAATATAGCGGAAGGTTTGATTTCTCAACTTTCTAGCTTCTTGAGGATCTTTGGGAAGAATACCATTTCTAAGATATGAAATTTATGGGTTGATCCAATTGGGCTCATGGTCGACTTGCATCACTATTTGAGACTCCTCTAAACTTGGTCATTATAGAACATCAAAGAAAACCACTCTAGGCAATTCATTTAGAGCCAAAGTAGCCAACTTGAAAAGAAGATCAGTCCTAGTATTTTCTATTCTAGGGATCTGTTGAATATCAAATCTACTAAAGGCCAAGATTAAGCTTCTTACCTTTTCCATGTACCTCTTCATACTTTCCTCTCAAGCTTCATAATTGTTATTAACTTGCCCCATAACCACTTGAGAGTCACTATAGCTCTCAAGTGTTCTACCTCGAGCTCTTTGGCTATTCTTAGTCCCGCAATTAGAGCTTTATATTCTACTCTATTCTTAGTGGTGGGGAACTCGAAGCACAGAGCATATTCAGCAATAATTTCTTCTAGATTGATTAAAATCAGGCATGTGCCTACTCCTGAAGCATTGGATGAATCATCAATATATGAAGCTTAGAAATCTTTAGGAAGATTTGATTTTTCTTTAGGGGTGCTCAACTACAAGTTGGGTGCACAGGCTTCCTGGGATTCGAGTTCAGTTGGATCCGAGTGTTGGAAATCGGACAGGGTTAAAGCATACATTTTCAAAATTTTTTTGAATAAAATTTATAGCAGAAGTAAAATTAATCTACTATTAATTCTATGCATGCTATGATCAGATCAATAAACCCTACTCAGGATCTAGACATGCTAATATGTTATACAAAATTTAAATACTATCAATCAGTAAATCATATTCGTTGATCGACTTGTGTTTAGAACATAATACCTTTGCGCGGGTAGATGATATCCATGATCCAAATTCGTAGAAGGAAGCCAACGACATCACATGAAAGTTGCAAACTTGTCTAGCCTCTATGGATGGTCCACACATAGCTCCTAGTCCCGACTAGCTCCACTGGAGTGCTAGCTCCTCGCCGAGGCCTTCAACGGTCAATCTTCATCGATCTGATTGATGATCTACTTTTTGATCTTTCAAATATATCAAATGTTTCAAAGGTGTAATTTGAAGGATGATGAGATGGTGTGTAAAATTTGGTAATGATCGAGCATTCACAGCACTCAATCTCTCCACCCGAACCATGAGTCCAAACTCTAGGGTTTCACACACCCAAAACCCTAATGCCCAGAAAAATGGTCTAACGCCTTCTCTATTTGGAATTTTATCATAAAATAAATTTTTATGGATAGAGGAACTCTCCCTCTACTGTATAGCAACTCTCAAAACACTTTTTAGATGGGGAACTAAAAGAGAAAAATAAAATGAAAGAGGTGTGTTAGGAAAAGTTGGTGCAAGAAACCTTTTCTCACTACCTAGACATTTCCATGCCCAGGATAGGCACCCCTACTCGATTTTTCTCTCACTCAAAAATTCCTTCACATGTCACTCTTAGTTGTTTCATGCATGCCTAGGAAAAACAATTTTAAATGGGCGACACTCGGTGTTTAATGCATGTAGATAGGATAAGGAGAGGGACGTTAGATGGTTTCAACAAAACACTTGAATTCAACATTCAAGTGAAGACATTATCCCCTCCCAATGCCACTCTAGGGTGTTTGATGTGCAGAAGTACTCTCATTCTATGTGCCCATGTCCAAAAACTGAAAAAATGCATGACAAAAAATTATTGAGAGGCATGGAGAAGAGATAAGGATGAGAAGGTTAGGTTGTTTCAACCAATTCAAGTTGAATTCAAAATTCAACTTGCTTTGAACTAGTCCAACATTTGAACCAGGCCAAAGGCAGAAGTGGGAGGGGGTGCAAAAACCTTCTGTGCATAAGAAACTCTCATGCAAAACCCAAAAGTTGCATGAAGAATGGTGTGGAAAAGTCAAAGGTGATGGGCGCATGAGAGAGTCTAAATTCAAATCTTAGTTGACTTGTTCAAATTGGTTTCAACCAAACTAATTAATCTAGACTCAATTAGATTAGGTTAAATCTAACCAAATTAAGCTTAATCCAACCCAACAAAATTCTAATCAAATTAAAAATTAATTAGATCCAGGTACTGATCAAATCAGGATCAAATCTTCCTTAGCGATTAGGTCATCTTATTACCTAATTAGGTCAAATCCAATCGATTCAAATTCAATTGGATTTGATCGAAATCTCATCGCTTAATCAAATTGAGCTAATCAACAATCTAATTGCCAATTAATTCTCTAATAATAAATAGAGTTCCAATTGGATGGGTGTTTGGGCAATAGAGTTCCATCAGTATGGAACTCTTGATTAAAGTGTCCTAAACCAGTTAGACTCTTGAACTCAGTATCCCAAATGAATGAAACTCATAATTGCAAAGTCACAGACTAGTGGAACTCTTAATTAGAGAGTCTCAGATAAGTAAAACTCAAAGTTCCAGTCCTATTGGATCCATAAAGGCTGAGTCCCAATCTAGTGGGACTCTTGCTCACAAAGTCCCAGTCTAGTGGAACTCTTGACCACAGAGTTCCAGATCATTAAGACTCTTGATCAGCCATCCGATCAGATAGAAACTTCTATTATGTGTGATGCCATAGGTTTGAACTCTAAGTCGATAGCATAGGAATTAATTTTTTGTACTAATTGATATGACCATCTAGCAATGGTATCCGACAATCGGATAGGTCGAATAGTCGCAACACAACATCGACGAACCTATGGCATATGGTTATTGTATAATTCAGACCCTTGATCTCAATGCTCAAAAGATGACCTAGGATTTAACTATCAATCTTGAAAAATCATCTATAGTGTATTTCAAAATTCGGTGTCCATCGAATGGACCACCTGGCTGAGATTTTGCTAAATTGAAATACAATGATGCATCTGCTACAATAATTGGAGAGGTCAATCTCATCTTGACTCAAGCAATGACAAAATAAGTACTTAACTGCACCTAGTAACCTTCCATCATTGATTTAGAAATTTAGGTACTCTGGGACATGAGTGCAGTGAGTTGCTTACAAGTCATCATGATGATCTCAGTTCTAAGGGACACTTATACCCATATCCTTCATAAACAACTCTTGATAGCAGAAAGCTATGCAATTGGGTCACATTCCATAAAATGTATCCCTACACATCACCTGCATGCCATATCAGTACATCATACTTCTTGGTTAATAGGACAATCAACACATATAGAATACAATGACCTACACTTGATACGTTGCCATTGATGCATGCTAATCTATAGCTATGGCAAGTACACCAGTCAATCAAGTAATAAAGTGAGTAGAGTATTGTCCCTAGAGGATTGGAAAATAAGTACCGAAAAGCTCTTTCCTATGCTTTATTTAGAAGATCAATTTATGAGAATTAAAAAAATAAAATAAAAAAATAATTAAAAATTATAAGAAAATAGAGAGAGTGTAATTATTTGGGTTTTAAACTTAAGAGCAATAGATTGCTAAGAAAATCGATTCACCAACTCAGTCAATACAATATCCAAGTTATTAGATTAATTTTATTTCATGTGACGGTGGAGTCTCCTAGTTTATTCACTACCCTTTGGTCCAGGCATAGCAAAACTATCAATATTTATTAACTATCCTTTAGTCTAGGTGTAATTTAAATAAATATCGATGCATTATGTTTTGTGAAATCATCTAATTAAAATATGCTACATCCAAAGCGCACTAAAATTCCTACATGCATATGAATTCTAATTTGATTCATAATACAAGGTATATAATCAAGAAGCAATAACATAGATATACTTGGTCCATATCATCTATGTTCATCAGATCAATTAGAAGATGGCCAGTAATCTAAAAGCATTAAGATCAGATCTATAAACTCTTCAAGAAAAAAATTTAAAATTAAAAATAAATCATACTGAATATTGCATCAAAAGAGTGGCTACACCTTAGCCTTAGTAAAAGAAAATTTAGTTCATGATAACAAGTTCAAAAAATAGTAAATAAAATAAAAAACATAAAGAAATTAGACTATTTATTCATTGAAATTGGTTGTCCGTTGCTCTTGGTGTGGAGAATTCGATGAAGAAGAAAGTCGCTTTGTGTACCGATCTTTAGTAGAAGAAAAGAAGAGGAAAGAAAAATAACAGAATAAAAACTCTTTCTCTTCTCTCACTAAACCCCTCTCTCTTTCTCTGTTCTCTCTATTTCTCCCTATTTTTTCTTTATTTTCAACTCTCTATTTTTGTTCTCTGCCTTCTCTCACTTCGGCAACAGCAGGCAGCCCCCTTTTTATAGGCTAAGAGATGGACTTTTGGAAGAAATCCTAATCAAATTGGGTTTAAAACTCTTAACATAAGTCAAATTAAAATCTTGGATAATTCTGGCCTTCGGATCAGCATCCAATGGATCAAAAACCACTTAAAAATTCTTTTTAAAAATCCAATTCAAGTCAAAATTAACCTCAACCATTGGATCTTCTTAATGATTAAATTAGGACCGTCGGATCACGTACAGGAGCCTTCAGATTCCTAGTTAAAATTGATAATGCATCTCCACCGTTGGATCGCGATAGGGAGTTGCATCCATCATTCATCAGTGCATAGATTTCCACCGTTCGATTAAATCCCAGTGAATAGCATCCATCGGATCTAGCAAAATTCTTAGAATACCCTCTATAGACCATGCGCGAGCCCGGCATTGCATGGACCGCCACTTCCTTCAGCCAATCGGAGCATGCTCGTCCTAATGAAATCCCCAAAATGCCCTTACCTGATTACTATAGCGGTCCACCATGCGCCGCAAAAAATCCTGATGTTAGCAGGTGATCGATCTAGTTTCGAGCACGATCAGGCTGGGTAGTCTACTGAGCCAATTTTTTTGAGCCAGTTTGAATCGAATTGGTCGGCATTTAAAATTTTTTTTTTTTGAAATTCAATTTTGGGCTCGTTTGAAGACCATTTTGCTTGAAATTTATTTCATCTGAATCAAAAAAATAAGATCTTCATATTGATGGCCTTCTTTCTTGAATAGGATTAATAAAAGTATCAATTTCTTAAAAATAAATTAATTTATTTTATAATTTAATACTTTTATTAGTGTATTTTTACCACTTATCACACCCTCCAATTTTCTCATTGCTAGTCCGTTAGCAATGCTTTATTTAATACCATGTTTCAATAAGATCATCCATCAAAAAGATAAATCTAGAGTTAAAGGTCAAAAAGTTTAGAAAATACCACTAACTAAGCATTGAGCTTCAGAAGCAAATTTTGTCAGTCAAGTACAATTAAAAACTTTCTTAGAGTACATCAAAGATCTATAGCACTTATATTCGTGATGACTAACTTTAGCATTTCAATGTTAAATTTAAAAGGAACAAAAGTATCCTCTCTTATCACCTATTTTGGTTAATTTTCTATACATTCCTCAATTTTATACTCATGAATTAAGGTAGCTTTCACACTGCCTTTTTTTTTTTACTGTGCTGAGCATCCTGGCCTTTCCTTCCACCATTTTATGTGAATTTTCACACTTGACCTAGGTGCAGAGATCCAGTTACTAGGCTTTGGGCAATCCACATATACTCTATCTTTTGCACTTTATTTTTAGGCAGGATAGCTCTTTCCTTAAATTCAAGTTTCTTTGATTAGAATGTATATTAATTATCAATTTTTAGTGATAATTGAATCCTCAGTTGGCCTTATAATCAATACCTACTTTGCCTTGTTAGTGTGCATGTGCAATTAGAAGTGCTAATAGTCTTTTAATGACCTAAGTAGGCTGCTAAAAGTTTGTCCAACTAATCTACTTCTTTAACTCATTACATTCATTAGCAGATACTTCTATCCTTTATCACTTACCCAGTCTATCTTACTCAAGATTTTCTTCTTAACACATGATTTAAAAAGTTTTTTTTTTTTTACCCCCAACTTATTCTACATTGTCTTAAAGGAGAAAGAAAAATAAATGGTGCAATAAAAGATAGGAAGGAATACACCTGATTTGGTTCAGTCTGGTTCTTTGAAGCTTTAAAATTTGGCTTGAGCTCTCATTAATTTTTCTCTACAAAATTGAAAATACACACCAAAGCAGTAAAAAAGCAACAACAAATTACTAAAAAATAAAAGAAAAAAATGATCAAAACTAAAAAGAAAAGAAATAACCTATCTAGCAGTTCTAATTTATAGTCTTCAGCTTGACTTTCTTTTAGTTTTGAGTTAAATCAATCCGGTGCCACATTAATTGGAATACTTTCATGTTTGGTCGAGCCCTCTTTCAATTGGACATTGCTAGCTTTTATAGTCTCAAATCGATTTTCTACAGAATTCTCATATACTAAATTGTCAATAATATCAATTAGAAAATAAGTTTGATTATCATCAAAATGTTTAGTATCTCTGAAAACATTAAAAATAACTTATTCATCTTGGATTCTAAGAATTAATTTTTCTTGTTGAATATCTATTAAAGCTCCTCCAATAGCTAAAAAGGATCTTCCTAAGATAAGGGGTGCATCATAATCTTCTTCCATATCAAGAATAATAAAATCAACATGGAAAATAAACTTGTTTACCATTACAAAACATCCTCCACTATACCTCTTGGATATTTGATGGATCTATCGGCTAATTGAAGAGTAATAGTGGTAGGCTTCGATTATCCTAGACCCAGCTTCTTGAAAATAGAAAAAGGTATGAGATTAATACTTGCTCCTAAATCACATAAAACTTTATCAGAACTACAATCACCAATAATGCAAGGGATAGTAAAACTTCCTAGATCTTTTAGCTTCTGTAGTAATTTATTTTGAAGTATTGCTGAGCATTCTTCATTTAAATTTATTCTCTCATGCTCCTTCAGCTTTTTCTTATTTTTTAGAATTTCTTTGAGAAACTTAGCATACCTGAGCATTTGAGTGATAGCATCTATAAAAGGAATATTAATATATAAATTTTTTATAATTTTAAAAAAGTTAGAAAATTTTTTATCTAGATGCTATATTTGTCTCTCTAGGAATAGTAGTGGTGGCACGTAGGGCTTCACATTTGGATCGACAAATTGTATACCTAGAGATCATCTATCTATTGGTTGTTTTGGTGATTGACGAATTTTAGTTGATGGTTCTTTATTTGTAGTTGGCTCTTCAGTCTCTTTCTTCTGATATGGCTCCTCTAACTTTTTACTACTTCTTAGGATGATAGCATTAACTTGCTCCCTTGGATTGGTCTCCGTGCTGCTAGGCAAGGATCTCTGAGGTCTCTTGGAGATTATGCTAGCCATTTGGCCTATGTGCATCTCCAAGTTTTGAATTACTGCTACTTGGTCCTGCCTAAGCTTGGCTTCCAAACTTTTTATAGTTGCTTCTTGGTTTTGTATGAACTTGACCATCAGCTCCTCCATGTTGGACTTCTTTTCAGGTACTTAGAACCCAGGGGGTGGCTGTTGTGCTGCATTTTGATTGCTCCATAAGAAATTTGGATGCTGCCTCCACCCTTGATTGTATGTATTAGAGTAGGAATTATTTTGTTGCAGCCTAAAAAAAATTACCAATATAATTAGTTATATCAATTGCTTTAGCAAAAGAATTATCTGTCTGGCAGTTGCTTGGATCGTGTCCTCCTCCAAATAGGTTACAAGTGATGCTCTGAACATGCATAGTTGTTCCCTTCAAGTTGTTGACTTCGGCTCTAAGGGTTGTAATTTCAGCTAGTAAGGTTGGCATGCAATCTAATCCCTGCACAGCTACTGGTCTTTTCGGCATCATGCGTTCTATTTTCCACTGATAGCTATTTGATGCCATCTCATCAATTAGATCAAAGACTTCTTCCTCCATTTATTGGTTAATGCTTCCTCCTACTGCTGCATCAATCATAGAATGATTAGTAGAAGATAAACCATTATAGAAAATTTGTACTTGAAGCCATACGGATAGTTGATGATGTGGATATCTCCTTAGTAGTTCCTTGAAATGCTCCTAAGCCTCATATAGTGTCTTCATGTCCATCTGCACAAAAGAAGTGATATCGTTGCACATCCTGACAGTCTTGGAAGGTGGAAAGTACTTGGTTAAGAATTTTTGGGCTAGGACATCCCAAGTTTTGATAGAACCTGCAGGAAGAGAATGAAGCCAACTTTTAGCTTTGTCCCATAAAGAGAAAAAAAATAACCTTAATCTAATAGCATCATCCGACACCCCATTAATTTTAAAAGTATCACAAAGTTCAAGAAAGTTAGAAATATGGGCATTCAGATCATCATGCATGTGTCCACTAAATTAAATAGTTGATTGCATCATCTAGATCATCACCAATTTTATTTCGAAGTTGTTTGCTTGCACAGGTGGTCTCCTGATGCTCAAAGCTGCATCGACTATAGATGGTGTGATGTAATAGTTTAATGGATGATGTGCTACTCGAATAACTTCATGCTATCCCTCGGTCGCCATATCCAATCCTAGATTGATGTATATGTGCCCTAGAAGCCAGAATTGGCTGACACTTGTAATACACTTCTAGGGGCAAAATTATAATTTTGACTATAATCAATAAAATGGGTTATTTTCTATCACATATGTGTATTTAGTGTCTGTGATACATCCTTTGAGTTAATGGTAATGATAATTCATATTTTCAAGAGTTGAAAATTTAACACATGAATAATCATTATTAACTCATAAACAGCTCCTGACTATAGGATCATCACGAGGATGGTGATTGATCCGGAAGGTTGGTGTACGATCGCTTCTCTTTAGTAGATGAGTCTTGAGTCTACGGTGTGGAGACATCGGAGCGAAAGTACAGGTACTCGTTAGAGAACGAGGGCACTGAGCGTGACCACCTCGAGTAGTCATTAGGAAGTCTACCTTCTCGTCAATGACTGACTCGATGCTGCAGTAGTGTGTCTGGTTCTTTGACCTGAGATGCATCGGCAGTTCACCTTGAGGGTGTTATAGTTTGACTACACCATTACTCGGTCTCCTAGCCATATGGAACCCTGAGGTGTATGTTGGCTATAGCATGTTCATTGTAGGAACTGGATTGCATCAAGATGGGATCTATCTACCTCGGTGGTAGAGGAGCAGCCCTATGATAATCATGAGAATCAAGTCCTGAAGCCCATGGCCATGGCAGAGTGAAATAATAGAAAGAGTTTCTATTTAGATTTTCACATTGGACTCGAATCGAATGATTATATCATATGACAGAGACTAGGGTTTGACGAGTTTACCTTAACCCTAATCTGATCGGGGCTCAAGATAGAAGAACTTAATCACACAGGTAGCTGCACCAAGAGGATTCGCATTCAGCTCTGATGGGTTGCCACCATATACTGCTAGGTGTCACTGGTGGATTTTGGGAGCAATTAGAATGATTTAGATGATCGATCATTCTAGCTGTTCGAATCAGAAGAGTTCTGATCCATCGAAAGGAGTTTCGATGATGTCGATGATAGAGATCATGACATATCCCATTACCATATAGAACTGAACCTAACTGGGTCACACAAACAAGGGTTTGAATCTGGTGATCATCAATTGAACTGATCTAGTTCAATTGATCTGAATGAGATTCAATTAGGTTCAAGGAAATCGTGCTAGCACTCGATTGAACCTAACGTTCTTCTTTTACTATCACAAATAAGTTGTCCTGACTGAGCCAAAGGAGTTTGTGCTCAATCAGAGGCCTTCATATGGTCTAACTGGAGGTTGTCCAAGTTAGAGAAGGTTGTCTTATTTTATAAGACATGACCTGCCATTTTTGGTCACCTGCCATTTTTGGTCCTTTGACTTTGGTCAAAAGTTGACCTTTGACTGGTCAAATGTTGACCATAGACACTTTGACTTTTGTCCATGTGTCATGCACCTATTGGAGAACTGGTGGGGGCCTGTCCCCCTGCCAGAACCTGGCAAGGAGGAGGGCGCACGCCACCCTAGGCGTGTGCCCAAGTTGGAGGCGCCTTGGAGTCCTTGTTGGACAAGGACTCCACCTCCCTTTTGGATTCCAATCAGAGTTCTACTAAGAATCCAGTTTGACTGGTCTTAGGTGCCCTCTAAGGAGGAATCCAGGGGTCTCTATTCCCACAAATCAGATTTAGATCTAATTTCACAAAGGGTTGTGATTGGTTGGGAGGAAGAGGAGTTGGATCACGCTTAGTCTATAAATAAGACCCTACGCCCAACTCAGATTCCAATGCAATTAGAATAGAGATTTCCCACACCCCAAGGCTGCCTCTCCCCTCTTCCTCCATGCCTAAACTTCTCCTCCTTCTCCTCTCCATGTCCAAAAGAGTTTTGGACTTAGGTTGGTGCGTTCCAGATCAAAAGAAAGGCGATCAAAAGAAGAAGGCTGCACTGCTGCAAAGGATGACTACTGATCTTCAAAAGGAGTTTTGAAGATCCTCCAGATCAGATCCAGATCTAATTTTTGGAGGTGTGATAGAGAAGAAGAGGATCTCCTAGATCCAACCCGAGTGGATACCGGTAGAGGCCAGGCGCTTGCGTGGCTAGATCCAGAACCTTCCACTGCAATCAGGATCATCTACAGGGTAATAGGATTACCCAAATCAGGTAAATTAAATTTGATTTAATTTATCTTATTTTATTTTATTTATTAAAATAATAAGAATCAGATCTAAAATATATCAAGATCTGATTGGGATCAAGAGAAAAAATTTTTGAAATATATCTCTTGATCTGATCAGATCTGGACGAACCTGGACCGGGAAATCAGGATTTTCCTTCAACTGGTATCAGAGCCATGGTTCTAAATTATTTAGATCTAATTTTAATTTTATTTTAATTAGAAAATAAAGTGATTTCAGATGTCACATGAGATGTGATCAGATCTGAAATCAAAAAAATTAAAATTAAATGATTTGGATCTAAGATTAAGAAGATATGCATGACTAGTTCTAGAATAGAATAGTTCTATAGAATAGTCTTGCATGTTTTGATTTAATCTGATTAAATCATATTTTAGATCTTCTTATTTACTATTTTTTGATATTATAAGTGTTATAATAACATCTAAAAAATAGCAAATAAAAATTATTTAATTTTTAAATATCATATGAGATATGATTGATGCATGTCTAGACTAGTTGTAGAATAGTTCTACATAATTATCTAGATTAGAATTTATTTTGATTAGATCAATTTAAATCTAATTTTTTAGATTATTATGAGATAATTTAGATCTAAAAATATGCATGATTTGATACATGAGATGTATGCAAAATATGCCATGATTAGATCTAATTTGTATATGAGATATATGATATAGATCTAATAACTATTTTGTAGTATTTACATGTTCCTGATTAAGGCGTTCCTCTTGGCCGTCCGGTCATAAGAATGAAGAAGGGTTTAAAGGCCCTCTCCTTCCATCCGATGGGGTGTTCTTATGACGTGTAGGGGTGCTGCGTGTTCGTCCTTAATCAGAAACCCAAAACTTACTTTCTGCAAAACCCTAGATCCTGAAACCCTAGGATTTATTGTGCATATTTTGTTTATGAACCCTACTTAATTAAAAATTAAGATTATGGAATATTAATTAGGTCTAAAATTGAGAATTTCAGATCTAAGACATATTCATAATACTGGGTTCGGGCTTGGGTAGCTCAATTAGGTCTAAGCGGTTGATCAAACCGAATCAAGAGTTGGTTAGAGAGGATCAACAATGCTTAAATTGACCAGCCTAATAGGATTAAGTCTGGGTCAAGATCGAGTCACGATCAAGCAAGACCTAATTAGGCTCAGAGGTTAGAGTCTGGATTGTAGGCTAACCCAATTGGTTCTGACTCAATAATTTGGTGTCTAAGGTAAGTTTGGCACATACGACCGACTGGTTTTTAATTGGAAGCTACTCGACCTGAATGCGTTCTTGTACGAGTTAATGGCATATTCCTTCCACCGGTCTCACTTACCTGGCCATATCTGTTGACACAGTTCTGATCTGAGGTGGTCAATAATCCGAGCTAACCCATGCCACTAGGTTAGTCATAATTGTTATGACTAAGCCAAGTCTAGTTTAATGAGACCTGAATCAATTCTCCCTAAGAAAAGATTAAGTCTGAGGTCTTCCACCATTGTAGATGTGCGGGCCCTTCCCGGGGTTGATTGTTCTCGGCTGGATACAGTGGCTCAGTTGCACCGGAAAGATGCAACCATGTCTATTAGGCATTGGATGCTATGGGCTGGAGGATGAGTTGGGCTCAATATTCTGGATACGGTGAGAGAGACTCAATTAGGAACCCAGTCTATGCAAATGGTGGGTCTGACTTAACTAAGGAGTGGATCAATATTTCGGATACGGTGAGATTCATGAATTAGAGACCAAGTTTGGGTGCACCATGATTAGAGAATCATTGAACAAGAGTTGTTCACTCATTGGCTAACCCATCACCAATAACTGTTAGGTGAGGTGATGAGTCAGTTGGTGAGACCGCACCACCCACTAGAAATCATTAATCATGGAGATTTTTGCATCTCTACAGAGGGAGTGTAGGGATCCAAGAAAATAGTGGGAGCTAATTTGTTTAAAAATAAAATCCCTAAATAAATTGGTCAAGTCATAATTACATAGTATCTAACTAGAATCTTTGACTCTCTACAGGAAAAATGTCTGCGTCCAACCCATTGGCACGTATCCTGGACACACATAGACTGACTGGACCCAATTATAAAGATTGGCTCAGGAACTACAAAATTGTTTTTTGGGTTCCAGAGAAGTTAACCCATGTTTTGGACCAGGACCCTCCCACCTTACCAGCCCGTCCATCCATTGAACAGAGAGCATCTCTGAAAAAATGGATAGACGAAGATAATAAGGCCAGATATTACATGTTGGGCTCGATGTCTGATGAGCTCCAGCGCCAACATGAAGATATCGGGACTGCTCGCCAAATGTTGGCTCACCTGCAGGAGATGTTTGGTGAACAGAGTCGCGCAGCCAAATATCAAGTCACGAAATGACTTTTTAAGGCTAAGATGCGTGATGGGCAGTCAGTCCAAGATCACTGTCTGACAATGATCAAGGACATGGAAGAGCTTGAGAAGCTCGGTGTGAAGTTAGACTTGGATCTGCAGAACGATATTATTCTGCAATCCTTGACTGATGCATATGGGCAATTCATCATGAATTACCACATGCATAAACTTCAAAATTCCTTGGCCGAATTAATGAATATGCTGGTTACCGCTGAGCTTTCTATGAAAGGTTCTAAAGGCTCAGTTCTTGCTATGGAATGGACTTCTTCCAAAAGAAAGTCTTATGGAAAGAAAAAAGAAGTCTGTGAAAAAGCAAAAGGTGGAAGGATCAAAGAAGAAGAAGGCAGAGCCGAAGAAGAAGGCCGATGTCAAAGGAAAGTGTTTCCATTGCAACAGCGACGGCCATTGGAAGCGGAACTGCCCTACTTACCTGGCCACCCTGAAGAACAAGAAGGAAGGTCCTTCTGGAGGTATGCTCGTTATTGAGTCTAACCTTACGATTTCTTCTGCATCCAGTTGGGTGCTTGACTCTGGTTCTAGTGCTCATCTGTGCACTTCATGCAGGGTCTTGAGGATAGCAGGAGGCTGAGGGATGGAGACATGATCCTACGCATTGGTAATGGAGCAAGAGTTGCTGCAGTAGCCGTGGGAACATACCCTCTTCGATTACCATCTGGTTTAGACTTAGTTTTGAAAGACTGTTATTATGTGCCTGCAGCTAGCAGGAATTTGATTTCTATTTCATGCTTAGCACAAGAAGGCTATGTGATTACCTTCTTTAAGGACCATTGTAACATTCTTTATGAAAGAAATAAAATTGCAAATGGTTTTCTTATTAATGGTCTTTATCAGCTACATATTGATGTACCTGTTCTAACTATCGAGCAAAACGTGAATGCCAAACGACCTAGGGATAGTCCAAACGACAGATATCTATGGCACCTGAGATTAGGTCATATAGCAGAAGATAGGATCAACAAATTGGAGAAAAATGGGCTATTGAGTCCATTGACTTCTGAGTCATATCCAACTTGTGAATCTTGTCTTCAAGGCAAAATGACCTAAACTCCCTTTTGTTGGACATGGGGAGAGGGCCACAGATCTCCTTGCCCTACCAGTACATACTGATTGTGTGCCGGCCCATTTGATTGTGCCTCGGCTAGAGCAATTTGTCTACTTCATTCCTTTAATCGATGACCTGCTACGGATGGGTAGATGGTATCGTATGAGGACATAAGTCTACAAGCTTTGAAAAGTTCAAAAGATAGAACATAAGTAGAAAATAAACTGAAAAAACCCATTAAGGTTCTTCGATCAGATCGGAGGAGGTGATACCTTTTGCAGAATTCCTAGACTACTTAAGGTAAGGCATAGTCCTCAATGGACATCTCTCTT
>QRFJ01003561.1:0-20528 GCA_006176705.1 Cocos nucifera
TTCTTTTGTTGGACATGGGAGAGGGCCACAGATCTCCTTGCCCCTATACCATCTGATGTGTGCGGCCCATTCGATGTGCCGGCAGAGGCAATTTTTGTCTACTTCATTTACCTTATCGAGATCTGTCAGGTATGGTATGGTGATCTTATGAGACACATCTTGAAGCCTTGAAAAAGTTCAAAGAATTCAGACATGAAGTAGAAAAACAAACTGGAAAACCCATTAAGGTTCTATTCGATCAGATCGAGGAGGGAAATACCTTAGCCGGGAATTCCTAGACTATCTTAAGGAAATGGCATAGTCTCTCAATGGGACTGCACCAGGAAACACCTCAACTCAACGGGGTTTCAGAACGGAGAAAATCGCGACTTATTGGATTATGGTTTCGATCCATGATGAGTTCACAGACCTCCCTGATTTCCTTTGGGGACACTTCATTGTTAACTTCAATCTATTTACTGAATAGGGTTCCCTCTAAAACCGTTCCTACCACACCGTATGAGATATGGCACGGTAAGAAACCAAGTCTGAGTCATCTCAGAATTTGGGGTTGTCCGGCTTATGTCAAAAGACAACAAGCGGACAAGTTAGAGTTTAGGTCCTTTAGAGCTCGATTCATAGGATATCCTAAAGAGTCATTAGGATACTATTTCTACATTCCAGAAGACCACAATGTGATTGTGAGTCGACATGCCATATTTCTTGAAAAATAGTTTATTCAAGATAGTGGCATTGGAAAGCAGATTAAGCTTGATGAGAAAGTCTCACAAGCAGAACGAGCTAAGGACCAAGTGGAACCAAATCAGGTTGAGCCAATAAGAACACTACCTCCTCCACCTCGTAGATCGGAAAGAGTTTCCCGTCCCTCTGAAAGATACTTAGGTATTATTTCAGAGGACGTAGAGGAAATGTTCCTCGTAGGTAATGGTGCTCATGGAGATGATCCCAAAACCTACAACGAGGCGATATCAGATATCGACTCCGAGAAATGGCTTGAGGCAATGAAGTCAGAGATCGACTCGATGCACTCAAACCAAGTCTGGACCTTGGTAGATCCACCAGAAGGTATAGTACCTATTGGGTGTAAATGGATCTTCAAGAGAAAGATTGGTGCAGATGGGAATGTGGAGACATTCAAGGCTAGACTGGTGGCAAAAGGTTATAGTCAACGCGAAGGCATTGACTATCAGGATACCTTTTCCCCGGTAGCTATGCTAAAATCCATCCGCACATTGCTTGCTGTTGCAGCCTATTTCGATTATGAAATATGGCAAATGGACGTGAAAATGGCATTCCTAAATGGATATCTTGAGGAAGATATCTATATGGAACAGCCGCTAGGTTTCACATCCAGTGATACTGATCACAAGGTTTGCAAGCTGCAAAGGTCCATATATGGACTTAAGCAAGCATCTCGGAGCTGGAACACTCGTTTCAATGAATGTGATCAAAAAGTTTGGTTTCATCAAAAATGAAGAGGAACCATGTGTTTTCAAAAGGGTCAGTGGGAGCGCTGTTGTCTTCCTCGTATTGTACGTGGATGACATCCTCCTTATTGGGAATGATATTCCCATGTTGACATCAGTCAAGATGTGGTTGTCCAAGGAATTCTCCATGAAAGACCTAGGTGAAGCATCCTTTATTCTAGGAATTAAGGTCTATAGGGATAGACCGAATAGGATGCTAGGACTTTCACAGAAGATGTACATAGAGGAAGTACTAAAGAGGTTTAGTATGGAAAACTCTAAGAGGGGATTAATACCCTTCAGACATGGTATTCATCTTTCCAAGAAGATGTGCCCCAGCACACCTGAGGAAATAGAATGCATGAGCAAGATCCCTTATGCTTTTGCAATAGGGAGCCTCATGTATGCCATGCTATGTACACGACCTGATATAGCCCATGCTGTGAGTGTCACAAGCAGATATCAGTCAAATCCAGGTGAAGAACACTGGACTTCTGTGAAATGTATCCTTAAGTACTTGAGAAGAACTAAGGATATGATGTTGGTCTTTGGTAATGGAGAACTCCAAGTTCTGGGATACACAGACTCGGACTTCATGTCTGATATAGATGATCGAAAGTCGACATCTGGAAGTCTGTTTGTGTGCAATGGTGGAGCTGTCTGCTGGAAGAGTTCCAAGCAAACGGTGATATCATCTCATCCGCGATTACCTTGAGAAAGGTTACGTTGAGGTCAAGAGAGTCAACTCCGCAGATAATGTGGCAGACCCACTTACAAAGCCGTTGGGCCAGCAGAAGATCGAAGCCCACCTTGAGAAGATGGGACTTAGACTTGTAGCCAATTGGCTTTAGGACAAGTGGGAGATTGTTAGATATATGTGCCCTAGAAGCCAGAATTGGCTGACACTTGTAATACACTTCTAGGGGCAAAATTGTAATTTTGACTATAATTAATGAAATGGGTTATTTTCTATCACACCTGTGTATTTAGTGTCTGTGATACATCCTTTGAGTTAATGGTAATGATAATTCATATTTTCAAGAGTTGAAAATTTAAGACATGAATAATCATTATTAACTCATAAACAGCTCCCGACCATAGGATCATCACGAGGATGGTGATTGATCAGGAAGGTTGGTGTACGATCGCTTCTCTTTAGTAGATGAGTCTTGAGTCTATGGTGTGGAGACACCGGAGCGAGAGTACAGGTACTCGTTAGAGAACGAGGGCACTGAGCGTGACCACCTCGAGTAGTCATTAGGAAGTCTACCTTCTCGTCAATGACTGACTCGATGCTGCAGTAGTGTGTCTGGTTCTTTGACCTGAGATGCATCGGCAGTTCACCTTGAGGGTGTTATAGTTTGACTACACCATTACTCGGTCTCCTAGCCATATGGAACCCTGAGGTGTATGTTGGCTATAGCATGTTCATTGTAGGAACTGGATTGCATCAAGATGGAATCTATCTACCTCGGTGGTAGAGGAGTAGCCCTATGATGATCATGAGAATCAAGTCCAGAAATCCATGGCCATGGTAGAGTGAAATAATAGAAAGAGTTTCTATTTAGATTTTCACATTGGACTCGAATCGAATGATTACATCATATGACAGAGACTAGGGTTTGACGAGTTCACCTTAACCCTAATCTGATCGGGGCTCAAGATAGAAGAACTTAATCACACAGGTAGCTGCACCAAGAGGTTCGCATTCCAGCTCTGATGGGTTGCCACCATATACTGCTAGGTGTCACTGGTGGATTTTGGGAGCAATTAGAATGATTTAGATGATCGATCATTCTAGCTGTTCGAATCAGAAGAGTTCTGATCCATCGAAAGGAGTTTCGATGATGTCTATGATAGAGATCATGACATATCCCATTACCATACAGAACTGAACCTAACTGGGTCACACAAACAAGGGTTTGAATCTGGTGATCATCAATTGAACTAATCTAGTTCAATTGATCTGAATGAGATTCAATTAGGTTCAAGGAAATCGTGCTAGCACTCGATTGAACCTAACGTTCTTCTTTTACTATCACAAATAAGTTGTCCTGACTGAGCCAAAGGAGTTTGTGCTCAATCAGAGGCCTTCATATGGTCTGACTGGAGGTTGTCCAAGTCAGAATAGGTTGTCTTATTTGTAAGACATTACCTGCCATTTTTGGTCACCTGCCATTTCTTGTTCTTTGACTTTGGTCAAAAGTCTACCTTTGACTGGTCAAACGTTGACCATTCACCCTTTGACTTTTGACCACATGTCATGCACCTATTGGAGAGCTGGTGGGGGCTTGTCCCCCTGCCAGAACCTGGCAAGGAGAAGGGCGCACGCCAAGGGTGGCGTGAGCCCAAGTAGGAGGCGCCTAGGAGTCCTTGTTGGACAAGGACTCCACCTCCCTTTAGGATTCCAATCAGAGTTCTACTAAGAATCCAGTTTGACTGGTCTTAGGCGCCCTCTAAGGAGGAATCCAGGGGTCTCTTTTTCAACCAATCAGATTTAGATCTGATTTCACAAAGGGTTGTGATTGGTTGAGAGGAAGAAGGAGTTGGATCACGCTTAGTCTATAAATAAGACCCTGCGCCCAACCCTAATCCTAAGTCTTATTGAAAGAGATTTCCCACATCCCAAGGCTGCCTCTCCCCTCCTTCTCCACGCCATACTCTCTTCTCCCCTTGCTCTCCACGTCCAAAAGTGTTTTGGACTTAGTTTGGTGCGATTCAGATCAAGGAAAGGCGATCAAAAGCAAGAAGGCTGCGCTGCTGCAAAAGGACGACTGCAGATCTTCAAAAGAGTTTTGAAGATCCTCCAGATCAGATCCAGATCTAATTTTTGGAGGTGTGATAGAGAAGAAGAGGTTCTCCAGATCCAACCCGAGTGGATACCGGTAGAGGCCAGGCGCTTGCGTGGCTGAGATCCAGAACCTTCCGCTGCAATCAGGATCATCTACAGGGTAATAGGATTACCCAAATCAGGTAAATTAAATTTGATTTAATTTATCTTGTTTTATTTTATTTATTAAAATAATAAGAATCAGATCTGAAATATATCAAGATCTGATTAAGGTCAAGAGAAAATTTTTGAAATATATCTCTTGATCTAATCAGATCTGGACGAACCTGGACCGGGAAATCAGGATTTCCCTTCAATGCCGCTAGGTGTCATTGGTGGATTTTTGGAGCAACTAGAATGATTTTGATGATCAATCATTCTAGTTGTCTGAATCAGAAAAGTTCTAATCCATCGAAAGGAGTTTCGATGATGTTGATGATGGAGATCATGACATATCCTATTACCATACAGAATTGAACCTAACTAGATCACACAAATAAGGGTTTGGATCTGAAAATCATCAATTGGACTAATCCAGTTCAGTTGATTTGAATAAGATTCAATTAGGTTCAAGGAAATTGTGCTAGCACACGATTGAGCCTAACGTTCTCCTTTTTCTATCATAAAAGTTGTCTCGACTGAGCCAAATGAGTTTGTGCTCACTCAGGTACCTTTACCTACTCTGACTAGAGCTTGTCCAAGTCAAAAAAGGATTGTCTTAATTTATGAGATAAATTTGAGACAACACCTGCCATTTTTCATCACCTAGTAATTCTTGTACTTTGACTTGATCAAACATTGACCTTTGACCCTTGGACATCTACCCATGTGTCACACACTTATTGGAGAGCAGATAGGGGCTTGTCCTCTCTCTAGAAACTAGAAAGAAAGGGGTGCACGCCTAGGATGGCGTGCGCCCATGGATTGGGATGCTAGAGTCCCGTACGGATGGGACTCCAAGTTGCTTGTTGGATTCAAATTAGGTGACCCTCACCGATAGGCTTTGACCAGCCTTAGGTGCCACCTTAGGATGAATCCATGGGTCTCTTATCCCACAAATTAGATTTAGATCTGATTGAACAAAGCAACGTGATTGACCGGGGTGATGCAGCACTGCATGGCGCAGTAGAGTCTATAAATAGACCCTATCTACGCCCGCTTTTAAAAAGGAACTTCTCTCCGAGCCACGCCCTAAGGCTACCCCTCTTCCATCTCCATGCCAACATCTGACCCTCTCTCTCCTCTCCACACCCAAGAAAGTTGGGTTCTTCAGATTAGTGCGAGTCAGGCAAGAAAAGGCTGACAAAAAAGGAAAAAGGCAGCACTGCTGCAGAGATGACAGGCGATCTTCAAAAGGTGTTTTGAAGATCCTCTAAATCAGATCCAGAAATAATTTTTGAAGAAATAAAGAGAAGAAGAAGATCTCCAGATCTAGCCTGAGTGGATATCGGTAGAGGCCAGGCACTTGCGTGGCTAGATCTAGAACCTTAAAGTTTTCGTAGAATCATCAATGGGTAATCAAATTACCTAGGATTAAGGTAAAATTAATTCAAAATTAATTTAATTTTATTTTCTTAATTATCAGATGCTAATATCAGATCTGAAAAGTGTTAGATCTGATCTAGATTTGAGAGGAAAATTTTTGAAATATGCCTCTCAACGCAATCAGATCTGAACGAACCTGATCCGAGAAATTCTAGGATTCTCCCTTCAAGACATTCTAACTTACTGATCTGGGCTTGAGGATGATGCTCCGAGCTACACACACATCTGATCTCTATGAGATGTTCACACGAGCACACGAACTCTGATCAAAAGTCCTATAAAGAAAATCAGCATAATATGCTAGTACTATGCTAATCCTTCTTCGACAGCTGATCCGGTGTACTTTTTTCTTCTGAATTTGGACTCCTCCAAAGAATAAAAGAAAGAGAAGAGATTTTAGATTTAAGACAATCTCAAAAAAATTTCAAAAGAGGAGGATAAGAGAAGAACAAAGGAATGCTAGAAGAAGACCCTCTTCTTCTTTGTTCTCTCACCTAGACACCTAGATTAGTGTCTATAAAAAACCAATGCCCAAGAGGTCTCTCATCCTGGTATTCACATGCCCAAAAGCACTCTCCAAGGTCTAGAACTTGTCCAAAAATCAGCTCAAAATTCATCCTATATAATGAGTTATAGAGGAGTCCTTGTTAGGTCAAAATATTAGACTAGGAAAGAACAAACATGGCAACTAGTTGGGATGCCCAACACTTGGACTCCCCCTCCTTTCTTTTTGGCATGGACCACTAGAGAAATGTGCACAAAATTCCTTCTTTTTCATCAAATAAATCTAAGAGAAAATAGGGAGAATGGGCGGCACGCATGGGAGGAGTTTTAGTTTCCTAAAACTCTATTCAAAGGAAAATTCAAATCAAATTTAAACTTTCTCCTTTGACTGGGTCTACAACTAATTACCATATGAGAATGAAAGAAGATGAGTGAGCATGCATGAAGACTAAGAAGAAGAGATTTGTTGCCAAAAATAAAGAGAGAGTAGGCATGGGGAGGCATGGGATATAGATGGCGCAAGATAGATCTTAGTCTTACTAGGATTCCATATTTAACTTGGTCAAATATGATTTCTTAAACCAAATCAAACCAAAATTAATTTAACCCAATTAAGTTAGGCCCTAATCTAATTAAAAACTTAATCAAATTAAATTAAATTAAATTAAATTAAATTTTTTAATCAAATTAGAAAATTGGATTGATCCAAGTCCTAGTTGAACTAGGACTAGTTGTTTCTTGCACTTGGCTTATCAAATAAATCAACTGGACTTGATCCAATCAGTCCCAAATAAAATCTAATTAAATAATATTTAATTAGACATAATCTCAATTCTTTGGCTTAATTAAATTAAGTTAATTAGCAATTAAATTGCTAATCGATCCTCCTACAATATTTGCAGTAGGTTAAATATCAATCGTATTGATCATTTAACCTTAGAATGATTCTCAATCATTAATCAACAATCCTATCAGATCATGAACTCTAATATGTGTGACCTCACAGGTCTGAACCTAAGCTAGTAGCACAAGAATAAATTTTTATACCAGTTAAAGTGACCATCTAGTAATGATACCCGATGATCGGATAGGTCAAATGCATAGAACAACATCCTTAGAACCCATATGGATATAGTTTCCATATAATTCATCCTTTTAATCAAAATGCTCATAGGACATCTCAGAGTTAAACTATCAATTCTAATTAGGCTATCTACATTATATTTCAAAATACCAAATCCATCTCATGGATTATCCTGGCTAGGATTTTGCTATATTGAAATACAGTAATACATTCTTTTCCAACTCTTGGAGTGGTCAATTCTATTTTGATCACATATCAACTTCATAAGTACTTAACTATGCTTAGAAGCCTTCTATTACTGAATTAGAAATTTAGTTAGTCCAGTACCAAAGCACAGTGAGTAGCTTGCAAGTCATTGAGGTGATCTCAGGTCTAAGGGATATTTAATCCTATACCCATCAGAGACATTCTCGATAACATAATACTCTAGAGTTTATCACATTCAGTGATGATGATCTCTACATCTCACTTATATGCTATATCAGTATCTCCATACTTTTTGGTTAAGAGAACAACCATAACCTATATAGCATACAATGACCTATGCTCAATAGATGTTGTCGTCCTAATTAACAGTCTATCATTTGGTCGTGAATAATTTTAAGGACTAATCAATAAATTCTCTTTTTATCAAATAAAAAAAGTCCTAAGAACTTCATCACAATAATGGATTTCATTAGAAGATGAAAACTTATGTTGAAAATTATCAAAAATATATTTATTAATTAATAAATTAATTATAATTATAATATAGCTCAACCACTAATAGGCTGATGATTCATTGGGATATATTTTCTAATAATTCAACCTTTGAAAGTTGAAGAAAGCGGAAGCAAATATCGCGATAGGGTGTTCTACATCAACAGATCAGGTGTAGCCTCAAAAGTTGTTTTAAAAATGTTAGAGATTCAAATCTAATCTAAATTTTTGGCATCAGATCTAGATAGAGAGTGCATCTGGATCCAGCTTGAGTGAACTTTGGTAGAAGCTAGGCACGTGCGTGGCTTGATCCAGGACCTCAGGATCATCAGGATCATCGGTAAGGTAATTAGTTTATCCTAATCAGGTAAAAAAATGTTTTCCAATTTTTATTTTAATATCGTATACTTAGGATTAGATCCAAGAACTCTAAGATCATATTAGAAACTTAAAGAAAAATTTTTTAAAATTTTTTCTATAGATCAGATCAGATCGATCTTATGGTGGAAAAATAATTTTTTCTTCAACTAGTGTCAGAGCTACATTAGCAGTTCTTCAAATCTTCTTTAGATCTAATTTTAATTTTATTTTATGATTTGATATTAATAATTTTAGATATCACATTAGATGTGATTAGATTTATAACCAAAAAATTAAAAATTTAATTATTATAGATCCATGATGTATGAGATGCATAACTAGACTAGATTGTAGAATAGTTCTACTTGTAGTCCGGTACAATCATTATTTTGGTATGAAAATATAATTTTTAGATTCCTTTTATTTCTATTTTTTTAATGTTATAAATGTTATAATAAGATTTAAAAATATAAAATAAAAATTTTAATTTTCATATATGATTTGATTGATGCATGTCTTGACTAGTTGTAGAATAGTTCTATGAGTTGTCTAGAATAGATTTTACTTTGATATGATCAATTAAAAATTTTATATTTTAGATTTTATATGAGATATATCCAATCTAAAAACATCCATATTTGATTTATTGTTTGATACATGAGATGTATATAGAACATGCATAATTAGATCCATGATTTTGTATGTGATATATGTTATAGATCTTATTATTTTATAGTATAGCAATTATTTTTGATTAAGGCACTCCCCTTGGCCATCCGATCATAAGAGTAAGAATGATTTAAAAGTCCTTTCTTTTCATTCGATTGGGTACTTTTATGGCGTGTAGGGGTGCTACATATTTGTCCTTAATTAGAAACTGAAAACTTGCTTTTCTACAAAACTCTAGATCCTGAAATCCTAGAATTTTTGCATGTTTCTATTTATGATCCCAAACATAATTAAGAATTAAGATGATAAAACTAATTAAATCTAAAAATTATGAATTTTTAGATCTAGGATACCTTCATAAATTTGGATTCGGGCTTAGATAGCTTAATTAGATCTAGCGGTTGATCAAACTGAATCAAGAGTTAATTAGGTGGAATAAAAAGAGCCTAGATTTAACTAGCCCAATAGGATTAATTGGAGGTTAAGGTCGACTCACAGTCATATATGGTCAACTAAGTGAAGCACTAATTTGGCTCCACGGTTCGAGCCTGGATTGTAGGCTAACTCGATTGACTCTGATTCGATAATTTGGTATCTAAGGTAAGTTTGGCAGATATGACTGATGGATTTTAATTGGGTGCTATTCGATCTGAATGCATTATTGTTAAGTTAATGGCATATCCCTTCTACTAGTCTCACTTACCTAGCCATTTGGGTTGACCAAATTCTAATTTAAGGTGGCTAATGATTTGAGCTAACACATGCCACTAGGTTAATCATAATTATTATGACTAAGTCAAGTCAAGTCTAAGAGATCTAAGTTAAATCTTTCTAAGAAAATATTAAGTCATAGGTCTTCCACCATTATAGATGTATGGACCCTTCCTAGAGTTGATTATTCTCGACTAGTTATAGTGGTTTGGTTGCATCGAAAAGACACAACCATGTCTATTAGGCATTGGATGCTATGGATTGGAGGATGGATTGGGCTCAATATCCTAGATATGTTGAGTAACCCAATCAAGAATCCAATTCATGCAAATGATGGATCTAACTTAACTAAGAAGTGGAGCAATATTCCAGTCACAATGAGCTTCATGAATTTGAGCCCAGGTTTGGGTGCACCATGATAAGAGAATCATTGGATAAGAGTTGTCCACTCATGGACTGATCCATCACCAATAACTATTTGTTGAGATGGTGAGCCAGTCAGTGGTACCGCACCACTCACTAGAAATCAATGATCGTGGAGATTTTCACATCTTTGCTAAGAGAGTGTAGGGATCCGAGAAAATAGTGGAAGCCTAATTTATTTAAAAATAAAACTCTTAAATAAATTGGTCAAGTCTAATTACAAAATCTAACTAGAAACATTGACTTTTTATAGAAAAATATCTGTGTCCAACCTACTGGCCTATGTCTTGGACATCCACAGACTGATCGGACCCAATTATAAGGATTGGCTCTGGAACTACAAAATTATTTTATATTCTGAAAAGTTAACTCATGTATTAGACCAGGGCCCTCCACCTTACCAGCATGTCCATCCACTGATCAGAGAGCATCTCTAAAAAAATGGACAGATAAAGATAATAAAGCTAGGTACTACATATTAGGCTCGATGTCTGATGAGCTTCAACACCAACATGAGGATATCAAGACTGCTCACCAAATGTTGGCTCACCTATAAGAGTTGTTTGGTGAAGAGAGTCACGTAGCCAAGTTTCAAGTCAATAGAAGATTTTTTAAGACTCAAATGCATGATGGATAGTTGGTCCAAGATCATTGTCTACTGATCATCAAGGACTTAGAAGAGCTTGAGAAGCTAGGTGTTAAGCTGGATAGAGACTTGCAAATTGATGTGTTCTTGCAGTCCTTGACTGATGTGTATTGAAAGTTTATCATGAACTTCCATATGCATAAGCTGCAATGCACCTTAGCAGAATTAATGAATATGTTGGTTACTGTTGAGCTTTCTTTGAATGGTTCAAAGGGCTCAGTGCTTGTTGTGGAGCGGACATCCTCTGAGAGAAAGTTTTTTAGAAAGAAGAAGATGTTTGTGAAGAAGCAGAAGATAGATGGAGGAAAGAAGAAGAAGAAGAGAGAGATGAAGAAGGCTGCCGACAAAGAAAAATATTTTCATTACAATACAGATGTCCATTAGAAGCAGAACTGTCCTTTATACCTGGCCAACCTGAAGAACAAAAAGAAGGCAGGTCCTTCTGGAGGTATGCTCGTAATTAAATCTAACCTTATAGTTTCTTCTGCATTCAGTCGGGTGCTTGGCTCTGATTCTAGTGCTCATTTGTGCACTTCTATGCATGGTCTTAAAGAAAGTAGGAGGCTGAGGGATGGTGAGATGATCCTATGCATCAAAAATAGAGCAAGAGTTGCTACTGTAGCCATGAAAATCTATCCTCTTCAACTACCATCAGGATTAGATCTAATAATTAGGGACTATTTTTTTATCCTGCAGCAAGCAGAAACTTAATTTTTATTTCTTATTTAGCATAGGAAGCTGTTGGGAATATGCACTTTTCCCACAGGATCGGCATGGCCGTCGGTGATTAGCCAAGCAACAAGGAAGTACTTCTTAGAGATCTTTGCGAAAGCACGATCAAATAAATCAAGGAATAAAGAAGAAGAGAAGAACAGATTTTTGGAAGGAAAGAGTTTTTATTCAGTATATTTCAGCACTCTAACAACATTGACCTATTTTCAGTATATATACATTACAAAGGGTCAAGCCCAAGCTCATAGAAAAACTTTCTAAATCCAAACAACCTACGTACACAAAATAATAATCCATGAAAATTGAGTCGGCCCAATTTCAGACTGAGCCGGCTAATCTGCGACTGGGTCGACTCAATCCCAAACTGAGCCGACTCAGTTGTGCGCCATGCCAACAGTCTAAAAATGCTATTTTCTATCTGAATTTTTCTTTGATACTTATCCAACCCAGTCCTAGACTGAGTCAACCCAGTTCCCAACTGAGCTGGCTCAGTCTTAGAGTAAGCTGGTCAAGTTTCTGAACTTTACTGTTACACTGATTCTTCTTCTGGCTCGCTTCCATCTTTCCATGACCTATCTTCTTATGTTTACAAGACTTGGGAGTGCCACTTTCGAACTCACATTCTCCACCTTGGTGCTTTCAAGTCCTTATGAACTCATCTCTTCTCAACAGATCCATCCATGCCATAGATCTCTGAAAGCTATCTTTGGGGAGTACCTTCGTGAGTGCATTAGACTGATTCTCCTTGGTATGGACCTTCATCAGTTCCACTTCACCTTCCTTCATCAGCTTTCTGATCCTGTGGTTCATCACGTCTATATGCTCTGTGCACACATGATAGACTGGGTTCTATGCCAACAATAGAGCACTCTAACTATCATTGAATAGTGCAACCTTATTCTGCTCCACCCCCAACTCATCAATCAGGCTCCTAAGCCAAAGGGCTTCCTTTACAGCCTCCGTTATCCCAATGTACTTGACCTCTATGGTAGACAAGGCCGTGATTGGCTAAGGGATTGATCTCCAAGACACTGATCCACCATATACGTAGAAGAGGTATCTAGTAGTAGACCTCCTTGTATCCAGCATAATTTGCATCAACAAACCCTTCCAAAGGATCTGAACCTTCACACATCTTCATAGATTGTTCTCCAAATTCTCTTGGCTGCTCACCAAATATCAAACCATAATCCCTTGTTCAATGCAGATATCTTAATATCCATTTCAATGCTTTCCAGTGTTCCTTCCTAGGGTTAGCATGTATCTACTTACCATGCTCACAGCATGTGCTATGTTTGATCTACAGTACACCATAGTGTACATCACACTGCCTACAGCATTTGCATAAGAGATTCATTCCATGTACTCTCTCTCCACTTCTGACTGGGGGCACTGTAACATGGAGAGAGACATATGGCTTGGCAATGGCATCTCTGTAGGTTTGGCCATCTCCATCCCAAACCTCTTTAGAATCTTCTGGACATACTTTTCTTATGACAAATAAGCACTCCTTTACACCTATCTTTATAAATCTTCATTCCAAGAATTTTCTCAACTGAGACCTAGCCAACTTAGTCTTGGACTGAGTCGACCCAGTTTCCAACTGAGCCAGCTCTATCTTAGAGTGAGCCGACGTTGTTTCTGATCTTTACTATTGAGATTGATTCTTCTTCTGGCTTGCTTCCATCTTCCCATGACCTATCTTCTCATATTTTCAAGACTTGGGAGTGCCACTTCTGAGCTCACATTCTCCACCTTGGTGCTTCCAAATTCTTGTGAACTCATCTCTTCTCAGCAGACCCATCCATGCCACACATCTCTGAAAGCTCTCTAGGGATTACCTTTGTGAATGCATCAGACGGATTCTCCTTGGTGTGAACCTTCATCAGTTCCACTTCACCTTCCTCCACTAGCATTCTGATCCTGTGGTACCTCACATCTATATGCTTTGTGCGTGCATGATAGACTAAATTCTATGCTAACAATAGAGCACTCTGACTATCACTGAATAGTGTAACCTTGCTCTGCTCCTCCTTTAACTCATCAATCAGCCTCCCAAGCCAAAGGGCTTCCTTTGCAGCCTCTGTTATCCCAATGTACTCGACCTCTATGGTAGATAAGGCCATAATTGCCTGAAGGATTGATCTCTAAGATACCGATCCACCATATACACAGAAGAGGTATCCACTAGTAGACCTCCTTGTATTAAGATCACCAGCATAATTTGCATTAACAAACCCTTCCAGAGGACCTAAACCTTCACACATCTTCATAGATTGTTCTCCAAATCTTCCCAACTGCCCACCAAACACCAAACCATAATTTCTTGTTCCATGCAGATATCTCAATATCCATATAAATGCTTTCCAATGTTTCTTCTCAGGATTAGCCATGTATCTACGAACCGTGCTCATAGCATGTGCTATATCTAGTCTATAGCACACCATCATGTACGTCACACTGCCTACAGCATTTGCATAAGAGACTCGTTCCATGTACTCTCTCCTCTTCTGACTGGGGGCACTGTAACTTAGAGAGAGACATATGGCTTAGTAATAGCATCTCTGTAGGTTTGGCCTTTTCCATCCCAAATCTCTCCAAAATCTTTTGGACATACTTTTCTTATGACAAATAAAGCACTCCTTTGCACCTATCTCTACAAATCTCCATTCCAAGGATTTTCACAGTTGGACCCAAATCTTTCATCTCAAATTTAGATGATAATACCCTATTCAACCTTTTCACAGCATCCATGCTTCTAATGACTATGAGCATATCATCTACATACAACAATAGGTACAGGGCATCCTCCTCATCTACATCCTTGACGTAGACACAACAATCATGTTCACATCTGCTGAAACCTAGGCTCAAGATAAAGCTATCAAACCTTTGATACCACTGATGAGGGGATTGTTTCAAGCCATACAAAGATGTTCTGAGTAAACACACCTTTTCTTCCTATCCCATTTTCATGAAATTTTGTGAGTATCCCTTTATGAAGGGAAAATCCTGATTTTTCAGATCAGGTTCGTTCAGATCTAATCGGATCAAGAGAGATATTTTAAAAATTTCTCTCATGTACCTAGATCAAATTTAAGATATTTCAGATCTAATTTTATAGATCTAATGAATAAAAATAAAAATAAATTAAATTTGATTTAATTATACCTTGATGCTAGGTAACCAGATTATCCTTTGATGATCCTGCTGATTGCCTGAGGTTCTGGATCTAGCCACGTAAGCACCTGGCCTCTACCGATATCCACTTGGGCTGGATCTGGAGATCCTCTCCTTCTTTATCACTTCTCCAAAAATTAGTTCTGGATCTAATTTGGAGGATATTCAAAACTCCTTCTCAAAGATCTACCCGTATCGTCTCTGCAGCAGTGCTGCCTTCTTCCTTTTTTTCGTCAGCCTTTTCCTTGCCTGGACTCGCACTAATCTGAAGGCCCAACTTTCCTTGGGCGTGGAGAGGAGAGAGAGGGCTAGATGGTGGCATGGAGAAGGGAGAGGGGCAGCCTTGGGGTGTGGCTTGGAAGAGAGAACCTTTTTCAAAAGTGGGGCGTAGATAGGGTCTTTTTATAGACTCTGCTGCATCATGCAGTGCTACATCATCCCTGGCCAATCACGTTGCTTCGTGCAATCAGATCTAAATCTGATTGGTGAGGATGACATCATCTGAATCCAATCAGATGAGAGATCTCATAGGTTCATTCCTTAGATGGCACCTAAGACTGGTCAAAGTAGATACCCAAGGGCCATCCTAAGTAGAAACCAAGAAGCAACCTGGAGTCCCATCCGTATGGGACTCCAGTCATCCCTATCCATGGGCGCATGCCATCCTAGGCATGCACCCCCTTCTTTCCAATTTTTAGAGAGGGGACAAGCCCCTATCTGCTCTCCAATAAGTGCATGACACATGGGCAGATGTCTAAGGGTCAAAGGTCAATGTTTGACCAAGTCAAAGTATAAGAATTAGCAGATGATGGAAAATGGCAGGTGTTGTCTCAAATTTATCTCATAAATTAAGACAACCCTTTTCTAACTTGGACAAGCTCCAGTCAGACTAGGTAAAAGTACCTGAGTGAGTACAAACTTATTTGGCTCAGTCGAGACAACTTTTAAGATAGAAAAAGGAGAATGTTAGGCTCAATCATGTGCTAGCACGATTTCTTTGAACCTAATTGAATCTTATTCAAATCAATTGAACTGGGTTAGTTCAATTGATGATATCCAGATCCAAACCCTTATTTGTGTGATCCAGTTAGGTTCAGTTCTGTATGATAATGGGATATGTCATGATCTCCATCATCGACATCATCGAAACTCCTTTCGATGGATCAGAACTCTTCTGATTCAGACAACTTAGAATGATCGATCATCTAAATCATTCTAATTGCTCCCAAAATTCACTAGTGACACCTAGCAGCATATGGTGGCAATCCATCAAAACTAAAAATGAACCTCTCGGTGCAGCTACTTGTGTGATTAAGTTCTTCTATCTTGAGCCCCGATCAGATTAGGGTTAAGGTGAACTCGTCAAACCCTAATTTCTATCATATGATTTAATCATTCGATTCAAGTCTGATGTGAAAACCTTAATAGAAACTCTTTCTATTATTTCACACTCTTTGCCATGGCCATGGGCTTATGGACTTGATTCTCATGATCATCATAGGGCTGCTCCTCATCTATCGAGGTAGATAGATTCCATCTTGGTGCAATCCAATTCCTACAATGAACATGCTATAGCCAACATACACCTCAGGGTTCCGAATGGCTAGGAGACTGAGTCATGGTGTAGTCAAACTATAACACCCTCAAGGTGAACTACCGATGCACCTCAGGTCAAAGAATCAGACACACCACTACAGCATCGAGTCAGTCATCGACGAGAAGGTAGACTTTCTTATGACTACTCAAGGTGGTCACGCTCAGTGCCCTCATTCTCTAACGAGTACCTATACTCTCGCTCCAATGTCTCTACACCATAGTCTTAAGACTCATCTACTACAAAGAAGCGATTGTATACTAACCTTTCGAATCAATCATCATCCTTATGATGATCCTACGGTCAGGAGCATTTTATGAGTTAATAATGAAAATTCTTATCTTAAATTTTCAACTCTTGAAAATAAGAATTATCATTACCATTAACTCAAAGGATGTATCACAGACACTAAATACACATATGTGATAGAAAATAACCCATTTCATTATTTATAGTCAAAATTATAATTTTGCCCTTAGAAGTGTATTACAAGTGTCAACCAATTCTGACTTCTAGGGCACACATATCTAACGTTCACTTGACCTAAAGCCAATTGGCTATAATTAAGTCCATTTTCAAGGTGGCTTAATCTTCTGTGGCCCAACGTTTGTAAGTGGGTCCATCGCATTATCTACAAAGTGACTCTCTTGACCTCGACTAAATTCTCAAGAATCTGGAGAGTGGGATCGCCGCTTGATGGCTTAGATTTCTATAGCCTCTGAAGGAAATCCGGATTTCCCGGTCCAGGTTGTCCAGATCTGTAGATTAAGAGATATATTTAAAAATTTTCTCTTTATCTCATCAGATCTTGTATGTTTCAGATCTGATTCTTATTATTTTAATAAATAATAAAATAAGAATAATCTAAATCAAATTAATTTACCTAATTTGGGTAACCTATTACCCTATAGATGATCCTGATTGCAGCGGAAGTTCTGGATCTAGCCACGCAAGCGTCTGGCTCTACGGTATCCACTCAGTTGGATCTGAGATCCCTTCTTCTCTATCACATCTAAAATCAGATCTGGATCTGATCTGGAGGATCTTCAAAAACTCTTTGAAGATCTGCAGTCTCTTTGCAGCAGCGCAGCCTTCTTGCTTTTGATCGCTTTCCTTGATCTGAATCGCACAACAAGTCCAAAAACCTTTTCGACGTGGAGAGCAAGGGAGAAGAAGCTATGGTGTGGAGGAGGAGGGGAGAGGAGCCTTGGGGCATGGGGTTTCTCAATTGAATCATTCACTTGGAATTAGGTTGGCCAGGGTCTATTTAAGATCTTGTGATCCAACTCCTCTTCCTCTCAACCAATCACAACCTTGTGAAATCAATCTAAATTGATTGGTTGGAATAGAGACCCTGGATTCCTCCTTAGAGGGCGCCTAAGACAGTCAAACTGATTTTAGTTAGAACTCTGATTGGAATCCAAAAGGGATGGAGTCCAGTTGAGTCCTTGTCCAACAAGGACACCTAGCGCCTCCTATTTGGCTACGCCACCTTAGCATCGCCCTTCTCCTGCAGGTTCTGGCAGGGACAGGCCCCCACCAGCTCTCCAATAGGTGCATGACATGTGGTCAAAAGTCAAAGGTCAATGTCAACGTTGACCAGTCAAAGGTAGACTTTTGACCAAAGTCAAAGAACAACGAAATGGCAGGTGACCAAAATGGAAGTAATGTCTTACAAATAAGACAACCCTCTCTAACTTGGATAACCTCCAGTTAGACCATATGAAGGCTCTGATTGAGCACAAACTCCTTTGGCTCAGTCAGGCAACTTATTTGTGATAGTAAAAGAAGAACGTTAGGTTCAATTGAGTGCTAGCATGATTTCCTTTGAACCTAATTGATCTCATTCAGATCAATTGAACTAGATTAGTTCAATTGATGATCACAAATTAAACCTTGTTTGTGTGACCAATTAGGTTCAGTTCTGTATGTAATGGATATGTCATGATCTCTATCATAGACATCATCGAAACTCCTTTCGATGGTCAGAACTCTTTCTGATTCGAATAGCTAGAATGATCGATATCTAAATCATTTAATTGCCCCAAAATCACAGTGACACCTAGCAGTATATGTGGCAACCCATCAGAGCTGAATGTGAACCTCTTGGTGGCAGCTACCTTGTGATTCAGTTCTTCTATCTTGAGCCCGATCAGATTAGGGTTAAGGTAAAATTGCCTCTAGCCGGCACATCAAATGGGCCGCACAATCAGTATGTACTAAGGCAAGGAGACTCCCATGTTCCAACAAAAGGGAGTTTAGGTCATTTTCCTTGAAGACAAGATTCGCAATTGGATATGACTCAAGAAGTCAATGGACTCAATAGCCCATTTTTTCTCCAATTTGTTAATCCCTATCTTCTGCTATATGACCTAATCTCAGGTGCCATAGAATATCTGTCGTTTGGACTATCCCTAGGTCATGTTGGCATCACGTTTTTGCTCGATAGTTAAAATAGGTACATCAATATGCAACTGATAAAGACCATTAACAAGGAAAACATTTGCAATTTTATTTCTTCAAGAGAAATGACAATGGTCTCTTAAAGAGGTGATCACATAGCCTTCTTGTGCTAAGCATGAAACAGAAATCAAATTCCTGCTGCTGCAGGCACATAATAACAGTCCTTTAAAACTAAGTCTAACCAGATGGTAATCGCAGAGGGTATGTTCCCCACGGCTACTGCAGGCAACTCTTGCTCCATTACCGACGCGTAGGATCAGTCTCCATCCCTCAGCCTCGCCTGCTATCCTCGAGGATCCTGCATAGAAGTGCACGATGAGACTAGAACCAGAGTCAGCACCCAACTGGGATGCAGAAGAAATCGTAAGGTTAGACTCATAACGAGCATACCTCCAAGATGAACCTTTCTTCTTATTCTTTGGGTGGCCAGGTAAGTAGGGGGCAGTTCCGCTTCCAATGGCCGTCGCTGTTGCAATGGAAACACTTTCTTTGCCATCGACCTTCTTCTTCTGATGTCTGGCTTCTCTCTTTGATCCTTCTACCTTTTCTTTTTCACAGACTTCTTTTTCTTTCCATGAGACGTTCTTTTGGAAGAGAGTCGTTCCATAGCAAGAACTGAGCCTTTAGAACCTTTCATAGAAAGCTCAGCGGTAACCAGCATATTCATCCACTTCGGCCAAGGAATTTTTGAAGTTTATGCATGTGGTAATTCATGATGAATGCCCAATGCATCAGTCAAGGATTGCAGAATAATATCGTTCTGCAAGTCCAAGTCCAACTTCACACGAGCTCTCAAGCTCTTCCATGTCCTGATCATTGTCAAACAGTGATCTTGGACTGATCGCCCATCATCAGTCTAGCCTTAAAAAGTCATTTCGTGACTTGATATTTGGCTGTGCGACTCTGTTCACCAAACATCTCCTACAGGGAGCCAACATTTGGAGCAGTCTCGATATCTTCATGTTGGCGCTGGAGCTCATCAGACATCGAGCCCAATCATGTAGTATCTGGGCCTATTGTCTTCGTCAATCCATTTTTCCAGAGACGCTCTCTGTTCAGTGATGGACATAGCTGGTAAGGTGGGAGGTCCTGGTGTAAAACATATGTTAACTTCTCGAAACCAAAATAATTTTGTAGTTCCTGAGCCAATCTTATAATTGGGTCCAGTCAGTCTATGTGTGTCTAGGATACGTGCAGGTGGTTGGACGCAGACATTTTCCTGTCGAGAGTCAAGATTCTAGTTAGATACTAGAATTTTGACTTGACCAATTTGTTTAGGGATTTTATTTTAAACAAATTAGCTCCACTATTTCTCGGATCCCTACACTCCTTTGTAGAGAATGCGAAAATCTCCACAATTGATGATTCTAGTGGGTGTGCGTCTCACCAACTGACTCATCACCTCACCTAATAGTTATTGTGATGGGTTAGCCAATGAGTGAAACAACTCTTGTTCAATGTTTCATGGTGCACCCAAACTTGGTCTAATTCATGAATCTCACCGATCGAATATTGATCCACTCCTTAGTTAAGTCAGACCACATTTGCATAGACTGGGTTCCTAATTGGGTCTCCTCACGTATCTGAAAATATTGAGCCCAACTCATCCTCCAGCCATAGCA
>QRFJ01003561.1:20553-53430 GCA_006176705.1 Cocos nucifera
GAATAGTCAAACAAACCTGCTAGTCTCTGTCATATATGATATAATCTCTCGATTCGAGTCCAATGTGAAAATCTAAATAGAAACTCTTTCTAATTATTTCACTCTACCATGGCCATGGATTTCTTGGACTTGATTCTCATGCATCATAGGGCTACTCCCTCTACCACCGAGTAGATAGATTCCATCTTGATGCAATCCAGTTCCTACAATGAACATGCTATAGCAAACATACACCTCAGGGTTCCATATGGTAGGAGACCGAAGTAATGGTGTAGTCAAACTATAACACCCTCAAGGTGAACTACCGATGCATCTCAGGTCAAAGAAACCAGACACACTACTGCAGCATCGAGTCAGTCATTGACGAGAAGGTAGACTCCTAATGACTACTCGAGGTGGTCACGCTCAGTGCCCTCGTTCTCTAACGAGTACCTGTACTATTCGCTTCGGTGTCTCCCACACGTAGACTCAAGACTCATCTACTAAAGAGAAGCGATCGTACACCAACCTCCGGATCAATCACCATCCTCGTGATGATCCTATGGTCGGGGAGCTTTTATGAGTTAATAATGATTATTCATGTCTTAAATTTCAACTCTTGAAAATATGAATTATCATTACCATTAACTCAAAGGATGTATCACAGACACTAAATACACATGTTGATAGAAATAACCATTTCATTATTATAGTCAAAATTATAATTTTGCCCTAGAAGTGTATTACAAGTGTCAGCCAATTCTGGCTTCTAGGCACATATATCTAACAATTCTCCCACTTGTCCTAAAGCAATTGGCTACAAGTCTAAGTCCATCTTCTCAAGGTGGCTTCGATCTTCTGCTGTGGCCACGGCTTTGTAAGTGGGTCTCCATCATTATCTGTGGAGTTGACTCTCTTGACCTCCGTTACGATAACCTTTCTCAGAGTAAGTCGCTGGATGAGATGGTATACAAGTTTGCTTGGAACTCCTTCCAGGCACAATACAGCTTGTCACAAATGGTCAGACTTTCGATCATCTAAATCGACAAGAAGTCGAGTCTGTGTATCCTGAACTGGAGTTCTCCTATTACCAAAGACCAACATCATATCCTTAGTTCTTTCAAGTACTTAAGGATACATTTCACAGAAGTCCAGTGTTCTTCACCTGAGATTTGACTGAATATCTGCTTGTGAACTCACAGCATGGGCTATATCTAGGTCGTGTTACATTAGCACTGTCATACATTGAATCTCCTCTAATTGCAGAAGCAAAAGGGATCTTTGCTCATGCATTCTATATTTATCTCTCTCAACAATCCAATGCCTAATAGACATGGTTGCGTCTTCCCGGTGCAACTGAGCCACTGTATCCAGCCGAGAACAATCAACCCCGGAAGGGCCCGCACGTCTACAATGGTGGAAGACCTCAGACTTAATCTTTTCTTAGGGAGAATTGATTTAGGTCTCATTAAACTAGACTTGGCTTAGTCATAACAATTATGACTAACCTAGTGGAATGGGTCAGCTCGGATTATTGACCACCTCAGATCAGAACTATGTCAACAGATATGGCCAGGTAAGTGAGACCGGTGGAAGGAATATGCCGTTAACTCGCACAAGAACGCATTCAGGTCGAGTAGCTTCCAATTAAAAACCAGTCGGTCGTCTGTGCCAAACTTACCTTAGACACCAAATTGTTGAGTCAGAACCAATTGGGTTAGCCTACAATCCAGACTCTAACCTCTGAGCCTAATTAGGTCTTGCTTGATCGTGACTCGATCTTGACCCAGACTTAATCCTATTAGGCTGGTCAATTTAAGCATTGTTGATCCCATCTAACCAACTCTTGATTCGGTTTGATCAACCGCTTAGACCTAATTGAGCTACCCAAGCCCGAACCCAATATTATGAATATATCTTAGATCTGAAATTCTCAATTTTAGACCTAATTAATATTCCATAAACTTAATTCTTAATTAAGTTGGGTTTATAAACAAAATATGCACAATAAATCCTAGGATTTCAGGATCTAAGGTTTTGCAGAAAGTAAGTTTTGGGTTTCTGATTAAGGACGAACACGCAGCACCCCTACACGTCATAAGAACACCCCATCGAATGGAAAGAGAGGGCCTTTCAAACCCTTCTTCGTTCTTATGACCGGATGGCCAAGAGGAACGCCTTAATCAGGAACATGTAAATCTACAAAACAGTTATAGATCTATATCATATATCTCATATACAAATTTAGATCTAATCAAGGCATATTTTGCATACATCTCATGTATCAAATCATGCATGTTTTCAGATCTAAATTATCACATAATAATCTAAAAAATTAGATTTAAATTGATCTAATCAAAATAAATTTCTAATCTAGATAATTATGTAGAACTATTCTACAATTAGTCTAGTCATGCATCTATCATATCTCATATGATATTTAAAATTAAATAATTTTTATTTGCTGTTTATTAGATGTTATTATAACACTTATAATATCAGAAAATAGTAAATAAGAAGATCTAAAATATGATTTAATCAGATTAAATCAAAGATATGCAAAACTATTCTATAGAACTATTCTATTCTAGAACTAGTCATGCATATCTTCATGTTCTTAGATCTAAATTATTTAATTTTAATTTTTCTAATTTCAGATCTGATCACATCTCATGTGATATTTGAAATCACTTTATTTTCTAATTAAAATAAAATTAAAATCAGATCTAAACAATCTAGAACCATGGCTCTGATACCAGTTGAAGGGAAATCCTGATTTCCCGGTCCAGGTTCGTCCAGATCTGATTAGATCAAGAGATATATTTCAAAAATTTTCTCTTGATATCAATTAGATCTTGATAAGTTTTAGATCTGATTATTATTATTTTAATAAATAAAATAAAATAAGATAAATTAAATCAAATTTAATTTACCTGATTTGGGTAATCCTATTACCCTGTAGATGATCCGGATTGCAGCGGAAGGTTCTGGATCTTAGCCACGCAAGCGCCTGGCCTCTACCGGTATCCACTTGGGTTGGATCTAGAGATCCTCTTCTTCTCTATCACACCTCCAAAAATCAGATCTGAATTTGATCTGGAGGATCTTCAAAACTCTTTTGAAGATCTGCAGTCGTCCTTTTGCAGCAACGCAGCCTTCTTGATTTTGATCGCCTTTCCTTGATCTGAATTGCACCAACCTAAATCCAAAACCCTTTTGGACGTGGAGAGGAGAAGGAGGAGAAGTTTAGGCATGGAGGAAGAGGGGAGAGGCAGCCTTGGGGCATGGGAAATCTCTCTTTCACTTAGAATTAGGGTTGAGCGCAGGGTCTTATTTATAGACCTCTTGTGATCCAACTCCTCTTCCTCTCAACCAATCACAACCCTTTGTGAAATCAGATCTAAATCTGATTGGTTGGAATAGAGACCCCTGGATTCCTCCTTAGAGGGCGCCTAAGACCAGTTGAACTGGATTCTTAGTAGGACTCTGATTGGAATCCAAAAGGGAGGTGGAGTCCTTGTCCAACAAGGACTCCTAGGCGCCTCCTACTTGGGCTCACGCCACCCTTGGCGTGCGCCCTTCTCCTTGCCAGGTTCTGGCAGGGGGACAAGCCCCCACCAGCTCTCCAATAGGTGCATGACATGTGGTCAAAAGTCAAAGGGTCAATGGTCAACGTTTGACCAGTCAAAGGTAGACTTTTGACCAAAGTCAAAGAACAAGAAATGGCAGGTGATCAAAAATGGTAGGTAATGTCTTACAAATAAGACAACCTATTCTGACTTGGACAACCTCCAGTCAGACCATATGAAGGCCTCTGATTGAGCACAAACTCCTTTGGCTCAGTCAGGACAACTTATTTGTGATAGTAAAAGAAGAACGTTAGGTTCAATCGAGTGCTAGCACGATTTTCTTGAACCTAATTGAATCTCATTCAGATCAATTGAACCAGATCAGTTCAATTGATGATCACCAAATTCAAACCCTTGTTTGTGTGACCCAATTAGGTTCAGTTCTGTATGGTAATGGGATATGTCATGATCTCTATCATAGACATCATCGAAACCCTTTCGATGGATCAGAACTCTTCTGATTCGAACAGCTAGAATGATCGATCATCTAAATCATTCTAATTGCTCCCAAAATCCACCAGTGACACCTAGCAGTATATGGTGGCAATCCATCAGAGCTGAATGCGAATCTCTTGGTGCAGCTACCTGTGTGATTCAGCTTTTCTATCTTGAGCCCCAATCAGATTAGGGTTAAGGTGAACTCGTCAAACCTTAGTCTCTGTCATATGATGTAATCATTCGATTCGAGTCCAATGTGAAAATCTAAATAGAAACTCTTTCTATTATTTCACTCTACCATGGCCATGGATTTCTGGACTTGATTCTCATGATCATCATAGGGCTACTCCTCTACCATCGAGGTAGATAGATCCCATCTTGATGCAATCCAGTTCCTACAATGAACATGCTATAGCCAACATACACCTCAGGGTTCCATATGGCTAGGAGACCAAGTAATGGTGTAGTCAAACTATAACACCCTCAAGGTGAACTGCCGATGCATCTCAGGTCAAAGAACCAGACACACTACTGCAGCATCGAGTCAGTCATTGACGAGAAGGTAGACTCCCTAATGACTACTCGAGGTGGTCACGCTCAGTGCCCTCGTTCTCTAACGAGTACCTGTACTCTCACTCCGGTGTCTCCACACCGTAGACTCAAGACTCATCTACTAAAGAGAAGCGATCGTACACCAACCTTCCGGATCAATCACCATCCTCGTGATGATCCTATGGTCAGGAGCTGTTTATGAGTTAATAATGATTATTCATGTCTTAAATTTTCAACTCTTGAAAATATGAATTATCATTACCATTAACTCAAAGGATGTATCACAGACACTAAATACACAGGTGTGATAGAAAATAACCCATTTCATTAATTATAGTCAAAATTATAATTTTGCCCCTAGAAGTGTATTACAAGTGTCAGCCAATTCTGGCTTCTAGGGCACATATATCTAACACTACCTATGTGATTCAGTTCTTCTATCTTGAGCCCCGATCAGATAAGGGTTAAGGTGAACTCGTCAAACCCTAGTCTCTGTCATATGATATAATCATTCGATTCGAGTCCAATATGAAAATCTAAATAGAAACTCTTTCTATTATTTCACTCTGCCATGGCCATGGATTTCTGGACTTGATTCTCATGATCATCATAGGGCTACTCCTCTACCACCGAGGTAGATAGATTCCATCTTGATGCAATCCAGTTCCTACAATGAACATGCTATAGCCAACATACACCTCAGGGTTCCATATGGCTAGGAGACCGAGTAATGGTGTAGTCAAACTATAACACCCTCAAGGTGAACTACCGATGCATCTCAGGTCAAAGAACCAGACACATTACTGCAGCATCGAGTCAGTCATTGACGAGAAGGTAGACTCCCTAATGACTACTCGAGGTGGTCACGCTCAGTGCCCTCATTCTCTAACGAGTATCTGTACTTTCGCTTCGGTGTCTCCACACCGTAGACTCAAGACTCATTTACTAAAGAGAAGCGATCGTACACCAATCTTCCGGATCAATCACCATCCTCGTGATGATCCTATGGTCGGGAGCTGTTTATGAGTTAATAATGATTATTCATGTCTTAAATTTTCAACTCTTGAAAATATGAATTATCATTACCATTAACTCGAAGGATGTATCACAGACACTAAATACACATGTGTGATAGAAAATAACCCATTTCATTAATTATAGTCAAAATTACAATTTTGCCCCTAGAAGTGTATTACAAGTGTCAACCAATTCTGGCTTCTAGGGCACATATATCTAACAACCTCGGCTCCTTAGCAAGGACTATGGCGCCATTGTTGTTGCAGTACAGAGGAATGGCATCTGATGGTATCACTCTAATTTCTATGGCAAACTTCTTATACCAAAATGCCTTCTTTGCAGCTTTTGACGTGGCAATATATTCTGCTTTCATGGTGGAATCTACTATTACAGTCTGCTTAAAACTTTTTCAACTGACAGCTCTACCATTGCATACAAATAGACTCCCAGATGTCGACTTTTGATCATCTACATCAGACATAAAATCCGAGTCTGTATACCCCTGGACTTGGAGTTCTCCATTACCAAAGATCAACAATATATCCTTAGTTCTTCTCAAGTACTTAAGGATATATTTCACAAAAGTCCAGTATTCTTCATCTGGATTCGACTGATATCTGCTTGTGACACTCACAATATGGGCTATATCAGGTCATGTACATAACATGACATACATGAGGCTTCCTATTACTGAAGTATAAGGGATCTTGCTCATTCGTTCTATTTCCTTAGGCGTGCTAGGGCACATCTTCTTGGAAAGATGAATGCCATGTCTGAAGGGTATCAAACCCCTCTTAGAGTTTTTCATGCTAAACCTCTTTAGCACTTCCTCTATGTACATCTTCTATGAGAGTTCTAGCATTCTATTCGGTCTATCTCTATAGACCTTAATTCCTAGAATAAAGGATGCTTCTCCTTGATCTTTCATAGAAAATTCTTTGGATAACCACATTTTAACTATGGTCAACATGGGAACATCATTTCCAATAAGGAGGATGTCATCCACATACAATACGAGGAAGATAATAGCGCTCCCACTGACCTTTTTGAAGATACATGGCTCCTCTTAGTTCTTGATGAAACCAAATAATTTGATTACATAATTAAAATGAGTATTCCAGCTCCGAGATGCTTGCTTAAGTCCATATATGGACCTTTGCAGCTTGCATACCTTGTGATCATCATCACTAGATGTGAAACCTAGCGGTTGTTCCATATAGATATCTTCCTCAAGATATTCATTTAAGAATGCCGTTTTCACATCCATTTCCATATTTCATTATCGAAATAGGCTACAACAGCAAGCAATGTATGAATGGATTTTAGCATAGCTACTGGCAAAAAGGTATCCTGATAGTCAATGCCTTCGTATTGACTATAACCTTTTGCCACTAATCTAGCTTTGAATGTCTCCACATTTTCATTTGCATCAATCTTTCTCTTGTAGATCCATTTACACCTAATAGGTACTATACCTCCTGGTGGATCTACCAAGGTCCAGACTTGGTTTGAGTACATCGAGTCAATTTCTGACTTCATTGCCTCTAACCATTTCTCAAAGTCGATATCTGATATCATCTCATTATAGATTTTGGGATCATCACCATAAACCCTATTACCTATGAGGAACATTTTCTCTACTTTCTCTGAAATAGTATCTACGTATCTCTCAGGAGGATGAGAAACTCTTTTCAATCTACGAGGTGGAGGAGGTAGTGATTGGATTGGCTTAACCTGATTTGGTTCCAATTGGTCCTTAGCTCGTTGCTCTTATGAGACTTTCTCATCGAGTTTGATCTACTTTCCAATGCCGCTATCTTGAATAAACTATTTTTCAAGAAAGATGGCATGTCGACTCACAATCACATTATGATCTACTAAAATATAGAAATAATATCCTAATGACTCTCTAGGATATCCTATAAATCGAGCTCTAAAGGATCTAAAGTTTAACTTATCCGCTTGTTGTCTTTTGACATGAGTCGGACAATCCTAAATTCTGAGATGACTCAGACTTGATTTCTTACCATGCCATACCTCATACGGTATGGTAGGAACGGTTTTATAAGGAATCCTATTTAGTAAGTATATTGCAGTTAACAAATAGTGTCCCCAAAGAAAATCAGGGAGGTTTGTGAAGCTCATCATGGATCGGACCATATTTAATCGAGTTTGGTTCCTTCGTTCTGAAATCCCATTGAGTTGAGGTGTTCCAGGTGGAGTCGATTAAGAGATTATGCCATTTTTCTTGAGATAGTCCAAAAATTCCTGACTAAGGTATTCACCTCCTTGATCTAATCAAAGAACCTTGATGGGTTTTTCTATTTGCTTTCCTACTTCATGTCTGAATTTCTTGAACTTTTCAAAAGCTTCAGACTTGTGTCTCATAAGATACACATACCCATACCTAGATAAATCATAGATAAAGGTTATGAAGTGGATAAAGTTGCCTCTAGCCGACATATCAAATGGGCCACACACATCAGAATGTACTATGGCAAGAAGATCCATGGCCCTTTCCCCATGTCCTACAAAATGGAGTTTAGTCATTTTACCATGAAGACAAAATTCACAAATTGGATATGACTCAGAAGTCAATGGACTCAATAGCCCAGTTTTCTCCATTTTGTTAACCTTATCTTCTACTATATGACCTAGTCTTAGGTGCCATAGGTATCTATCATTTGGACTATCCTTAGGTCCTTTCATGGTATTCACATTTTGCTCGATATTAAAAATAGATACATCAATATGTAACCGATAAAGACCATTAATAAGAAAACTACTTGCAATTTTATTTCTTTCATAAAGAATGTTACAATGGTCCTTAAGAAAACTAATTATATAGCCTTCTAATGCAAGGCAAGAAACAGAAATCAAATTTCTGCTTGCTGCAGACACATAATAACAATCTTTTAACACTAAGTCTAAACCAGATGGTAGTCGAAGAGGGTATGTTCCCATAGCTATGGCAGCAATTTTTGCTTCATTTCTGATGCGTAGGATCATCTCATCATCTCTCAGCCTCCTGCTATCCTCAAGACCCTACATGGATGTGCATAAATGAGCACTAGAACCATTGTCAAGCACCCAATTGGATGTAGAAGAAACCATAAGGTTAGACTCAATAATGAGCATACCTCTAGAAGGACCTACCTCCTTCTTATTCTTCAGGGTTGCTAGGTAAGTAGGGTAGTTCCGCTTCCAGTGGCCATCATTGTTGCAATGGAAATACTTTTCTTTGTCAACAGCCTTCTTCTTCAGCTCTACCTTTTTCTTCTTTCCTCCTTCCACCTTCTGCTTTTTCACAGACTTCTTTTTCTTTCCAAAAGATGTTTTTTTGGAAGAAGTCCGTTCTATAGCAAGCACTGAACCTTTAGAATCTTTCATAGAAAGCTCAGTGGTAACCAGCATGTTCATAAGTTCGGCCAGAAAAATTTGAAGTTCATGCATATGATAGTTCATGATGAACTGTCCATATGCATCAGTCAAGAATTGTAGAATTATGTCATTCTGTAGATCCAAGTCTAACTTCATTCTGAGCTTCTCAAGCTCTTCCAAATTCTTGATCATCATCAGACAATGATCTTGAACTGACCGTACATCACGCATCTTAGCCTTGAATAGTCGTTTAGTGACTTGATACTTAGCTGCATGACTCTGTTCACCAAACATCTCTTGTAGGTGAGCCAACATTTGGTGAGCATCCTGATATCTTCATTTTGGTGCTGAAGTTCATCAGACATCGAGCCCAACATGTAATATCTAGCCTTGTTATCTTCGTCCATCCACTTATCTAGAGATGCTCTCTGTTTAGCAGATGGATGAGCTGGTATGGTGGGAGGGTCCTGATCCAATACATAAGTTAACTTCTTAGAATCCAAAATGATCTTGAAGTTCTGTAGCCAATCCTTGTAATTGGATCCAATCAGTCTATAGGTGTCCAGGATTCGTGCTAGTGGGTTGGATGCAGACATTTTTCTATAGAGAGTCAAAGTTTCTAATTAGATATTATAATTAAGACTTAACCAATTTATTTAGGATTTTTATTTTTTAAACAAATTAGCTTCCATTATTTTCTCGAATCCCTATACTCCCTATGTAGAGATGCAAAAATCATCATAATTAATGATTTCTAGTAGATGGTGTGGTCCCACCAACTGACTCATCACCTCACCTAACAGTTATTAATGATGGGTTGGCCAATGAATGAACAACTCTTATTCAATGATTTTTTAATCATGGTGCACCAAACTTGGTCACTAATTCATGAATCTCATCATGCCCAGAATATTGATCTACTCCTTAGTTAAGTCAGACCCACCATTTGCACAGATTTGATTCCTAATTGAGTATCTCATCATATCCAGAATATTGAGCCCAATCCATCCTCCAGCTCGTAGCATCTAATACCTAATAGATATGGTTGCATCTTTTCGGTGCAACTGAACCACTGTAACCAATCGAGAACAATCAACCCCATAAAGAGCCCGTGCATCTACAATGGTGGAAGATCTTAGACTTAATCTTTTCTTAGGAAGATTTGATTTAGGTCTCATTAAACTAGACTTGACATAGTCATAACCATTATGACTAACCTAGTGGCATGGGTTGGCTCAGATTATTGACCACCTTAGATCAAAACTGAGCCAACAAACATGGTAAGGTAAGTGAGACCGATGGAAGGGATATGCCATTAACTCGATAAGAATGCATTCGAGTCGAGTAGCTTCCAATTAAAAATTAGTCGGTCGTATCTGCCAAACTTACCTCAGACACCAAATTGTTGAGCCAGAACTAATCGAATTAGCCTACAATCCAGACTCTAACCACTAAGCCTAATTAGGTCTTAACTTGATCGATCACTCACGTGACTCGATCTTGACCTAGACTTAATCCTATTAGGCTAGTCAATTTAAGCACTATTGATCCCATCTAACCAACTCTTGATTTAGTTTGATCAACCGCTTAGACCTAATTGAGCTACCCAAGCCCGAACCCAATATTATAAATATATCTTAGATCTGAAATTCTCAATTTTAGATCTAATTAATATTTTATAATTTTAATTCTCAATTAAGTTTAGGGTTTACAAACAAAATATGTAAATAAAATCCTAGGATTTCAGGATCTAGGATTTTGTAGAAAGTAAGTTCTTGATTTCTGATTAAGGACGAAGGCACAGCACCCCTACACATCATAGGAACATCCCATCAAATGGGAGGAGTGGGCATTTAAATCCTGCTTTGTTCTTATGATCGGACGGCCAAGGGGAATGCCTTAATTAGAAATATAAATCTACAAAACTAGTTAGATCTACATCATATATCTCATATATAAAATTGATCTAACTTAATACATATTTTGCATCCATCTCATGTATCATGTCATGCATGTTTTTCAAATTTTAATTATCTCATAATTATCTAAAAAATTAGATTTAAATTGATCACATCAAAATAAATTCTAATCTAGATAATTATGTGGAACTATTCTACAACTTGTTTAAACATGCATTCATCATATCTCATATGATCTAAAAATTAAATAATTTTATTTTCTATTTTTTAGATCTTATTATAAAATTTATAATCATCAGAAGAATAAAAAATTAATAGATTTAAAATTATAATTTAATCAAAATAAATCATGATCATGCAAGACTACGTATAGAACTATTCTATTTTACAACTAGTCATGCATATTATAGAACTTAGATCTATATTATTTAATTTTAATTTTTTTGATTTTAGATCTAATCACATCTCATGTGATATCTAAAATTGCTAAATTTTTAGATTAAAATAAATTAAAAATTAGATCTAAATAATTTAGATAACCTAGCTCTGATACCAGTTGAAGAGGAAATCTTGATTTTCCAGATCAGGTTCGTTTAGATCTGATTGGATCAAGAGAGATATTTTAAAAATTTCTCTCATATATTTAAATTAGATCTAAGATATTTTAGATCTAATTTTATATACCTAATAAATAATAATAAAAATAAATTAAATTTGATTTAATTATACCTTGATGCTAGGTAATTAGATTATCCTTTGATGATCCTGCTGATTGCCTGAGGTTCTGGATCTAGCCATGCAAACGCCTGACCTCTACCGATATCTACTCAAGCTAGATCTAAAGATCTTCTCTTTCTTTATCACTTCTCCAAAAACTAGATGTTGATCTAATTTGGAGGATCTTCAAAACTCCTTTCAAAGATCTGCTGCCATCTTTGCAGCACTGCTGCCTTCTTCCTTTCTCGTCAGCTTTTTCTTGCCTGGATCGTACCAAACTGGAGCTCAACTTCTCTTAGGCATGGAGAGGAGAGAGAGGATCAGAAGATGGCATGGAGGAGGGAGAGGGGTAGTTTGGGGCATGGCTAAGAGAGAACTCTTTTTAAAGTGGGGCATAGATAGGGTTTGTATAGACCCTACTGCATCATGCAGAGCCACATCATCCTGACCAATCACGTTGCTTCGTACAATCAGATCTAGATTTGATTGGTGGGATAACATCATCCGATCCAATCAGATGAGAGTGCCTTTAATTCATCCTTAGATGGCACCTAAGATTGGTTAAAGTCTATAGCTAGGAGGCATCCAAGTAGAATCCAAGAAGCAACCTGGAGTCCCATCCGTATGGGACTCTAGTTGCCCCTATCCATGGGCGCATGCCTCCCTTGGTGTGCGCCCCCTCCTTTCCAAATTCTAGCAAGGGGACAAGCCCCTATCTACTCTCCAATAGGTGCATGACACATGGGCAGATGTCCGAGGGTCAAAGGTCAATATTTGACCAAAGTCAAAAGACAAGAATTAGCAGGTGATGAAAAATGGTAGGTGTTGTCTTAAATTTATCTTATAAATTAAGACACCCATTTTCTGACTTGGACAAGCTCCAATCAGATCAAGTAAAGGTACCTAAGTGAGCACAAACTCATTTGGCTCAGTCGAGATTACTTTTAATGATAGTAGAAGGAGAACGTTAGGCTCAATCGTGTGCTAGCACGATTTTTTTGAACCTAATTGAATCTAATTCAAATCAATTGAATTGAGTTAATCCAATTGATGATATCTAGATCTAAATCCTTATTTATGTGATCCAATTAGGTTCAGTTCTATATGATAATGGGATATGTCGCGATCTCTATCATCGACATCATCAAAATTCCTTTTGATGGATCAGAGCTCTTCTAATTCAGACAACTAGAATGATCGATCATCTAAATCATTCTAATTGTTCCCAAAATCCATCAGTGATACCTAACAACATATGGTGGCAACCCATCAAAATTGAAAATGAACCTCTTGGTGCAGCTACCTGTGTGATTAAGTTCTTCTATCTTGAGCCCCGATCAGATTAGGGTTAAGGTGAACTCGTCAATCCCTAATTTCTATCATATAATTTAATCATTCGATTCAAGTCTGTTATGAAAACCTTAATAGAAACTCTTTCTATTATTTTACTATACCTTGGCCATGGGCTAATGAACTTGATTCTTATGATCATCATAGGGCTGCTTCTCATTCACCGAGGTAGATAGATTTCCTCTTGGTGCAATTCAATTCCTACAATGAACATGCTATAGCCAACATACACCTCAGAATTTCGAATGGCTAAAAGATCGAGTCATGGTATAGTAAAACTATAATACCCTCAAGGTGAACAACCGATGCACCTCAGGTTAATGAACCAGACACACCACTGCAGCTTCGAGTTAGTCATCGACGAGAAGGTAGACTTCCTTATGCCTGCTCGAGGTGGTCATGCTCAGTGCCCTCATTCCCTAACGAGTACCTATACTCTCGCTCCTGTGCCTCTACATCGTAGACTCAAGATTCATCTACTATAAAGAAGCGATTGTACACCAATCTTTCGGATCAATCACCATCCTCATGATGATCCTACCGTCAGGAGCATTTAATGAGTTAATAATAAAAATTCTTATTTTAAATTTTTAACTCTTGAAAATAAGAATTATCATTATCATTAACTCAAGGGATGTATCACAGATACTAAATACACATTTATGATAGAAAATAATCCATTTTATTATTTATAGTCAAAATTATAATTTTGCCCGTAGAAGTGTATTACAAGTGTCAGCCAATTCTGACTTCTAGGGTGCACATATCTAACACTTTGCTACCAGCCTTGCTTTGAATCTGACTCCATCTTGTTTTGAAGGTGCTTTTTTCTTTTTGAACACCTACTTTGAGCCAATAGGTCGAGCACCCTCTGAAAGATCCACCAACTATCATGTCTGATTCTTTTCAAGTGATTCCATCTCTTCCATCATAGCCTGAATCCACGAATCATGATCCTCACTCTCCATGGCCTCTGCATAATTTTCTGGATCTCCATTAGCAGTGATAAGTGCATGGAAGATAACCTCATCAATGCCATATCTAATCAATCTCCTAATAGTATACTAGGGCTTGTGCAAAACCACTCCCACTGATACATCTATGTTTGATGTCTGTGGCTGCTCCTGCACATCTGTCTGAACTATCGATCCTCCATGCTGATTTTTAATCTAAGATAATACTTTTCTGCCTAGCTCCACCTTAATAGAAACACTCCTATGAGTGGATGTAACCTACAAGTCATCATTCTCTAACTGGCCACCGCTGTTCACCTTTGTTTTTCAGTTCCCTCTATCCTAGACCTCCTTAAGATGCTCTTCTCATCAAAGATAATGTTCCTGCTGATCACTAACTTCTGTGACTAAGAATCCCATAGTAGGTACCCCTTGACTCCTTGTGGATATCCTATGAATGTCATCTTCTGAGATTTTGGATCCAATTTACTCCTTTCGATTGCCTCCACATGTGCATAGGCTATACAACTGAAGACTTTCAAGTGGCCAAGCTCCACCTTATTCCCACTCTAGACCTCTTTTAGAATACCTCCATTCAGCTTATAATGAGGGGACCTGTTCATAAAAAAATAAGAAAAAGTTAGAGCATCACCCCAAAAAAATTTTAGAAGTGATGTCTGCAGCCTCAAACTCCGTGCCTTCTCAGTTAGTGTCCTATTCATCCTCTCTGTGACACCATTCATCCTATTCATCCTCTCTGTGACACCATTCTATTGGAGAGTTATCCTCACCGTGTAATAGCTTTTGATACCATTTTCCTTAGAGTACCTCCTGAACTCCAGGCTAGTATACTCCCCTCCATTACCTGACCTCAGACACTTTATCCGTCTTCCTGACCTCTCTACTTCAGCTCTCCAGGCTCTGAAATGGACAAACATCTCTGATTTTTCTCTGATCAGATAAACCCACACCTTTCTTGAAAAATCATCAATAAAACTAGTAAAGTATTTTGCCCCACCTCTAGCTGATGTAGAAGCTAGTCCCCACATATCCGAGTGTACTAAATCTAGCACATCCTCACCATGCTTGATACTTCTAGCAAACTTCATCCTATATTGTTTGCCAAAAATACATGGCTCATAAAGATCTATGCCCTCCTTCTTCAGGGCTGGGATCATACCTCTTTTCCTTAGTTCTATGAACCCATGGTAACTCATATGACCCATCCAATAGTACCATAGCTAATATAAAATCTACTCCTCCTGTGCCGCTGCTAGCACCTCTGCACTATCATTTACCACTGAGCCTTCCATTCTGTGAAGATTGTTGCTCAGTCTTCTACCTCTCATCACCACCAAAGCTCTCTTGTAAATTTTTAGACATTCACTCCCAGCCTAGCTACTAAAAGCATAATCTTGCTCCTCTAAGTAGCCCAAAGAAATCAAATTCTTTTTCAACTCTAGTATATGCCTGATATTTGATAATATACGAATGATCCGATCATACATCCTCACCCTGATAGAGCCAATTCTAGCTACTTTGCACATGTGATCATCTCCAATGCTGACACTTCCACCATCGGCCTTCTGGTAGGTAGCAAACCACTTCTAATGAGAGGTATAGTGGTGCGAGCATGCTGAACCTAATATCCATATAGTATCGCACTCTATGAATCCGTCTAACATAATTAGCAGGTCTTCTCCACTGCTTATAGAAGCTGTATCATCTCTCTTGCTGGCCTTCCCTTTTTCTGATCTCAAAAGGGGACAATCTCTCCTCAGGTGTCCAAACTGATGACATTTATAACATTTCAATATCATCTTCCTCTGATCGCGAGACTTTGACCTACCCATGAATTTTCATCTTGTCTTCTTCTTTGATCTTTCCTATCTTTCATTCACAGCCAAGATCTCAGACTTAGGATCTCCCTTGCAGATCTTCTCCCTTTGCTTATTTGATCTGAGCACACCAACAACCTTTTCATAGTTTAGGATCTTCTTCCCATAAACTAAAGTTGTTATGAGACCATCATACGAACCTGGGAGAGAACATAATAGCAGCAATGCTCGATCCTTCTTATTGATCTTCACATCCAAACTCATCACCTTAGAACACACCTGATTGAACCTGTGGATATGTGCAACAAGATCTCCGCCTTGGAGCATCCTTAAATAATACAGCTGTTTCTTCAACCACAGCTTGTTCGTCATGTTCTTCCCCATGTATGTGTTCTCTAGTCTCTCCCAGAGCTCTTTCGTCATAATTTCTATGTAAATCTCGGGCAAAATCTGATCGGCCAAGCACATCCGGATTATGCTAAAAGCAATTTCTTCGAACTCTTCCCAATCCTCAGCACTAATCTTTTTCAAACTTTATTTTGTTAAGACCTTGTAGATCATCTGCTGAACCAATAAGTTCTTTACTCTTTGCTGCCACAAGGTAAAGTTTTCCTTACCGTCAAACTTCTCAAAATCCATCTTGAATTCACTTGATCCCATGACTTAGAACAAGTCAAGAACAGATCCCTAACAGCCTTCATGATCACACACTACTAAAACTATCCTTCACAAAAGATCTAACTAGACCTAAATCCTTTTTCCAAACTTCTATATCATTGTTCCTCTGTATAAACAATCTCCATCTCAATCTAGAGACAACCACGAAGTAAACTAAAAATTTTTAGGATAAAACCTAGTGCAATAGATCCTGAATGTATTAAACTCTTGGTGTCTTCCTTCCTTCGATGCAACACCGCTCTGATACCAAATGTCAGAAATATGCGCTCTTCCTACATAGATTGGCATGGCCATCAGTGATTAGCCAAGCAATAAGAAAGTACTTCTTAAAGATCTCTGTGCAAGCATGATCAAATAAATCAAGAAATAGAGAAGAAGAGAAGAAGAGATTTTCGAAAGAAAAGAGCTTTTATTCAGTATATTTCAGCACTATAACAACCTTGACCTATTTTCAATATATATACTTTATAAAGGATCAAGTCCAAGCTCATATAAAAACTTTCCAAACCCAGACAATCCACATACATAAAATAATAACCCATAAAAACTAAGCCAGCCCTATTTCAAACTGAGCCGGCTAACCTATGACTCTGTCGGCTCAGTTCCAGACTGAGTCGGTTGCTTTCTTTCTAGATTTTTCTCTGAGATCTAGCCGACCTAGTCCTGGACTGAGTCGACCCAGTTTCCAACTGAGTCGATCCAATTTCTAAACTTTACTATTGAGATTGATTCTTCTTTTGACTCACTCCTGTCATTCCATGATCTATCTTCTCATGTTTCCAAGACTTGAAAGTGCCACTTCTGAGCTCACAGAAGGCTATGCAATTAATTTTCTTAAGGACCATTATAATATTATTTTTGAAAGAAATAAAATTATAAGTAGTTTCATGATTAATGGTCTCTACCAGTTACATATTGATGTTTCTATTTTCAATATCGAGAAAAACGTGAATGCCATAGGATCTATATGACCTAGGGATAGTCTAAATGATAGATATCTATGGCACCTTAGGCTAGGTCAGATAGCGAAAGACATGATTAACAAATTAGAGAAATCCAGACTATTGAGTTTATTGACTTTTGAGTCATATCCGATTTGTGAATCATGCCTTCATGGCAAAATGACCAAGCATTCTTTTGTAGGACATGAGGAAAGGGGCACAAACCTACTTGCCCTAGTATATATAGATGTGTGTGGTCTATTTGATATACCAGCCAGAGATAATTATATCTACTTCATCACCTTTATCAATGATTTATCTCGGTATAGGTATCTGTACTTAATGAGACACAAGTCTAAAGCCTTTGAAAAGTTCAAGAAATTTAGACTCGAAGTAGAAAAACAAACTGAAAAGCCCATTAAGGTTCTTCGATTTGATCAAGGAGGTGAATACCTTAGTCAAAAATTTCTAGACTATCTCAAGGACAATGGTATTATCTCTCAATGGACTCCATCTAGAATGCCTCAACTCAATAGGATTTAAGAATGGAGAAATCGAGCTCTATTAGATATGGTCCGATCCATGATGAGCTTCATGAACCATCCTAAGTTTCTTTATAGACATAGTCTAATGACTATAATTTACTTATTAAATAGAATTCCATCTAAAACCGTTCCTACCACATCGTATAAGATATGGCATGGTAAGAAATCAAGTTTGAGTCACCTCAAAATTTATGGTTTTCCAGCTCATGTCAAGAGACAGCAGGCGAACAAGTTAGAGTCTAGGTCCTTTAGAGCTCGGTTCATAGGATATCCTAAATAATTATTAGGATATTATTTCTATCTTCTGAAAGACCACAATATGATTGTGAGTCGACATGCTATTTTTCTTAAGAAATAGTTTATTTAAGATGGTAGCATCAAAAGATAAATTAGGCTCGAAGAGAAAGTCTCCTAAGAGCAATGAGCTAAGAAATCAAAAGAACCCAATTAATTAGAGCTAGTCAATACACTACCTCCACTATCTTGTAAATCAACTAGGGTTTTCCATCCTTCTAAAAGATACTTAGGTACTATACAAGTAGATGTTGAGAAAATATTTCTCATAGGAAATGGAGTTCATGGTAATGATCCTAAGACCTATGATGAGGCGATATCAGATATTGACTTCATGAAATGGTTAGAGGCAATGAAGTCAGAGATTAACTCAATGCACTCAAACCAAATTTGGATCTTGGTAGATCCACCTGAAGGTATTGTATCTATTGGGTGTAAATGGATCTTCAAGAGAAAGATTGGTGCAGATGAAAAAATGGAGACATTCAAGACTAGGCTAATAGCAAAAGGATACAGTCAACACGAAGTTATTGACTCTCAGGATATCTTTTTGTCTGTAGCCATGCTAAAACCATCCGCACATCGCTTGCTATTGTAGCCTATTTTGATTATGAAATATGGTAGATCGACGTGAAAATGACATCCTTAAATGAATATCTTGAGGATGATATCTATATGGAATAGTCCCTTGGATTCATATCTGGTGATAGTGATCACAAGGTCTGCAAGCTACAAAGGTCTATATATGGACTAAAGCAAGCATCTCGAAGTTGGAATGCTCATTTTAACGATATGATCAAATTATTTGGTTTCATCAAAAATAAGAAGGAACCATGTGTATTCAAAAAGGTCAGTGCGAGCATTATTGTCTTTCTTGTGTTGTACATAGATGACAACCTCCTAATTGGGAATGATATTTTCATGTTGATCTTGATCAAAATCTGGTTATCAAAGGAGTTCTCTATGGAAGATCTAGGTGAAGCATCATTTATATTGAAAATTAAGATCTATAAAGATAGACTAAATAGGATGCTAGGACTTTTATAGAAAATATACATAGATGATGTGCTAAAGAGATTTAGCATGAAAAACTCCAAAAGAGGTCTAGTATCCTTTAGACATGGCATTTATCTCTCCAAGAAGATGTGCCCTAGCACACCTGAGGAGATTGAACGCATGAGCAAGATCCCTTATGCTTCGACAATAGGGAGCCTCATGTATGATATGCTATGCTATGTACATGATCTGATATAGCCCATGCTGTCAGTGTCACGAGCATGTATCAGTCAAATCTAGGTGAAGAGCATTAGATTTTTATAAAGTGTATCCTTAAGTACTTAAGAAGGACTAAGGATATGTTTATAATCTTTGATAGTGAAAAACTCTAGGTCTAGGGGTATACAGACTCAAAATTTATGTCTAATATAGATGATCAAAAGTCAACATCTGGTAGTCTATTTGTATGCAATGATGATGCTGTTAGCTGGAAGAGTTTCAAGTAGATGGTGATAGCAGACTCCACCATGGAAGCAGAATATATCGCTGCATCGAAAGCTGCGAAGGAGATATTCTGTCATAAGAAGTTCATCACAGAGCTCGGAGTGATGCCATCAGATGCCATTCCTCTATACTATGATAACAATGGTGCCATAGCCCTAGCTAAGGAGTCCAAGTCTCACTAAAAATCCAAGCACATTGAGCGGTGATTCTATTTCATCCATGATTATCTCGAGAAGAGATATGTCGAGTTTAAGAGAGTCGATACTGCAGACAATGCAGCTGACCAACTAAGAAGCCATTGAGCCTGCAGAAGATCAAAGCTGACTTGGAGAAGATGGAACATAGATTTTTAGCCAATTGGCTTTAGGTCAAGTAGGAGTTTGTTAGATGTGTGTCTTAGAAGCCAGATTGACTGATACTTGTAATACACTTCTAAGAGATATTTTATAATTTTGACTATAAATTAATAAAAAAGTTATTTTCTATCATAATGTGTGTTTAAAATATCTATGATATATTCTTTAAGTTAATGGTATTGACAATTCATATTTTCAAAAGTTGAGAATTTAAGACATGAATTTTCATAATTAGCTCATAAACTGCACCTGACCGTAGGATCATCATGAGGATGATAATCGATCTGGAAGGTTGTGTACGATCGCTTCTTTAGGATAGATGAGTCTTGAGTCTACAATGTGGAGACACCACAACGAGAGTACAGGTACTCGTTAGAGAACGAGGATACTTAGTGTGACCACCTCGAGCAGTCATAAAGAAGTCCACCTTCTCGTCGATGACTAGCTCGATGTTGTAGTGGTGTGTTTGGTTCTTTGACTTAAGGTGCATTGAGAGTTCACCTTGAGGGTGTTATAGTTTGACTACATTATAACTCAGTCTTCTAGCCATTTAGAATCTTGAGGTCTACATTAGCTATAGCATGTTCATTGTAGGAATTGAATTACGCCAATAGAGGATCCATCTACCTCGATAGATGGGTAGCCCTATGATGATCATGAGATCGAGTTCATAAGCCCATGGTCAAGGCAGTGTGAAGATGATAGAAAGTGTTTCTATTAGGATTTCACATCGAACTCAAATCAAATGATTAACTCATATAACGGAGTTTGGGTTTGATGAGTTCACCTTAATTCTTATCTTATCGGGGCTTAAGGTAGTAGAACCCAATCACATAGGTAGCTACACCGAGTGGTTTGTATTTAGTTTTGATAGATTGCCACCATATACTGTTAGGTATCACTAGTGTATTTTGGAAGCAATTAGAATGATCTTGATGATCAATCATTCTAATTATGTAATTGAAAAAGTTTTGATCCATCGAAAGGTGTTTCGATGATGTCAATGATAGAGATCATGATATATCTCATTACCATATAGAACTAAACCTAACTGGATCATAGAATTAGAATGTAGATATAGATGTGATCAATTGAGCTAACCCAGTTTGATTGATTTGGATTAGATCCAATTAGGTTGAAGAAAATCATGCTAGCACATGATTGAGCCTAAAATTCTCCTTCTATAGTTTCTCTGGTTCATCTCGACTGAGCCAAATTAGTTTGGGCTTACTTGAAAACCCTATATGGCTTTGTTCTAGTCTGATTGGAGCTTGTCTAGGTCAGAATCGGATTATCTTAATCTATTAGATGGAAATAAAACAATACCTACCAATTCCTGACACAACCTACTATTTTTGGTTTTGTTTGGACAATTGACCCAATCTTTGCAAGAAAGAAAGAGGGGAGACATGCACCTCCTTATTCTCTTTAGAATGGCACATGTCTCAAGGGAGTTTCATGTAGAAAAGGAGGTGGGTCCACCCCATATTTGTTGTGCACAAGTCTAAGGAGGTGTGGAAGAGTTTGTTATGGAACAAACTCTTGGAGATAAAATCCCACGCCACCCCTCCTTCCTTGTCTAATTTGTGTAGCATCTCTTGGGGATTTTTGGGCAACAAAAACCTAATGGGATCAAGTATTTGATGTGGGGAATCTGATGGGCTTTTAGATTGATCAAGCATTTAGATTGCTTGATCAAATAGGACTCTAGGTATGGCACAGGGTCTGTTTAATGACCCTGCACCCTAGGGTTTGCATCTATCTATCTCCTATGCCAAAAGGCTACCACAAAATGAACTCCACACCTCCTCTTTTTCTCCTCTCCTTCTTCTCCGCATTCGTACAAGGTTGGGCATAGATTCAGCATTCAAAAGCTGAAGAAAGTGAAAGCAAAAATCACGATAGGGTGCAGCCTCAAAAGTTATTTTGAAGGCATTAGAGATTCAGATCTGATCTGAATTTTTAGCATCAAATCTAGAAGAAGAGCGCATCCAAGTCCAACCTGAGTGAACTCCAGTAGAGGCCAAGCATGTGCATGGCTTGATGTAGGACCTCAGCAGCATCAGGATCATTGGCAGGATAACTAGTTTACCCTAAGCAGGTACAAAAATTATTTTCTAACTTTTATTTTATTTTTATTTTAATATCAAATACTTAGGATAAAATCTAAGAAATCTTAGATCTAATTAGAGACTTATAAAAAAAAATAAAATTTTTGCTATAGATCTGATCATATCAGATCGATCTTGTGGCAGAAAAATAATTTTTCCTTCAATTGGATGTCGTCCCTCTATGCTGCGACAATAATGGTGCCATAGCCCTAGCTAAAGAGCCTAGGTCTCATAAAAAATTCAAGCACATCGAGCAGCAATTCTACCTCATCCGTGATTGCCTCGAGAAGGGATACATCGAGGTTAAGAGAGTCAAAACTGCAAATAATGTGGCTGACCTACTAACGAAACCGTTAAGCTAGCAAAAGATTGAAGCCCATTTAGAGAAGATGGGACTTAGATTTATAGTCAATTAGCTTTATGTCAAGTGAGAGTTTGTTAGATATGTGCCCTAAAAATCAGATTGGTTGACACTTATAATACACTTTTAGGAGCAATTTTATAATTTTGACTATAAATTAATAAAAAAATTATTTTTTATCATAGTATGTTTTTAATGTGTCTGTGATACATCCTTTAAGTTAAAGATAATAATAATTCATATTTTCAAGAGTTAAAAATTTAAGACATGAATTTTTATAATTAACTCATAAAATGCTCTTGACTATAGGATCATCATGAGGATGATGATTGATCTGGATGGTTGGTGTACTATCATTTTTCTAGGATAGATGAGTCTTGAGTCTATGGTATAGAGACACCAGAGTGAGAGTATAAATACTCGTTAGAGAATGAGGGCACTAAGTGTGACCACTTTGAGCAGTCATAAGAAAGTCTATCTTCTCATCAATGACTAGCTCAATGATGCAGTAGGTGTGTCTGGTTCTTTGACCTTAGGTGCATCGATAATTCATCTTGAGGGTGTTATAGTTTGACTACACCATAACTCGATCTTCTAGCCATTTGAAATCCTGAGGTGTATGTTGGCTATAGTATGTTCGTTGTAGGAATTGGATTGCACCAATAGGAGATCTATCTACCTCATTAGATGAGGAGTAGCCCTATGATAATCATGAGATTGAGTCCATAAGCCCATGGTTGAAGATGATTGAAAGAGTTTCTATTAGGATTTCACATCAGACTTGAATCGAATGACGAACTCATATAATGGATGTTGGGTTGATGAGTTTACCTTAATCCTAATCCTGTTGGAGCTCAATATAGAGGAATCCAATCACATAGGTAGCTGCAATGAAAGGTTTATATTCAGTTCTGATGGATTGCCATCATATACAGCTAGGTGTCACTAATGAATTTTGAGAGCAATTAGAATGATCTTGATGATCGATCATTCTGATTGTATGAATCAAAAAAGTTTGGATCTATCAAAAGATGTTTCGATGATGTCGATGATAGAGATCATGATATGTGCCATTATAATACAGAATTGATCTAACTGGATCACACAAATAAGAGTTTAGGTCTGGATGTCATCAATTGAGCTAATCTAGTTCAATTGATTTGGATTAGATCCAATTAGGTTAAAAAAAATCATGCTAGCACATGATTAAGCCTAACATTCTCCTTCTGTAGTCTTTTTGTTTCATCTCGGCTGAGCCAAATTGGTTTGTGAAGGAAAATCCTAATTTTTCAGATCAGGTTCATTTAGATCTGATCGGATCAAGAGATATATTTCAAAAACTTTTCTCTCTGATCAGAATCAGATCTGAGATGTTTCAGATCTAATTTTTATTAATCTAATAATTAAAATAAAATATAGATAAATTAAATTAGATTTAATTTACCTTGATGTAGGGTAATCCTATTACCCATTGATGATCCTGTAAGCAGTGGAAGGTTCTGGATCTAGCCATGCAAGTGCCTGGCCTCTACCGGTATCCACTCGGGCTGGATCTGGACATCCTCTTCTTCTCTATCACATCTCCAAAAATTAGATCTGAATCTAATTTGGAGGATCTTCAAAATAGCTTTCGAAGATCAGTAGTTGTCCTTTGCAGCAGCACAGCCTTCTAGCTTTCTATCGCCTTTCTCTCGCCTAGATTGCACCAACTTAGATCCCAAACTTCTTTGGGCATGGAGAGGAGATGGAGAAGATGAACTTGGTATGGAGGAGGAAGAGAGAGGCAGCCTTGGGGTGTAGAGAATTATTCTCCTCTTTGAGTTGGGCGCAGGGTCTTATTTATAGACTATGCGTGATCCAACTCCTCTTCATCCCAACCAATCACAACCCTTTGTGAAATCAGATCTAAATCTAATTAGTGAAAATAGAGTCCCTTGGATTCATCCTTAGATGGTGCCTAAGACCAGTCAAAGTTGGTTCTTAGGAGGAGTCTAATCAAAATCCAATAAGGAGATGGAGTCCCTGTCCAACAGGGACTCCTGGGTGCCTCAAGCTTGGGCGCACGCCAAGGGTGGTGTGCGCCCTCCTCTTTACCAATTTTTGGTAGGGGAACAAGCCCCCACCAGCTCTCCAATAGGTGCGTGACATATGGACAAAAGTCAAAGTATCAATGGTCAACATTTGACCAATCAAAGATCAACTTTTGACCAAAGTCAAAGGACGAGAAATGGTAGGTGATCAAAAATGGTAGATATTGTCTTACAAAATAAGACAATCCTTTTTTGACCTGGACAGGCTCCAGTCAGACCAAGTGAAGGCTTCTGATCGAGCATAAACTCCTTTGGTTCAGTCAGGACAACTATTTATGATAGTAAAAGAAGAATGTTAGGTTCAATCGAGTGCTAGCATGATTTTCTTGAACCTAATTGAATCTCATTCAGATCAATTGAACTTGATCAGTTCAATTGATGATCACTAGATTCAAACTCATGTTTGTATGACCCAGTTAGGTTCTGTTCTATATGGTAATGAGATATATCATGATCTCTATCATCAACATCATCAAAACTCCTTTCGATGGATCAAAACTCTTCTGATTCGAACAGCTAGAATGATCGATCATCTAAATCATTCTAATTGCTTCCAAAATCCACCAGTGACACCTAGCAGTATATGGTGGCAACCCATCAGAGTTGAATGTGAACCTCTTGGTACAACTACCTATGTGATTAAGTTCTTCTATCTTGAGCCTGGATCAGATTAGGGTTAAGGTGAACTCGTCAAACCCTAGTTTCTATCATATGATGTAATCATTCGATTCAAGTTCGATGTGAAAACCTAAATAGAAACTCTTTCTATTATTTCACTCTGCCATGGCCATGGGCTTCTAGACTTGATTCTTATGATCATCATAGGGCTGCTCCTCTACCACCGAGGTAGATAGATTCCATCTTGATGCAATCCAGTTCCTACAATGAACATGCTATAGCCAACATACACCTCAGGGTTCCGAATGGCTAGGAGACCGAGTTATTGTGTAGTCAAACTATAACACCCTCAAGGTGAACTGTCGATGCACCTCAGGTCAAAGAGCCAGACATACCACTGTAGCATCGAGTCAGTCATTGACGAGAAGGTAGACTTCCTAATGACTACTCGAGGTGGTCACGCTCAGTGCTCTCGTTCTCTAATGAGTACCTATACTCTCGCTCTGATGTCTCCACACCATAGACTTAAGACTCATCTACTAAAGAGAAGTGATTGTACACCAACCTTCTGGATCGATCACCATCCTTGTGATGATCCTATGGTCGGAAGCATTTTATGAGTTAATAATGATTATTCATATCTTAAATTTTCAGCTCTTGAAAATATGAATTATCATTACCATTAACTCAAAGAATGTATCACAGACACTAAATACACATATGTGATAGAAAATAATCCATTTTATTGATTATAGTCAAAATTATAATTTTGCCCCTAGAAGTGTATTACAAGTGTCAGCCAATTCTAGATTCTAAGGCACATATATCTAACAATCTTCCACTTGTCCTAAAGCCAATTGGCTACAAGTCTATGTCCCATCTTCTCATGGTGGGCTTCGATTTTTTATTGTTCCAATGGCTTTGTAAGTGGATCTGCCGCATTGTTTGCGAAATTGACTCTCTTAACCTCGACATAACCCTTCTGGAGGTAATCACGGATGAGGTGGTATCGCCACTCAATGTGCTTGAATTTTTGGTGAGACCTCAGCTCCTTAGCAAGGGCTATGGTGCCATTGTTGTCGCAGTACAGAGGAATGGAATCTGATGATATTACTCCAATTTTTGCAGCAAATTTCTTGTACCAAAATGCTTCCTTCGCAGTCTCTGATGCAGCGATATATTCTGCTTCCATGGTGGAATCTGCTATCATGATTTGCTTGGAACTCTTCTAGCTGACAGCACCACCATTGCACACAAACAGACTCCCAGATATTGACTTTCGATCATCTACATCGGACATAAAATTCGAGTCTGTGTATCCCTGAACTTAGAGTTCTCCGTTACCAAAGACCAACATCATATCCTTAGTTCTTCTTAAGTTCTTAAGGATACATTTAAGAGAAGTCCAGTGTTCTTCACCTGGATTTGACTGATATCTGCTTGTGACACTCACAGCATGGGATATATCAGGTCGTGTACATAGCATGGCTTACAAGAGGCTCCCTATTGCAAAAGCATAAGGAATCTTGCTCATGCGTTCTATTTCCTCAGGTGTGCTAGGGCACATCTTCTTGGAAAGATGAATACCATGTCTGAAGGGTATTAATCTCCTCTTAGAGTTTTTCATACTAAACCTCTTTAGTACTTTCTCTATGTACATCTTCTGTGAAAGTCCTAGCATCCTATTTGGTCTATCCCTATAGACCTTAATTCCTAGAATAAAGGATGCTTCACCTAGGTCTTTCATGGAGAATTCCTTGGACAACCATATTTTGACTGTCGTCAACATGAGAATATTATTCCCAATAAGGAGGATGTCATCCACGTACAATACGAGGAAGATAATAGTGCTCCTACTAATCTTTTTGAAGGCACATGATTCCTCTTCATTTTTTATGAAACTAAACATTTTGATCACATCATTGAAACAAGTGTTCCAGCTCTGAGATGCTTGCTTAAGTCCATATATGGACCTTTGCAGCTTGCAAACCTTGTGATCAGTATCCCTAGATGTGAAACCTAGTGGCTGTTCCATATAGATATCTTCCTCAAGATATCCATTTAAGAACACCGTTTTCACGTCCATTTGCCATATTTCGTAATCGAAATAGGCTACAACGACAAGCAATATGCGGATGGATTTTAGCATAGCCACTAGGGAAAAGATATCCTAATAGTCAATGCCTTTGCGTTGACTATAACCTTTTGCCACTAGTCTAGTCTTGAATGTCTCCATATTTCCATCTGCACCAATCTTTCTCTTGAAGATCCATTTACACCCAATAGGTACTATACTTCTGGTGGATCTACCAAGGTCCAAACTTGGTTTGAGTGCATCGAGTCAATTTTTGACTGCATTGCCTCTAGCCATTTCTCAGAGTCGATATCTGATATTACCTCGTTATAGGTTTTGGGATCATCACCATGAGCACCATTATCTATGAGGAACATTTCCTCTACTTTATTTGAAATAATACCTAAGTATCTTTCAAGAGGATGGGAAACACTTTCCGATCTACGAGGTGGAGGAGGTAGTGTTCTTATTGGCTCAACCTGATTTGGTCCAATTGGTCCTTAGCTCATTGTACTTATGAGACTTTCTCATGAAGCTTAATCTGCTTTCCAATGCCGCTATCTTGAATAAACTATTTTTCAAGAAAGATGGCATGTTGACTCACAATTACATTGTGGTCTTCTAGAATGTAGAAATAGTATCCTAATGACTCTTTAGGATATCCTATGAATCTAGCTCCGAAGGACCTAAACTCTAACTTGTCCGCTTGTTGTCTTTTAACATGAGCCGGACAACCCCAAATTCTGGGATGACATAGACTTGGTTTCTTACTGTGCCATATCTCATACGGTGTAGTAGGAATGGTTTTAGAGGAAACCCTATTCAGTAGATAAATTGAAGTTAACAATGAGTGTCCCCAAAGAAAATTAGGAAGGTCTATGAAGCTCATCATGGATCGGACCATATCCAAAAGACTCCGATTTCTCCGTTCTGAAATTCCATTGAGTTGAGGTGTTCCTGATGGAGTCCATTGAGAGACTATGCCATTTTTCTTGAGATAGTCTAGGAATTCCTGGCTAAGATATTCACCTCCTCGATCTGATCGAAGAACCTTAATGGATTTCTCAGTTTATTTTTCTACTTCATGTCTGAATTCTTTGAACTTTTCAAAAGCTTCAGACTTGTGTCTCATAAGATACACATATCCATACCTAGACAGATCATCGGTAAAAATAATGAAGTAAATAAAATTACCTCTAGTCGCTAACATAATATAACCTAATTGAGACATTGTAGAATAAGCTAAACTTCTTTTAATGTCTCTTTGAGCAAGAGAAAAAGTAGCTCCTAATAGTACTGTTATTACACCTATTAAAGAAATGAAATTCATTATATAAGGTATGTCTATGAAAAGAGGAATAAGTCGAGCTACAAGAAAAATTTCTGCTGCTACCATAGTAGCTGCGTGTATAAGGGCCGAGATAGGAGTAGGTCCTTCCATAGCATCAAGTAACCATGCATGGAGGGGGAATTGTGCAGATTTAGCAATTGCATTGACAAATAATAAAGAGGCACACAAAGTAGCAAATAAGGAGTTGACCCATTATTATTAGCTATTTCGTACAAATCTCGAAATTCCAAACTACCTGTTATCCAATAATGACCTAAGATTCATCAAATGGGCCGCACACATCAGTATGTACTAGGGCAAGGAGATCTGTGGCCCTTTTCCCATGTCCTACAAAAGGGAGTTTAGTCATTTTGCCTTGAAGACAAGATTCACAAGTTGGATATGACTCGAAAGTCAACGGACTCAATAGCCCATTTTTCTCTAATTTGTTGATCCTATCTTCTGCTATATGACCTAATCTCAGGTGCCAAAGATACCTATTATTTGGACTATCCCTAGGTCATTTGGCATTCACGTTTTGCTCGATAGTTAGAACAGATACATCAATATATAGCTGATAAAGACCGTTAATAAGAAAATCATTTGCAATTTTATTTCTTTCATAAAGAATATTACAATGGTCCTTAAAGAAGGTAATCACATAGCCTTCTAGTGCTAAGCATGAAACAGAAATCAAATTCCTGCTAGCTATAGGCACATAATAACAGTCTTTCAAAACTAAGTCTAAACCAGATGGTAATCGAAGAGGGTATGTTCCCACCACCACTGCGCAATTCTTACTTCATTTCTGACATGTAGGATCATGTCTCCATCCCTCAGCCTCCTGCTATCTTCAAGACCCTGCATGGAAGTGCACAGATGAGCACTAGAATCAGAGTCAAGCACTCAACTAGATGCAGAAGAAACCATAAGGTTAGACTCAATAATGAGCATACCTCCAGAAGGACCTTCCTTCTTATTCTTCAAGGTGGCCAGGTAAGTAGGGCAGTTCTGCTTCCAGTGGCCATCGCTGTTGCAATGAAAATACTTTTCTTTGACAACGGTCTTCTTCTTCGATTCTGCCTTCTTCTTCTTTCCTCCTTCCATCTTCTACTTTTTTGCAAACTTCTTTTTCTTTTCAGATGACTTTCTTTTGGAAGAAGTTCATTCTATAGCAAGAACTGAGCCTTTAGAATCTTTCATAGAAAGCTCAACGGTGACCAGCATGTTCATTAATTCAGCCAAAAAATTTTGAAGTTTATGCATGTGGTAATTCCTGATGAATTATCCATATGCATCAATCAAGGATTGCAGAATAACATTATTCTACAGATCCATGTCTAACTTCACACTGAGCTTCTAAAGCTCTTCTAAATCCTTGATCATCATCAGACAGTGATCTTGGACTGACTGCCCATCATGCATCTTAGCCTTAAAAAGTCATTTCGTGATTTGATATTTGGCTACGCGACTCTGTTCACCAAACATCTCTTGCAGGTGAGCCAACATTTGGTGAACAGTCTTGATATCTTCATGTTGGCGCTGGAGCTCATCAGACATCGAGCCCAACATGTAATATCTGGCCTTATTATCTTCGTCTATCCATTTTTTCAGAGACGCTCTCTATTCAGCAGATGGACGGGCTAGTAAGGTGGGAGGGTCCTGGTCCAATACATGGGTTAACTTCTCGAAACCCAAAATGAATTATAGTTCCTAAGCCAATCTTTATAATTAGGTTTGATCAATCTATGTGTGTCCAGGATACGTGCTAATGGGTTGGACGCAGATATTTTCTTATAGAGAGTCAAAGATTCTAGTTAGATACTATAATTAGGACCTGACCAATTTGTTTGGAGATTTTATTTTTAAATAAATTAGCTCCCACTATTTTCTTGGATCCCTACATTCCCTCTGTAGAGATGCGAAAATCTCAATGATTAATGATTTCTAGTGGGTGGTGCAGTCTCACCAACTGACTCATCGCCCCACCTAATAGTTATTGGTGATGGATTAGCGAATGAGTGAACAACTCTTGTTCAATGATTCTCTAATCATGGTGCACCCAAATTTGATCTCTAATTCATAAATCTCACCATATCCAGAATATTGATCCACTCCTTAGTTAAGTCAGACCCACCATTTGCACAGACTGGATTTCTAATTGAGTCTCTCACCGTATCAAAAATATTGAGGCCAACTCATCCTCCAACCCATAGCATCCAATGCCTAATAGACATGGTTGTGTCTTCCCAGTGCAACTGAGCTACTGTATCCAGTCGAGAACAATCAACCCTGGGAAGGGCCCGCACATCTACAATGGTGGAAGACCTCAGACTTAATATTTTCTTAGGGAGAATTGATTTAGGTCTCATTAAAATAGACTTGTCATAGTCATAACAATTATGACTAACCTAGTGGCATGGGTTAGCTCGGATTATTGACCACCTCAAATCAGAACTAAGTCAACAGATATGGCCAAGTAAGTAAGACCGGTGGAAGGGATATGCCATTAACTAGTACAAGAACTCATTCAGGTTGAGTAGCTCCCAATTAAAAATCAGTCGATCGTATCTGCCAAACTTACCTTAGACACCAAATTGTTGAGCCAGAACTAATTAGGTTAGCCTATAATCCAGACTCTAACCTCTGAGCCTAATTAGGTTTTGCTTGATCGTGACTCGATCTTGACCCAGACTTAATCCTATTAGGTTGGTCAATTTAAACATTATTGATCCCATCTAACCAACTCTTGATTCAGTTTGATCAACCGCTTAGACCTAATTGAGCTATCCAAGCTCGAACCTAGAATTATGAATATGTCTTAGATCTAAAATTCTCAATTTTAGATCTAATTAATATTCCATAATCTTAATTCTTAATTAAGTAGGATTTATAAATAAAATATGCATAATAAATCCTAGGATTTCAGGATCTAGGATTTTGCAGAAAGTAAGTTTTGGATTTCCGATTAAGGACGAACGTGCAGCACCCCTACACGTCATAAGAACATCCCATTGGATGGGAGGAGTGGGCCTTTAGACCCTTCTTCATTCTTATGATCGGACGGCTAAGAGGAAAGCCTTAATCAGGAACATGTAATACTATAAAATAGTTTTAGATCTATATCATATATCTCATATACAAATTAGATCTAATCATGGCATATTTTGCATACATCTCATGTTTTGAATCATGCATATTTTTAGATCTAAATTATCTCATAATAATCTAAAAAATTAGATTTAAATTGATCTTATCAAAATAAACTCTAATCTAGATAACTATGTTGAACTATTCTACAACTAGTCTAGACATGCATCAATCATATCTCATATGATGTTCAAATTAAATAATTTTTATTTGCTATTTTTTAGATGTTATTATAAGAACTATAATATTAAAAAATAATAAATAAATATATATAAAATATAATTTAATCAAATTAAAGTATAAACATGCAAGACTATTCTATAGAACTATTCTATTTTAGAACTAGTCATGCATATTTTCTAATCCTAGACCCAAATCATTTAATTTTAATTTTTCTAATTTTAGATATGATCACATCTCATGTGACATCTAAAATCACTTATTTTTTGATTAAAATAAATTTATAATTAGATCTAAATACTTTAGAACCTTGGCTCTGATATCAGTTGAAGAAAAATCTTGATTTCCCAGATTAGGTTCGTTCAGATCTGATCGGATCAAGAGATATATTTTAAAAAAAAATTTCTTTGATCTAAATTAGATTAGAGATGTTTTGGATATAATTTTTATTATTCTAATAATTAAAATAAAATATAGATAAATTAAATCAGATTTAATTTACCTTGATGTATGGTAATCTTATTACCAATTGATGATCCTGTAAGCAGTAGAAGGTTCTGGATCTAGCCATGGAAGTGCCTAGCCTCTATCGATATTCACTTAGGTTGGATTAGGAGATCCTCTTCTTCTCTATCATGTCTCCAAAAATTAGGTCTGAATCTGATTTGGAGGATCTTCAAAATAGCTTTCGAAGATCAGCAGTTGTCCTTTGCAGCAGCGCAGCCTTCTAGCTTTCTGTCTCCCTTCTCTCACCTAGATTGCATCAACTTAGATCCCAAACTTCTTTGGGCATGGAGACGAGAGTGAGAAGTTGAACTTGGCTTGGAGAAGGAACAGAGAGGCAGCCTTGGGGCGTAGAGAATTGTTCTCCTCTTT
>QRFJ01003562.1:0-31606 GCA_006176705.1 Cocos nucifera
GAAGAGAAGATGATTTCTAGTGGGTGGTGCGGTCTCACCAACTAACTCATCACTCACCTAACAGTTATTGGTGATGGGTTAGCTAATGAGTGAACAACTCTTGTTCAATGATTCTCTAATCATGGTGCACCCAAACTTGATCTCTAATTCATGAATCTCACCATATTCGAAATATTGATCCACTCCTTAGTTAAGTCAGACCCACCATTTGCATAGATTAGGTTCCTAATTGAGTCTCTCACCGTATCTAGAATATTGAGCCCAACTCATTCTCCAGCCCATAGTATCCAATGCCTAATAGACATGGTTACGTCTTCTCGGTGCAACTAAGCCACTGTATCCAGCCGAGAACAATCAACCCCGAAAAGGGCCCGCACATCTACAATGGTGGAAGACCTCAGACTTAATCTTTTCTTAGGGAGAATTGATTCAGGTCTCATTAAACTAGACTTGTCATAGTCATAACAATTATGACTAACCTAGTGGCATGGGTTAGCTCCAATTATTGACCACCTCAGATCAGAACTGTATCAACAGATATGGCCAGGTAAGTGAGATCGGTGGAAGGAATATGCCATTAACTCGTACAAGAACGCATTCAGGTCGAGTAGCTTCCAATTAAAACCAGTCGGTTCGTATGTGCCAAACTTACCTTAGACACCAAATTGTTGAGCCAGAACCAATTGGGTTAGCCTACAATCCAGACTCTAACCTCTGATCCTAATTAGGTCTTGCTTGATCGTGATTCGATCTTGACCCAGACTTAATCCTATTAGGCTAGTCAATTTAAGCATTGTTGATCCCATCTAACCAACTCTTGATTCGGTTTGATCAACCACTTAGATCTAATTGAACTATCCAAGCCCGAACCCAGTATTATGAATATGTCTTAGATCTAAAATTCTCAATTTTAGATCTAATTGATATTTCATAATCCTAATTTTTAATTAAGTAGGGTTCATAAACAAAATATGCATAATAAATCCTAGGATTTCAGGATCTAGAATTTTGCAGAAAGTAAGTTTTGGATTCTGATTAAGGATGAACATGCAGCACCCCTACACATCATAAGAACACCCCATCGAATGGGAAGAGATGGCCTTTAAACCCTTCTTCGTTCTTATGATCGGACGGCCAAGAGGAATGCCTTAATCAGGAACATGCAATACTACAAAATAGTTTTAGATCTATATCATATATCTCATATATAAATTAGATCGAATCATGGCATATTTTGCATACATCTCATGTATCGAATCATGCATGTTTTTAGATCTAAATTATCTCATAATAATCTAAAAAATTAGATTAAAATTGATCTAATCAAAATAAATTCTAATCTAGACAATTATGTAGAACTATTCTACAACTAGTCTAGACATGCATCTATCATACCTCATATGATATTTAAAATTAAATAATTTTTATTTACTATTTTTTAGATATTATTATAACCATTATAATATCAAAAAATACTAAATAAATAGATCTAAAATATGATTTAATCAAATTCAATTGAAAACATGCAAGACTATTCTATAGAACTATTCTATTTTAGAACTAGTCATGCATATTTTCTAATCTTAGATCCTAATCATTTAATTTTAATTTTTTTTCATTTCAGATCTGATCACATCTCATGTGACATCTAAAATCATTTATTTTCTAATTAAAATAAATTTAAAATCATATCTAAACACTTTTAGAACCTGGGCTCTGATACCAGTTGTAGGGAAATCCTGATTTTTCGATCCAGGTTCGTTCAGATCTGATCAGATCAAGAGATATATTTCAAAAGTTTTTTTCTTTGATCTAGATTAGATCTAAGATATTTTAGATCTGATTATTATTATTTTAGAAATCAAAATAAAATTAGATAAATTAAATCAGATTTAATTTACCTTGATATGGGTAATCCTATTATCCGTTGATGATCCTGTTTGCAGCGAAAGGTTCTGGATCTAGCCATGCAAGTGCCTGGCCTCTACCGGTATCCACTTGAGTTGGATCTGGAGATCCTCTTCTTCTCTATCATGTCTCCAAAAATCAGATCTGGATCTGATCTGGAGGATCTTCAAAACTCCTTTTGAAGATCAGTAGTTGTCCTTTGCAGCAGCGCAGCCTTCTAGCTTTCAGTTGCCTTTCTTTGATCTAGATTGCACCAACCAAAAATCCAAAACTCCTTTTGGACGTGGAGAGGAGAGGGAGAAGGTAGTTTGGCATGGAGGAAGAGGGGAGAGGCAGCCTTAGGGCATGGAGAATTGTGATTCCTTTCAATCACTTCCAATCACTATCTGGGTTGGGCGCAGGGTCTTATTTATAGACTGTCTGTGATCCAACTTCTCTTCTTCCCAACCAATCACAATTCTTTATGAAATCAGATCTAAATCTGATTGGTGGAAATAGAGTACCCTAGATTCCTCCTTAGAGGGCACCTAAGACCAGTCAAGTTGGTTCTTAGGAGAACTCTAATTGGAATCCAAAAAGGAGATGGAGTCCCTATCCAAGAGGGACTCCTAGGCGCCTTCAACTTAGGCACACGCCAAGGGTGGCGTGCGCCCTCTTCCTTGCCAGGTTCTGATAGTGGGACAAGCCCCCACCAGCTCTCTAATAGGTGCATGACTTGTGGTCAAAAGTCAAAGTGTCAATGGTCAATGTTTGACCAATCAAAGGTAGACTTTTGACCAAAGTCAAAGAACAAGAAATGGCAGGTGACCAAAAATAGCAGGTAATGTCTTACAAAATAAGACAACCTTATCTAACTTGGACAACCTCCAGTCGGACCATATGAAAGCCTCTGATTGAGCACAAACTTCTTTGGCTCAGACAGGACAACTTATTTATGATAGCAAAAGAAGAACGTTAGGTTCAATCGAGTGCTAGCACGATTTCTTTGAACCTAATTGAATCTCATTCAGATCAATTGAACTAGACCAGCTCAATTGATGATCACCAGATTCAAACCCTTATTTGTGTGACCACAGTTAGGTTCAGTTCTGTATGGTAATGGGATATGTCATGATCTCTATCATCGACATCATCAAAACTCCTTTCGATGGATTAGACTCTTTTTGATTTGAACAGTTAGAATGATCGATCATCTAAATCATTCTAATTACTCCCAAAATCCACCAGTGACACCTAGCAGTATATGTGGCAATCCATCAGAGCTGAATGCGAACCTCTTGGTGCAGCTACCTGTGATTAAGTTTTCTATCTTAAGCCCCATCAGATTAGGGTTAAGGTAAACTCGTCAACCCTAGTCTCTGTCATATGATGTAATCATTCGATTCGAGTCCGATGTGAAAATCTAAATAGAAACTCTTTCTATTATTTCACTCTGCCATGGCCATGGACTTCTGGACTTGATACTCATGATTATCATAGGGCTGCTCCTCTACCACCGAGGTAGATAGATTCCATCTTGATGCCATCCAATTCCTACAATGAACATGCTATAGCCAACATACACCTCAGGGTTCCATATGGCTAGGAGACTGAGTAATGGTGTAGTCAAACTATAACACCCTCAAGGTGAACTACCGATGCACCTCAAGTCAAAGAACCAGACACACTACTGCAGCATCGAGTCAGTCATTGACGAGAAGATAGACTCCCTATGACTACTCAAGGTGGTCACGCTCAGTGCCCTCGTTCTCTAACGAGTATCTGTACTCTCGCTCTAGCATTTTCACACCATAGACTCAAGACTCATCTACTAAAGAGAAGCGATTGTACACCAACCTTCCGAATCAACCACCATCCTCGTGATGGTCCTATGGTCGGGAGCATTTTATGAGTTAACAATGATTATTCATGTCTTAAATTTTCAACTCTTGAAAATATGAATTATCATTATCATTAACTAAAAGGATGTATCATAGACACTAAATAAACATATGTGATAGAAAATAATCCATTTTATTGATATTAGTCAAAATTATAATTTTGCCCCTAGAAGTGTATTACAAGTGTCAGCCAATTCTGGCTTCTAGAGCACAAATATCTATCATCTGGTTCTTTGACCTAAGGTGCATCGGCAGTTCACCTTGAGGGTGTTATAGTTTGACTACACCATTACTCGATCTCCTAGCCATTCGGAATCCTGAGGTGTATGTTGGCTATAGCATGTTCATTGTAGAAACTGGATAGCATCAAGATGAAATCTATCTACCTCGGTGGTAGAGGAGCAACCCTATGATGATCATGAGAATCAAGTCTAGAAGTCCATGGCCATGGTAGAGTGAAATAATAGAAAGAGTTTCTATTTAGGTTTTCACATTGGACTTGAATCGAATGGTTACATCATATGACAGAGACTAGGGTTTGATGAGTTCATCTTAATCCTAATCTGATCGGGGCTCAAGATAAAAGAACTTAATCACACAAGTAGTAGTACCAAGAGGTTCGCATTCAGCTCTGATGGGTTGCCATCATATACTGCTAGGTGTCACTGATGGATTTTGGAAGCAATTAGAATTATTTAGATGATCGATCATTCTAGCTGTTCGAATCAGAAGAGTTTTGATCCATCGAAAGGAGTTTTGATGATATCGATGATAGAGATCATGACATATCCCATTACCATATCGAACTGAACCTAACTGGGTCACACAAATAAGAATTTGAATATGGTGATCATCAATTGAACTGATCTAGTTCAATTGATCTGAATGAGATTCAATTAGGTTCAAGAAAATCATGCTAGCACTCGATTGAACCTAACGTTCTTCTTTTACTATCATAAATAGTTGTCCTGACTAAGCCAAAGAAGTTTGTGCTCGATCAGAGACCTTCACTTTGTCTGACTAGAGCTTGTCCAAGTTAGAAAAGGTTGTCTTATTTTGTAAGACATTACCTGCCATTTTTGGTCACCCGCCATTTCTCGTTCTTTGACTTTGGTCAAAAATTGACCTTTGACTGGTCAAACATTGACCATTGACACTTTGACTCCTATCCATGTGTCACACACCTATTGGAGAGCTGGTGGGGGCCTATCCTCCTGCCAGAACCTGGCAAGGAGGAGGGCGCATGCCACCCTTGGCGTGTGCCCAACATGGAGGCGCCCAAGAGTCCTTGTTGGATAGGGATTCTATCTCCTTTTTGGATTTCGATTAGAGTCTCTTAAGAACCAACTTTGACTAATCTTAGGCGCCATCTAAGGAGGAATCTAGGAGACTCTATTTCCACCAATCAGATTTAGATTTGATTTCATAAAGAGTTGTGATTGGTTGGGAAGAAGAGGAGTAGGATCACAGACAGTCTATAAATAAGACCCTGCGCCCAACTCAAGAAAGCATCTAATAAGATTGGAGAATTGAAATCCCATGCCCCAAGGCTGCCTCTTCCCTCTTCCTCCATGCCAAAGCCACCTTCTCCCTCTCCTCTCCACGTCCAAAAGTATTTTGGACCTTGGTTGGTGCAATCTAGACGAAAGAAAGGTGACTGAAAGCTAGAAGGCTATGCTGCTGCAAAGGACAACTGCTGATCTTCGAAAGGAGTTTTGAAGATCCTCTAGATCAGATCCAGATCTGATTTTTGGAGATGTGATAGAGAAGAAGAGGATCTCCAGGTCTAACCCGAGTGGATACCTATAGAGGCTAGACACTTGTATGGCTAGATCCAGAACCTTTCGCTGCTCATAGGATCATCATCGGGTAATAGGATTACCCACTTCAAGATAAATTAAATTTGATTTAATTTATATAATTTTATTTTAATTATTAAAATAATAAGAATTAGATCTAAAATATTTTAGATCTAATCTTGATCAAAGAAAAAAAATTTTGAAATATATCTCTTGATCTAATCAGATCTGAGCGAACCTGATCCGAAAAATCAGGATTTCCCTTCAGAAATATCATTTCCAGTAAGGAGGATATCATCCACGTATAGTATGGAGAAGACAACAACACTCCCATTAACCTTTTTGAATACACATAATTCCTTCTCATTCTTAATGAATCCAAATGATTTGATCACCTTATTGAAACGAGCATTCTAGCTCCGAGTTGCTTGCTTAAGTCCATAGATAGACCTTTGCAGCTTGCAGATCTTGTGATCAGCATCACTAGATGTGAAACCTAGTGGCTGTCCATATAGATATCTTCCTCAAGATATTCATTTAAGAAGATCGTTTTTACATCCATCTACCATATTTCATAATAGAAATAGACTGCAACAGCAAGCAATGTTCGGATGGATTTTAGCATGGCTACTGGCGAGAAGGTATCTTGATAGTCAATGCCTTCATGCTGACTATATCCTTTCACCACTAACTTAGCCTTAATGTCTCCATATTTTTATCTGCACCTATCTTTCTTTTGTAAATCTATTTACACCCAATAGATACTATACCTTCAGGTGGATCTACTAAGGTCCAGACTTGGTTCGAGTGCATTGAGTCAATCTCTGACTTCATTGCTTCTAACCATTTCTAAAAGTTGATATCTAATATCATCTCATCATAGATTTTGGGATCATCATCATGAACCCTATTTTCCATGAGGAATATTTTCTCTACATCCTCTAAAATGGTACCTAAGTACCTTTCAGGAGGATGAGAAATTCTTTCTGATCTATGAGTGGAGGAGGTAGTGATTGGACTGGCTCAATCTAATTGGATTTCATAAGGTCCTTAGCTCGTTGCTCTTGAGAGATTTTCTCCTCGAGCCTAATCTGCCTTTCGATGCCACCATTTTGAATAAACTATTTTTCAAGCAATATGGCATGTCGACTCACAATCATATTATGATCTTTCAAAATGTAGAAATAATATCCTAATGACTCTTTAGGATATCCTACAAACCGAGCTCTAAAGGACCTATACTCTAACTTGTCCGCCTGTTGTCTCTTAACATGAGCCGAACAACCTCAAATTTTGAGGTGACTCAGACTTAGTTTCTTACCATGCCATATCTCATATGGTATGGTAGGAACGATTTTAGAGAAAATCCTATTTAGTAAATATATAGCGATCATTAGACTATGTCCTTAAAGAAACTCAGGAAGGTCCGTGAAGCTCATCATAGATCGAACCATATCTAATAAGATTCGATTTCTCCATTCTGAAACTCCATTGAGTTGAGGTGTTCCAAGTGGAGTCTATTGAGAGACTATGCCATTTTGCTTAAGATAGTCTAGGAATTTTCGACTAAGGTATTCACATTCTCGATCTGATCGAAGAACCTTAATGAATTTTTTAGTTTATTTTTCTACTTCATATCTGAATTCTTTGAACTTTTCAAAAACTTTAGATTTATGTCACATCAAATACACATACCTATATCGAGATAAATCATCGATAAAGATGATGAAGTAGATGTTGCCTCTAGCTGGCACATCAAATGGACCGCACACATCAGTATGTACTAGGATAAGTAGGTTTGTGGCCCTTTTTCCATGTCCTACAATAGGAAGCTTGGTCATTTTGCCATGAAGGCATGATTCACAAAGCGGATATGACTCGAAAGTCAACGGACCCAATAGCCTGGATTTCTCCTATTTATTAATCCTATCTTCCGCTATATGACCTAGCCTAAGATGCTATAGATATCTATCATTTAGACTATCCCTAGATCATTTTAATCCTATGGCATTCACATTTTATTCGATATTAAAAATAGAAACATCAATATGTAACTGATAGAGATCATTTATAAGAAAACCACTTACAATTTTATTTCTTTTGTAAAGAATATTACAATGGTCCTTAAGAAAACTAATTACAAAGCCTTCCTATGCTAAACATGAAATAGAAATCAAATTTCTACTTGCTGCAGGCACATAAAAATAGTCTCTAAGAACTAAATTTAATCCTAACGATAATTACAGAGGATAGATTTCCATGGCCACTGCAGCAACTCTTGCTCCATTTTTGATGCATAGGATCATCTCACCATCCCTCAACCTCCTACTATCCTCAAGACCCTGCATAGAAGTGCATAAGTGAGCACTAGAACCATAGTCAAGCATCCAATTGGATGCAAAAGAAATTGTAAGATTAGATTCTATAATGAGCATACCTTCAAAAGGACCTACCTCCTTGTTCTTTAGGCTGGTCAGGTATAAGGGACAGTTTCGCTTCTAATGACCATCTGTGTTATAATGAAAATATTATTTTTTATCAACGGCCTTCTTCTTTGGCTCTGCCTTCTTCTTCTTTCCACCATCCATCTTCGGCTTCTTCACAGACTTCTTCTTTTCAAAAGACTTTTTCTTGGAAGAAGTTTGCTCTACATCAAGTATTGAGCCTTTAGAATCTTTCATAGAAAGCTCAACAGTAACCAGCATATTCATAAGTTCTGCCAAAGTATTCTGTAGTTTATGAATGTGATAGTTCATGATGAACTGCCCATATGCATCAATCAAAGATTGCAAAATTATATCAATCTACAAATTCTTGTCCAACTTAACATCGAGCTTCTCAAGCTCTTCTAAGTTCTTGATCATTATCGAACAATGATCTTGGATTGATTATCCATCATGCATTTGAGCCTTAAAAAATCTTCTAGTGATAATATTTGGCTGCACAACTTTGTTCATCAAACAACTCTTACAGGTGAGCCAATATTTGGTGGCTAGTTTTAATATCTTCATGTTGGCGCTGGAGCTCATCGGACATTGAGTCCAATATGTAATACATGGCATTGTTATCATCATCCATCCACTTCTCTAGAGATGCTCTCTGATCAGCGGATGGATGGGCTGGTAAAGTGGAAGGGTCTTGTTCTAACACATGAGTCAACTTTTCAAAATCCAAAATAATTTTGAAGTTTTGAAGCCAATTCTTAAAGTTGAGTTCGGTCAGTCTATGGGTGTCCAGGATACGGGCTAGTAGATTAGACGCAGATATTTTCCTATACAGAGTCAAAATTTTTAGTTAGATTTTGTAATTAGACTTAATCAATTTATTTAAAAATTTTATTTTTAAATAAATTAGGCTCTAACTATTTTCTCAGATCCCTACACTTTCTAGGTAGAGATGCAAAAATCTTCATGATCAATTAATTTCTAGTGGATGGTGCGGTCCCACCAACTGGCTCACCATCTCATCTAACAGTTATTGGTGATGGGTCAATCGATGAGTGGACAACTCTTATCCCATAATTCTCTAATCATGGTGCACCTAATCCTGATCTATAATTCATGAATCTCACCGTGTCCAAAATAATGATCAACTCCTTAGTTAAGTTAGACCCACCATTTGCATGAATTAAATTTCTGATTGGGTCCCTCACTATATCTGAAATATTGAGCCCGACCCATCCTTCAATCTGTAGCATCCAATGCCTAATAGACATGGTTGTATCTTTCCTGTGCAACTGAACCACTGTAACCAGCCGAGAACAATCAACCCCGAGAAGAGCCCGCACATCTATAACAGTAGAAGACCAATTGACTTAATCTTTTCTTAAGAAGATTTAATTTAGATCTCTTAGACTTGACTCAGTCATAACGATTATGACAAGCCTAGTGGCATAGGTTAGCTCGAACTATTAGCCATCTCAAATCAAAACTGGGTTGACATAAATAGCCAGGTAAGTGAGACCGGTGGAAGGGATATGCCATTAACTCGATAAGAATGCATTCAGGTCGAATAGCTCCCAATTAAAAACCAATCGATTGTATCTACCAAACTTACCTTAGATACCAAATTATCGAACCAGAACTAATCGGATTAGCCTACAATCCAGGCTCGAACCATGGAGCCAAATTATGTATTAATTGGATCGATCACATTTGGCTGTGAGTCGACCTTGACACAAACTTATAACTACTAGACTGGTCAATTCTAAATGCTCTTGATCCCATCTAACCAACTCTTGATTTGATTTGATCAACCACTAGACCTAATTGAGCTATCCAAGTCCAAATCTAATTTTATGAAAATATCTTAGATCTGAAAATTCTCAATTTTAGATCTAATTAGTTTCATAATCTTAATTCTTAATTAAGTTTGATTTTATAAATAAAAAAATATCAAAATTTTAGGATTTCAGGATCTAAGATTTTATAGAAAAATAAGTTTTGATTTTTGATTAAGGATGAATGCACAGCACTGTTAGGTATATGTGCCCTAGAAGCCAGAATTGGCTGACACTTGTAATACACGTCTAGGGGCAAAATTATAATTTTGACTATAGTCAATAAAATGGGTTATTTTCTACCACATATGTGTATTTAGTGTCTATAATACATCCTTTGAGTTAATGATAATGATAATTCATATTTTCAAGAGTTGAAAATTTAAGACATGAATAACTATTATTAACTCATAAAATGCTCCCGACCATAGGATCATCATGAGGATGATGATTGATCCGGAAGGTTGGTGTACAATCACTTCCCTTTCGTAGATGAGTCTTGAGTCTACGGTGTGGAGACACCAGAGCGAGAGTACAGATACTCATTAGAGAACGAGGGCACTGAGCGTGACCATTTCGAGTAGTCATTAGGGAGTCTACCTTCTCGTCAATGATTGACTCAATGCTGTAGTAGTGTGTCTGATTCTTTGACCTGAGGTGCATCGATAGTTCACCTTGAGGGTGTTATAGTTTGACTACACCATTACTCAATCTCCTAGCCATATGGAACCCTGAGGTGTATGTTGGCTATAGCATGTTCATTGTAGGAACTGGATAGCATCAAGATGGAATCTATCTACCTCGGTGGTAGAGGAGCAGCCCTATGATGATCATGAGAATCAAGTCCAGAAGTCCATGGCCATGGCAGAGTGAAATAATAGAAAGAGTTTCTATTTAGATTTTCACATTGGACTCGAATCGAATGATTACATCATATGACAGAGACTAGGGTTTGACGAGTTCACCTTAACCCTAATCTGATCGAAGCTCAAGATAGAAGAACTTAATCACACAGGTAGCTGCACCAAGAGGTTCGCATTCAGCTCTGATGGGTTGCCACCATATACTGCTAGGTGTCACTGGTGGATTTTGGGAGCAATTAGAATGATTTAGATGATCGATCATTCTAGCTGTTCGAATCAGAAGAGTTCTAATCCATCGAAAGGAGTTTTGATGATGTCGATGATAGAGATCATGACATATCCCATTACCATACAGAACTAAACCTAACTGGGTCACACAAATAAGGGTTTGAATCTGGTGATCATCAATTGAACTGATCCAATTCAATTGATCTGAATGAGATTCAATTAGGTTCAAGGAAATCGTGCTAGCACTCGATTGAACCTAACGTTCTTCTTTTATGCTATCATAAATAAGTTGTCCTAACTGAGCCAAAGGAGTTTGTGCTCAATCAGAGGCCTTCACTCTGTTTGACTGGAGCTTGTCCAAGTCAGAAAAGGTTGTCTTATTTTGTAAGACATTACCTGCCATTTTTGGTCACCTGCCATTTCTTGTCCTTTGACTTTGGTCAAAAGTTGACCTTTGACTGGTCAAATGTTGACCATTGATACTTTGACTTTTGTCCATGTGTCATGCACCTATTGGAGGGCTGGTGGGGGCTTGTCCCCTGCCAGAACCTGGCAAGGAGGAGGGCGCACGCCACCCTTGGCATGTGCCCAAGTTGGAGGCGCCCAGGAGTCCCTATTGGATAGGGACTCCATCTCCTTTTTGGATTCCAATTAGAGTTCTCCTAAGAACCAACTTTGACTGGTCTTAGGCACCCTCTAAGGAGGAATCCAGGGGACTCTATTCCCACCAATCAGATTTAGATCTAATTTCACAAAGGGTTGTGATTGGTTGGGAAGAAGAGGAGTTGAATCATGCTTAGTCTATAAATAAGACCCTACGCCCAACTCAACGAGCTTCACAATTCTCTAGGCCCCAAGGCTACTTCTCCCTCTCCTCTCCACGTCCAAAAGTATTTTGGACCTTGGTTGGTGCAATCCAGATGAGAGAAAGGCGACTGAAAGCTAGAAGGCTGCACTACTGCAAAGGATAACTGCTGATCTTCAAAAAAAGTTTTGAAGATCCTCTAGATCAGATCCAGATCTATTTTTTGGAGATAAGATAGAGAAGAAGAGGATCTCTAGATCTAGCCTAAGTGGATACTGATAGAGGCCAGGCACTTACGTGGCTAGATCCAGAACCTTCCACTGCTCATAGGATCATCATCGGATAATAGGATTACCCACTTCAAGGTAAATTAAATTAAATTTAATTTATCTAATTTTATTTTAATTATTAAAATAATAAGAATTAGATTTGAAACATTTCAAATCTGATCTAGATTAAAGAGAAAAAATTTTGAAATATATCTCTTGATCTGATCAGATCTGAACGAACCTGGTCCGGGAAATCAGGATTTTCCTTCAACTGGTATCAGAGCCAAGGTTCTAAAAGTATTTAGATCTAATTTTTAAATTTATTTTAATTAAAAAATAAGTGATTTTCAGATGTCACATGAGATGTGATCAGATCTAAAATTAGAAAAAATTAAAATTAAATGATTTGGATCTAAGATTAGAAAATATGCATGACTAGTTCTAAAATAGAATAGTTCTATAGAATAGTCTTGCATATTTTCAATTTAATTTGATTAAATCATATTTTAGATCTATTTATTTACTATTTTTTGATATTATAATTATTATAATAACATCTAAAAAATAGTAAATAAAAATTATTTAATTTTAAATATCATATGAGATATGATTGATGCATGTCTAGACTAGTTGTAGAATAGTTCTACATAAGTTATCTAGATTAGAATTTATTTTGATTAGATCAATTTAAATCTAATTTTTTAGATTATTATGAGATAATTTAGATCTGAAAATATGCATGATTTGATACATGAGATGTATGCAAAATATGCCATGATTAGATCTAATTTGTATATGAGATATATGATATAGATCTAAAACTATTTTGTAGTATTGCATGTTCCTGATTAAGGCGTTCCTCTTGGCCGTCCGATCATAAGAATGAAGAAGGAATTTAAAGGCCCTCTCCTTCCCATTCGATGGGGTGTTCTTATGATGTGTAGGGGTGCTGCACGTTCGTCCTTAATCAGAAATCCAAAACTTACTTTCTGCAAAACCCTAGATCCTGAAACCCTAGGATTTATTGTGCATATTTTATTTATGAACCCTACTTAATTAAAAATTAAGATTATGGAAATATTAATTAGGTCTAAAATTGAGAATTTTAGATCTAAGACATATTCATAATACTGGGTTCGGGCTTGGGTAGCTCAATTAGGTCTAAGCGGTTGATCAAACCGAATCAAGAGTTGGTTAGATGGGATCAACAATGCTTAAATTGACCAGCCTAATAGGATTAAGTCTGGGTCAAGATCGAGTCACGATCAAGCAAGACCTAATTAGGCTCAGAGGTTAGAGTCTGGATTGTAGGCTAACCCAATTGGTTCTGACTCAATAATTTGGTGTCTAAGGTAAGTTTGGCACATACGACCGACTGGATTTTTAATTGGAAGCTACTCGACCTGAATGCATTCTTGTACGAGTTAATGGCATATTCCTTCCACCGGATCTCACTTACCTGGCCATATCTGTTGACACAGTTCTGATCTGAGGTGGTCAATAATCCGAGCTAACCCATGCCACTAGGTTAGTCATAATTGTTATGACTATGACAAGTCTAGTTTAATGAGACCTGAATGAATTCTCCCTAAGAAAAGATTAAGTCTGAGGTCTTCCACCATTGTAGATGTGCGGGCCCTTCCCGGGGTTGATTGTTCTCGGCTGGATACAGTGGCTCAGTTGCACCGGGAAGACGCAACCATGTCTATTAGGCATTGGATGCTATGGGCTGGAGGATGAGTTGGGCTCAATATTTCGGATACGGTGAGAGACTCAATTAGGAACCCAGTCTATGCAAATGGTGGGTCTGACTTAACTAAGGAGTGGATCAATATTTCGGATACGGTGAGATTCATGAATTAGAGACCAAGTTTGGGTGCACCATGATTAGAGAATCATTGAACAAGAGTTGTTCACTCATTGGCTAACCCATCACCAATAACTGTTAGGTGAGGTGATGAGTCAGTTGGTGAGACCGCACCACCCACTAGAAATCATTAATCGTGGAGATTTTCGCATCTCTACAGAGGGAGTGTAGGGATCCGAGAAAATAGTGGGAGCTAATTTATTTAAAAATAAAATTTCTAAACAAATTGGTCAAGTCATAATTATAGTATCTAACTAGAATCTTTGACTCTCTACAGGAAAATATCTGCGTCCAACCCATTGGCACGTATCCTGGACACACATAGACTGACCAGACCCAATTATAAAGATTGGCTCAGGAACTACAAAATAGTTTTGGGTTCTAAGAAGTTAACCCATGTATTGGACCAGGACCCTCCCACCTTACCAGCCCGTCCATCCACTGAATAGAGAGCGTCTCTAAAAAAATGGATAGACGAAGATAATAAGGCCAGATATTACATGTTGGGCTCGATGTCTGATGAGCTCCAGTGCCAACATGAAGATATCGGGACTGCTCGCCAAATGTTGGCTCACCTGTAGGAGATGTTTGGTGAACAGAGTCACGCAGCCAAGTATCAAGTCACGAAATGACTTTTTAAGGCTAAGATGCATGATGGGCAGTCAGTCCAAGATCACTGTCTAGATGATGATCAAGGACATGGAAGAGCTTGAGAAGCTCGGTGTGAAGTTAGACTTGGATCTGCAGAACGATATTATTCTGCAATCCTTGACTGATGCATATGGGCAATTCATCATGAATTACCACATGCATAAACTTCAAAATTCCTTGGCCGAATTAATGAATATGCTGGTCACCACTGAGCTTTCTATGAAAGGTTCTAAAGGCTCAGTTCTTGCTATGGAATGGACTTCTTCCAAAAGAAAGTCTTATGAAAAGAAAAAGAAGTCTGCGAAAAAGCAGAAGGATGGAAGGAGCAAAGAAGAAGAAGGCAGAGCCGAAGATGAAAGCCGTTGCCAAAGAAAAGTATTTTCATTGCAATAGCGATGGCCATTGGAAGTGAAACTGCCCTACTTACCTGGCCACCCTGAAGAACAAGAAAGAAGGTCCTTCTGGAGGTATGCTCGTTATTGAGTCTAACCTTACGATTTCTTCTGCATCCAGTTGGGTGCTTGACTCTGGTTCTAGTGCTCATCTGTGCACTTCCATGCAGGGTCTTGAGGATAGCAGGAGGCTGAGGGATGGAGACATGATCCTACGCATCGATAATGGAGCAAGAGTTGCTGCAGTGATGCCGTGGAAACATATCCTCTTCGATTACCATCTGGTTTAGACTTAGTTTTGAAAGACTGTTATTATGTGCCTGCAGCTAGCAGGAATTTGATTTCTGTTTCATGCTTAGCACAAGAAGGCTATGTGATTACCTTCTTTAAGGACCATTGTAACATTCTTTATGAAAGAAATAAAATTGCAAATTATTTTCTTATTAATGGTCTTTATCAGCTACATATTGATGTACCTGTTCTAACTATCGAGCAAAACGTGAATGCCAAACGACCTAGGGATAGTCCAAACGACAGATATCTATGGCACCTGAGATTAGGTCATATAGCAGAAGATAGGATTAACAAATTGGAGAAAAATGGGCTATTGAGTCCATTGACTTTCGAGTCATATCCAACTTGTGAATCTTGTCTTCAAGGCAAAATGACTAAACTCCCTTTTATTGGACATGGGGAGAGGGCCACAGATCTCCTTGCCCTAGTACATACAAATGTGTGCGGCCCAATTGATGTGCCGGCTAGAGGCAATTTTGTCTACTTCATTACCTTTACCGATGATTTGTCTAGGTATGGGTATGTGTATCTTATGAGACACAAGTCTGAAGCTTTTGAAAAGTTCAAAGAATTCAGACATGAAGTAGAAAAATAAACTAGAAAATCCATTAAGGTTCTTCGATTAGATCGAGGAGGTGAATACCTTAGCCGAGAATTTTTAGACTATCTCAAGGATAACATCATAGTCTCTCAATGGACTCCATCAGAAACACCTCAACTCAACGAAGTTTCAGAATGCAGAAATCGAACTCTATTGGATATGGTTTGATCCATGATGAGCTTCATAGATCTCCCTAATTTTCTTTGGGGACATACATTGTTAACTTCAATTTATCTATCGAATAGGGTTCTCTCTAAGACCGTTCCTACCACACCGTATGAGATATGGCACGGTAAGAAACCAAGTCTAAGTCATCTCAGAATTTGGGATTCTCCGGTTCATGTCAAAAGACAACAAGCGGATAAGTTAGAGTTATGTCCTTTAGAGCTTGATTCATAGGATATCCTAAAGAGTCATTAGGATACTATTTCTACATTCCAGAAGACCACAATGTGATTGTGAGTCGACATGCCATCTTTCTTGAAAAATAGTTTATTCAAGATAGCGGCATTGGAAAGCAGATTAAGCTTGATGAGAAAGTCTCACAAGTACAACGAGCTAAGGACCAATTGGAACCAAATCAGGTTGAGCCAATAAGAACACTACCTCCTCCACCTCGTAGATCGAAAAGAGTTTCCCATCCTCCTGAAAGATACTTAGGTATTATTTCAGAGGAAGTAGAGAAAATGTTCCTCGTAGGTAATGGTGCTCATGGTGATGATCCCAAAACCTACAATGAGGCGATATCAGATATCGACTCTGAGAAATGGCTAGAGGCAATGCAGTCAGAAATTGACTCGATGCACTCAAACCAAGTCTGGACCTTGGTAGATCCACCAGAAGGTATAGTACCTATTGGGTGTAAATGGATCTTCAAGAGAAAGATTGGTGCAGATGGAAATGTGGAGACATTCAAGGCTAGACTAGTGGCAAAAGGTTATAGTCAACGCGAAGGCATTGACTATCAGGATACCTTTTCTCCAGTGGCTATGCTAAAATCCATCCACACATTGCTTGCCATTGCAGCCTATTTCGATTATGAAATATGGCAAATGGACGTGAAAATGGCGTTCTTGAATGGATATCTTGAGGAAGATATCTATATGGAATAGCCGCTAGGTTTCACATCCAGTGATACTGATCACATAAGGATTTGCAAGCTGCAAAGGTCCATATATGGACTTAAGCAAGCATCTCGGAGCTGGAACACTCATTTCAATGATGTGATCAAAACATTTGGTTTCATCAAAAATGAAGAGGAATCATGTGTCTTCAAAAAGGTTCAGTGGGAGCGCTGTTGTCTTCCTCGTATTGTACGTGGATGACATCCTCCTTATTGGGAATGATATTCCCATGATTGACAACAGTCAAATTATGGTTGTCCAAGGAATTCTCCATGAAAGACCTAGGTGAAGCATCCTTTATTCTAGGAATTAAGGTCTATAGGGATAGACCGAATAGGATGCTAGGACTTTCACAGAAGATGTACATAGAAGAAGTACTAAAGAGGTTTAGTATGAAAAACTCTAAGAGGGGATTAATATCCTTCAGACATGGTATTCATCTTTCCAAGAAGATGTGCCCTAGCACACCTGAGGAAATAGAACGCATGAGCAAGATCCCTTATGCTTCTGCAATAGGGAGCCTCATGTATGCCATGCTATGTACACGACCTGATATAGCCCATGCTGTGAGTGTCACAAGCAGATATCAGTCAAATCTAGGTGAAGAACACTGGACTTCTGTGAAATGTATCCTTAAGTACTTAAGAAGAACTAAGGATATGATGTTGGTCTTTGGTAACGGAGAACTCCAAGTCCAGGGATACACAGACTCGAATTTTCATGTTCGATGTAGATGATCGAAAGTCGACATCTGGGAGTCTGTTTATGTGCAATGGTGGTGCTGTCAGCTGGAAGAGTTTCAAGCAAACTATGATAGCAGATTCCACCATGGAAGCAGAATATATCGCTGCATCAGAGGCTGCGAAGGAAGCATTCTGGTACAAGAAGTTTGCTGCAGAAATTGGAGTAATGCCATCAGATGCCATTCCTCTATACTGCGACAACAATGGCGCCATAGCCCTTGCTAAGGAGCCGAGGTCTCACCAGAAATCCAAGCACATTGAGCGGCGATACCACCTCATCCACGATTACCTCGAGAAGGGTTACGTCGAGGTCAAGAGAGTCAACTCCACAAATAATGTGGTAGACCCACTTACAAAGCCGTTGGGCCAGCAGAAGATCGAAGCCCACCTTGAGAAGATGGGACTTAGACTTGTAGCCAATTGACTTTAGGATAAGTAAAAGATTGTTAGATATATGTGCCCTAGAAGCCAGAATTGGCTGACACTTGTAATACACTTCTAGGGGCAAAATTATAATTTTGACTATAATCAATAAAATGGATTATTTTCTATCACATATGTGTATTTAGTGTCTGTGATACATCCTTTGAGTTAATGGTAATGATAATTCATATTTTCAAGAGTTGAAAATTTAAGACATGAATAATCATTATTAACTCATAAAATGCTCCCGACCATAGGATCATCATGAGGATGGTGATTGATCCTAGAAGGTTGGTGTACAATCGCTTCTCTTTAGTAGATGAGTCTTGAGTCTACGGTGTGGAGACACCGGAGCGAGAGTATAGGTACTCGTTAGAGAACGAGGGCACTGAGCGTGACCACCTCGAGTAGTCATTAGGGAGTCTACCTTCTCGTCAATGACTGACTCGATGCTGCAGTAGTGTGTCTGGTTCTTTGACCTGAGGTGCATCGGCAGTTCACCTTGAGGGTGTTATAGTTTGACTACACCATTACTCGGTCTCCTAGCCATATGGAACCCTGAGGTGTATGTTGGCTATAGCATGTTCATTGTAGGAACTGGATTGCATCAAGATGGAATCTATCTACCTCGGTGGTAGAGGAGCAGCCCTATGATGATCATGAGAATCAAGTCCAGAAGCCCATGGCCATGGCAGAGTGAAATAATAGAAAGAGTTTCTATTTAGATTTTCACATTGGACTTCGAATCGAATGATTACATCATATGACAGAGACTAGGGTTTGACGAGTTCACCTTAACCCTAATCTGATCGGGGCTCAAGATAGAAGAACTTAATCACACAGGTAGCTGCACCAAGAGGTTCGCATTCAGCTCTGATGGGTTGCCACCATATACTGCTAGGTGTCACTGGTGGATTTTGGGAGCAATTAGAATGATTTAGATGATCGATCATTCTAGCTGTTCGAATCAGAAGAGTTCTGATCCATCGAAAGGAGTTTCGATGATGTCGATGATAGAGATCATGACATATCCCATTACCATACAGAACTGAACCTAACTGGGTCACACAAATAAGGGTTTGAATCTGGTGATCATCAATTGAACTGATCCAGTTCAATTGATCTGAATGAGATTCAATTAGGTTCAAGAAAATCGTGCTAGCACTCGATTGAACCTAACGTTCTTCTTTTACTATCATAAATAAGTTATCCTGACTGAGCCAAAGGAGTTTGTGCTCAATCAGAGGCCTTCACTTGGTCTGACTGGAGGTTGTCCAAGTCAGAAAAAGGTTGTCTTATTTTGTAAGACATTACCTGCCATTTTTGGTCACCTGCCATTTCTTGTTCTTTGACTTTGGTCAAAAGTCTACCTTTGACTGGTCAAATGTTGACCATTGACACTTTGACTTTTGACCACATGTCATGCACCTATTGGAGAGCTGGTGGGGGCCTTGTCCCCCTGCCAGAACCTGGCAAGGAGGAGGGCGCACGCCACCCTTGGCGTGTGCCCAAGTTGGAGGCGCCTAGGAGTCCCTTGTTGGATAAGGACTCCATCTCCTTTTGGATTCCGATTAGAGTTCTCCTAAGAACCAACTTTGACTGGTCTTAGGCGCCTCTAAGGAGGAATCCAGGGGACTCTATTCCCACCAATCAGATTTAGATCTGATTTCACAAAGGATTGTGATTGGTTGGGAAGAAGAGGAGTTGGATCACAGCTTAGTCTATAAATAAGACCCTGCGCCCAACCCAACTCAAAGATTGAATTCACAATTCTCCACATGCCCAAGGCTGCCTTCTCTCCTCTCCTTCTCCTCCACATCCAAAAGTGTTTTGGACCTTGGTTGGTGCAATTCAGATCAAGAGAAAGGCGACTGAAAGCTAGAAGGCTGCGCTGCTGCAAAGGACAACTGCTGATCTTCAAAAGGAGTTTTGAAGATCCTCCAGATCAGATCCAGATCTAATTTTTGGAGACGTGATAGAGAAGAAGAGGATCTCTAGATCCAGCTCGAGTGGATATCGGATAGAGGCCAGGCACTTGCGTGGCTAGATCCAGAACCTTTCCGCTGCTCACAGGATCATCAACAGGGATAATAGGATTACCCAACTTCAAGATAAATTAAATTTGATTTAATTTATCTAATTTTATTTTAATTATTAAAATAATAAGAATCAGATCTAAAATATTTTAGATCTGATCTAGATCAAAGAAAAAAATTTTGAAATATATCTCTTGATCTGATCAGATCTAAACGAACCTGGTCGGAATTAGGATTTTCCTTCAGCATCCCTAAGGTCATAAGAACATCCATTAATGAGAGGAGAGTACTTTAAATCTACTTTACTCTTGATTGGACGGTCAAGGAGATTGCCTTAATCAAAAATATAATTAAAACTATAAAACTAGTTAGATCTAGATCATATATCACATATATAATTAATGATCTAACTAATACATACTTTGCATACATCTCATGTATCATCACTAAATTAAATATGCATATTTTTTAGATCTAAAATATCATATATAATATCTAAAAAATAGATTTAAATTTGATCATATCAAAATAAAACTATTCTAGATAATTTATAGAACCATTCTACAACTAGTCTAAACATGCATCTTTTCATATCATATATGAATAAATCAAAAATTAAAAACTTTATTTTTTATTTTATAGATCTGATTGCAATAATTATAATATTAAAAAAAAAGTAAATAGATCTAAAATTATATTTAATCAAATTAACAATATAGTTTTACTAGACTACACATAGAATTATTCTATTCCCAGTCTAGTCATGCATCTCATACATATTAGATCTAAATGATTTAATTTTAATTTTTTAATTTTAGATCTAATCATATCTGATGTGACATATAAAACTTTTTAATATTAAATTAAAAATAAAAATAAAATTAGATCTAAAATAGATCCAAAGAACTGCAACCTGGCTATGATACCAGTTGAAGGAAAAACTTATTTTTTTGACACAGGATCATTCAGATCTGATTGAATCTAAAGAAATACTTTTAAAATATTTTTCTAAAATCTTAATTAGATCTAAAACTTCTCAAATCTAATCATAGATATCTGATATTAAAAGTTAAAAATAAAATAAAATTAGATTTAATTTTAAGTACCTGATTTGGTAATCTAATTATCCTGCGATGATCCTGTTGATTCCTGAGGTTCTAGAAAGAGCCACATACACGCCTAGCCTCTACCAATATCTACTTGGGTAGAATCTGAACATCTACTCCTCATGAATCTTTCCTTCAGAAATTAGATCTGGATCTAATTTGAAAAGCCTTCAAAATGACTTCTGAGGACAGCCTGTTTGTCTTACGAACACCATCACATAGATGCTGAATCTTGTGCCAAAAACCTTGAACCTTCAACTCAGATTTGTGCCTAACCTTTTAGGCATGTAGAAGAGAGGGAGAGAAAGGATAGAGGGGCTGTGGATATCAAAGAGAAGGCTCCTTTGGATGTGGAAAAAATAAATTACATTGAGGCAATTTCATGAGAAGAGTTCTTATACTAGACACAGTGCCTTAAAGAGTCTCTTTTTGACCAAAAAACTTATTTATTTGATCATTGGGACTCCTAAACCTGATCTCCATGAAAAACATCAGATCCCATCTAGTTTTGACTCCAAAAATCTATCTGAAAGGTGGTAGTATGAAAGGATAAGAAAGAGTCCATGTGCGTCTAGGACTCTTCCCTCAAGAGTTTGATCTAAATTAAATACTATCAAACCCAATCTAGGCAGCTCCAAAAATCACAAAATTTTGTACACCCAAAAGAATAACTCATGCCCTATAACATATCCAAAAATTATAGCAAAATAATTTTTAAAAAAATTTCTAAAATTCTCTGATCATATGACCCTCAATTCTCTCAATTGGGTCAACTATTGACCCTAGTCCAATTGCACTAGGAATGAATTTAATTTTCATAATTAATCTGATCTGAACTTATTCCAGTTAGATAAAAATAAACTCATTCAATATATAGGAATAAGTCAAATCAAATTTGACTCAATTGCGATGAATTAGAAAGATTATAGAAGGATAAAGTCAGGCTTAATCGTGTGCTAGCACGATTACCTTAAACTTGATTGGATCTAATCCAAATTAATTGAACTAGGTTAGCTCAATTGATGACATCCAGACCCAAACTCTTATTTGTATGATTCAATTAGGTTTAGTTTTATATGGTAATGAGACTTCTTGTGATCTCCATCATCTCCATCATCGAAACATCTTTCGATGGACCAAAACTTTTCTGATTCATACAATTAGAATAATCGATCATCAAAATCATTCTAATTACTCCCAAAATCCACCAATGACATCTAGTAGTATATGGTGGCAACCTATCAGAACTAAAAGTAAATCTCTCCATGTAGCTACCTATGTAATTGGGTTCTTCTATCTTGAGCCCCGACAGGATTAGGGTTAAGGTGAACTCATCAAATCCAATATCCATCATATGAATTAATCATTCGATTCGAATCCTATATGAAACCCTTTATAGAAATTCTTTCTATCATCTTCACTCTGCCATGGCCATGGGCTTATGGACTCAATTCTCAAGGTCATCATAGGGCTACTCCTCATCTATCGAGGTAGATAGATCTCTTATTGGTATAATCCAATTTCTACAATGAACGTACTATAACCAACATACACCTCAAGATTCTAAATGGCTAGAAGATCGAGTTATGGTGTAGTCAAACTACAACACCCTCAAGATGAATTACCGATACACCTAAGGTCAAAGAACCAAACACACTACTGCAACATCGAGCCAATCATCGACGAGAAGGTAAACTTCCATATGAATGCTCGAGGTGGTCACGCTCAGTGCCCTCGTTCTCTAATGAGTACCTATACTCTCACTCTGGTGTCTCACACCATAACTTAAGACTCTACTAAAAAGTGATCGTAAAACTTCTGGACAATCACTTCTTATAATGATCCCAGGTCGGAGCAGTTTATGAGTTAATTATGAAAAATTCATGTCTTAAATTTTTAACTCTTTGAAAATATGAATTATCATTACCATTAACTCAAAGGATGTATCACATACACTTTAAATACACACTATGATAGAAAATAATTTTTTTATTAATTTATAGTTAAAATTATAAAATTATCCTTAGAAGTGTATTACAAGTGTTAGCCAATCTGGCTTCTAGGGCAGACATCTAACATGCATAACATCCGGCTTGGAGGTTGTGAGGATAAAGCATCTTATAGATTCTGAGGATCTCCTTAGAAATCTAAGAGAGTGTGAGGGTAGTTTCTACTTGAGAGAGATTTATATACAGTGATTTGAGAGTGGATGTTCTCCTCTTGTACCTAATTTTCTCTTTTATAGTGAAGCTTTGCATGCCCCGTGAAGGCAAACCTTTGGACTAATCCATATACTTGATTATTTTTTCTTTGTTTTATCTTCTTCTTTCTTTCTGTTGTAATATCTTGGTACTAGATCCTCATAAGTGGTGTCGAAGTGAGTCGATATTCCAACAGATTGGTATCAGAATGAGTTGATATCACAATAGCCGCCCCCTCTCCGGATCTCCTGCATCTTGCCCGCGAGTGCCACCATCGATCGCCTGAGGAATCTGCCTCCACACACCATGATCGGCCACCATCTCATCAAAATCGACCGTCGGATGCTGGGATCAATTCTGATTCATAGGATTTGACCTACAATCTTGAGATCGACGGCCAATCACCGGCCACCAATTGGGTTGAAGAAAGGGGGGCCTTGTCGGCCCTCCAAAACATTCTTTTTGTTCTTTCATGGAATCTTTTCTTGCTGGATCTATTCTTCCTTCACACGAATCTCGAATCTCTATTCTTGTGCTAGATCTATTCTTCATGCCTCCTCATCAAGATGGCTTTGATACCAATTGTTGTATAGGATTCTTGACGTTATTGAGGCTGAAAGAAGAGTAGGGCATGCCTCCTTCCTCCAAGCTTGGGGGTGCACCCCCAAGGGCACCTTGGCATGTGAAGAAACTAGAGAGAGAAAAAGATGTGGGAGAAAATGAAGATCTTTATTACTCTTTATCTCATAACCTAGGATTTATAATATACATGTGTATATATACATATATATGGACCGAAACCGTAATCCATAAAAAACTTCTTGGGCTAACCCAATCCGAATGCACTCATCCAAATCCATGTACACCCAAAGTTTGATCATGAACTCAATCCCATGGATCCAAACCTAGTTCAAACTCTGAGTAGCCCCAATGAGACCCACAAACCAGGGCCTCATGTGAAGAAAAAATCTAATTTTTTGGATCAGGTTCGTTCAGATCTGATTGAATTAAGAGAAATATTTTAAAAATTTTTCTCTTGGATCTAGATCAGATCTGAGATTTTTTAGTTCTAATATTATTGATCTAATAAAAAAAATAAAATAAAATAAAAAATAAATTTAATTTAATTTAATTTACCTTGTTGAGGGTAATCTGATTACCCTATGATGATCCTGATGTCTGCTTGAGGTTTTGGATCTAGCCACACAAGTGCTTGACCTCTACCGATATTCACTTGGATAGAATCTAGAGATCTTCTCCTTCATTATCACCTCTCCAAAAATTAGATCTAGATCTGATTTTGAAGATCTTCAAAACTTCTTTTGAAGTTGTGAGTTGTCTCTTACAGTAATGCTGCCTTCTTCCTTTTCCTATCGCCTTTCTCTTGCTTGGATCGCACTAAAATGAAGCCCAAAAATTCCTGGGCATGGATAGGAGAGAGAAGACCTAAAGATGGCATGGAGAAGGAAGAGGAGCAGCCTTATGGTGTGGGCAATGGGTCAAGCTTTTTTTGATCTTAGTGCAAATAGGGTTTTTATAGACCCTATTGTACCATGAAGTGCCACATCATCCTGGCCAATCATGGCCTTTTGTGCAATCAGATCTAAATTTGATTGATGGAATGACATCATCTGATCCAATCAGATGAGAGCTTCTCTGAATCATCCTTAGATGGCACCAAGACTGGTCAAGGACAAGTCTTTGGCGCCACCTAGGTAGAAACCCCTAAGCAGCTAGAGTTCCATCAGTATGGGACTCCAGATGCTTTATCCATTGGCGCATGCCTCCCTAGGCATGCTCCCCTTATCCATCTACTTTTTAGCAGGTGGACTGGTCCAAGAAATCTCTCCTATGATGGATTGACACATGGGTAGATATCTAAGTGTCAAAGGTCAACGTTTGACCAAATGTCCAAAATAGGATTTAGCAGGTGACGAAAAATGGCAGGTGTTGTCTTAAATTCATCTCATAAATTTAGCCAATTATTTTCTAACCTAGACATGCTCCAGTCAAATTAAGTAAAGGTACCTGAGTGAGCCCAAACATATTTGGCTCAGTCAAGATAACTTTTAATGATAATTAAAAGAGAACATGAGGCTCAATCATGTGCTAGCATGATTTTCTTGAAGCTAATTGAATCTAATTCAAATCAATTGAACTAGGTTAGTCCAATTGATGATATCCAAATCAAAAATCTTATTTGTGTGACTTAATTAGGTTCAATTTTGTATAGTAATGAGATATATCACGATCTCTATCATCGACATCATCGAAACACCTTCCAATGGATCAAAACTTTTTTGATTCAGACAACTAGTATGATTGATCATCTAAATCATTTTAATTGCTCTCAAAATCCACTAATGACACCAAGCAACATATGGTGGCAACCCATCAGAACTAAAAATGAACCTCTCGATGCAGTTACTTGTGTGATTAAGTTCTTCTATCTTAAGTCCTGATAGGATTAGGGTCAAGGTAATCTCGTCAAACCCTAATATCCACCATATGATTAATCATTTGATTCAAGTCCAATGCGAAAATCTTAATAGAAACTCTTTCTATTATTTCACTCTGCCATGGCCATGGGCTTATGGACTTGATTCTCATGATCATCATAGGGCATCTCCTCATCTACCGAGGTAGATAGATTTTTTATTGGTGCAATCCAATTCTAATGAATATGCTATAGCCAACATACACCTCAGGATTCTGAATAGCTAGGAGATCGAGTCATGGCGTAGTCAAACTATTACACCCTCAAGGTGAACTGGCGATGCACCTCAGGTCAAAGAATTAGACAAACAACTGCAGCTTTGAGCGCATAACACCCAGTCTCAACAGAGTAGAACTTTCTATATGACTGCTTCGAGGTGCGTCACTGATCAGTGTCCTCATTCTCTAAACAGTACCTATACTCTCGCTCTGATGTCTCTACACCATAGACTCAAAATTCATCTACTATAAAGAAGTGATTGTACACCAACCTTTTGGATCAATTATAATCCTCATGATGATCCTATGGTCAGGAGCATTTTTTGAGTTAATAATAAAAATTCATGTCTTAAATTTTCAACTCTTGAAAACAAGAACTATCATTACCATTAACTCAAGGGATGTATCACCGACACTAATACACATTATGATAGAAAATAATCTATTTTATTATTTATAGTCAAAATTATAATTTTGCCCTTAGAAGTGTATAACAAGTGTCAGTCAATTCTAGCTTCTAGGGCACACATATCTAACAAACTCTCACTTGACCTAAAGCCAATTAGCTACAAATCTAAGTTCCATCTTCTTAAGATAAGTTTCAATCTTCTGCTGGCATAACGGCTTTGTAAGTGGGTCTGCCACATTATCTGCAGAGTCAACTCTCTTGACCTCGATGTATCCTTTCTCGAGGTAATCGTGGATGAGGTGGTATCATCGCTCGATGTGTTTGGATTTTTGGTGAGACCTTGGCTCCTTAGCAAGGGCTATGGTGTCATTATTATCGCAGTATAGAGAAATGATATCTGATGGCATCACTCCAATCTCTGTGATGAACTTCTTATACTAGAATGCCTCCTTTGCAACTTCTGACGCAGCGATGTATTCTACTTCCATGGTGGAATCTGCTATTACTATCTGTTTGGAACTCTTCCAACTGATAGCACCACCATTACACACAAATAGATTTTCAGATGTTAACTTTCAATCATCTATATCGAATATAAAATTCGAGTCCATATATCCTTGGACTTTGAGTTCTCCTTTACCAAAAACCAAGAACATATCCTTAGTTCATCTTAAGTACCTAAGGATATGTTTCATAGAAGTCCAGTATTCTTCTCCTGGATTTGACTAATATCTGCTTGTGACACTCACAGCATGGGCTATATCAGGTCGTGTACATAACATGGCATACATGAGACTTCCTATGCAGAAGCATAAGGGATCTTGCTCATGCATTCAATCCCCTCTGATGTGTTGGGACACATTTTCTTGGAGAGATGAATGTCATGTCTGAAGGGTACCAATTTTCTCTTGGAGTTTTCCATGCTAAACCTCTTTAGCACTTCCTCTATGTACATCTTCTATGAAAGACCTAGCATTCTATTCGACCTATCTCTATAGACTTTGATTCTAAGAATGAAGGATGCTTCTTCTAAGTCTTGTTAGATATATATGCCCTAGAAGTCAGAATCGGCTGACACTTGTAATACACTTCTAGGGGTAAAATTATAATTTGACTATAATAATAAAATAGTTATTTCAATATAATATATATTAGTGTTGTGATACTCCCTTAAGTTAATGGTAATGATAATCTTATTTTCAAGAGTTGGAAAATTTAAGACAAGAATTTCATTATTAACTTAAAATGCTCCTGCTGTAGGTCATCATGAGGATGGTGATTGATCCAAAAGGTTGGTATACAATCGTTCTTTCATAGTAGATGAGTCTTGATCTACGGTGTAGAACTAAAGCGAGAGTACAGATACTCGTTAGAGAACGCGGGGGCACTTTAGCGTAACCACCTGAGTAGTCAAAGGAAGTTACCTTGTCATCGATGAATGACTCGAAGTTGTATGGTGTGTATGTTCTTTGACCTAAGGTTGCATCGCGCAGTTTACCTTGAGGGTGTTATGTTTGACTACACCAAGACTCGATTCCTAGCCATTCGGAATTCTAAGGTGTATGTTGGTTATAGCATGTTCATTGTAGGAATTGGATTGCACCAAGAAGGAATCTATCTACCTCGGTGGATGAGGAGCAGCTATATGATGATTGTGAGAATCAATCCATAAGCCCATGGCCATGGCAGAGTGAAATAATAGAAAGAGTTTCTATTAAGATTTTTACATCGGACTTGAATCGAATGATTAAATCATATGATAGAAATTAGGGTTTGACGAGTTCATCTTAACCCTAATCTGATCGGAGCTCAAGATAAAAAAACTTAATCACACAAGTAGCTGCATCGAGAGGTTCATTTTTAGTTTTGATGGAATGCCACCATATATTTCTAGGTGTCACTAGTGGATTTTGGGAGCAATTAGAATGATTTAGATGATCGATCATTCTAGTTGTCTGAATCAGAAGAGTTCTGATCCATTGAAAGGAGTTTCAATGATGGAGATCACAACATATCCCATTTCCATACAGAATTGAACCTAACTAGGTCATACAAACAAGGGTTTGGATCTGGATATTATCAATTGGACTAATTCAATTCAATTGATTTGAATTAGATTCATTAGGTTCAAAGAAATCATGCTAGCACATCGATTGGAACATACGTTCTTTTTTATTATCATTAAAAGTTGTCCAACTGAGCCAAATGAGTTTGTGCTCACTTAGGTACTTTACTTGTTGACTGAAGCTTGTCTAAGTTAGAAAGGTTTACTTTATTTTTGAGATAAATTTTGAGACAACACCTGTCATTTTTCGTCACCTTATTCTTTTATTTTGACTTTAGTCAAATGTTGACCTTTAACCCTTGACATTGCCCATGTGTCGTGACTTATTGGAGAAGTTGGATAGGGGCTGTCTCCTTACTAGATTTGGAAAGGAGGGGGTAATGCTAGGGAGGCATGTGTCCATGGATAGGGATGCCTGAGTCCCATACGATGGGACTCAGGTTGCTTCTGATTTACTTACGTGACCCTACCATAGACTTTGACCAATCTTAGGTGCATTCTAAGGGTGATTTATGGGGCTTCATCTGATTGGATCAGCTGATGTTATCCCATCAATCAAATTTAAATTGATTGTAAAAGAAGTGATGGCCGAGATGATGTGGCATACTATGGCACCAGAGGTTCTTATAAAATAAACCATGTTGCACCCACTTTAAGAAGTTCCTCTTAGCCACACCCAAGGTGACCCTCTCCCTCTCCATGCATCTTCTAATCTCTCTTCTACGTCTGCCTGCTCTAGAGAAGTTTGGGTCTAGTTTGGTGTGACCTAGGCAGAAGAAAAGCTGACGAGAAAGGAAGAAAGTAAGCACTATGTATGAGATGGACTGCTGATCTTCAGAAGAGTTTTTGAGATCCTCTAAAATTGATCCAGATCTAATTTTTGAAGAAATCGATAAAGAAGGAGAAGATCTCTAGATTATTTGAGTGAATACGGTAGATGGTTTAGTACTTGCGTGGTAGATCCAGAATCTCAGGCAATTAGACATGGATCTCAAAGGATAATAAATTATCCAAACATCAAGATATTAATTAATAAGATTTATTTACTTTTTTTTTTATTTATTATTTATGAATCAAATCTAAATATATTAGATCTATCTAGATTCATTTGAGAAATTTTGAATATAGCTTCTTGATCCGATGCAGATTTTGAACGAATCTGAGTCTAAAAATTAGGATTCTCCTTCCAATTGGGTATCAAAGCTAGGTTCTCTAAATTGTTTAGATCTAATTTTAATTTTATTTTTGATCTAAAAATTAGATGATTTTAGATGTCCCATAGATGTGATTAGATCTAAAATCAAAAAAATTAAATTAAATAATTGATAGATCTAAAGTTCTTTACAATATTGCATTGATAGTTGTAAAATCAGAAATAGTTCTATAAGTATTCTTGCGATGATCATATTTTATTTTAATTAATTAATAATTTGATCTATTTATTTTATTTTTTTTGATGATTAAAAATTTATAATAAAGATCAAAAAATAAAAAAAAATTTTTGAATTTTTAGATATTTTGAATATGATGCATGTCTGATTAGACTAGTTGTAGATAGTTTACATAATTATTATATTAGAATTTATTTTTGATTGTGATCAAGTTTAAATTAATTTTTTAGAATAATTTGAGATAATTTAGATCTAAAAAATTATGCATGATATGATTACATGAGATATATGGCAAAACTGTATTAGGTTAGATCATTTTTTTATATATAAGATATTATGATGTAGATCTAATCTAGTTTTGTAGATTTTATATTCTTGATTATGGATTTGGTCCTTGGGCCATCAGCGATCATAAGAACAAAGTTAAGATTTAATACCCTCTCATTCCATTTGATGGGGTGTTCTTTATGTATAGAGGTGCTAGGCGTTCGTCATCTTTATTAATAATTAAGAACTTACTTTCAGCAAGCAAAACCCAAGATCGCTAAAACCCTAAATTTTTTTAAATATTTTATTTATGGACTAACTTAATTAAGAATTAGATTATTGATATTAATTGAGTTTTAAAATTATGATTTTAGATCTAAGACTCTTTCATAATTTGGTTTGGCTTGGGTAGCTCAATGTAGCTATACGGTTGATCGAATAGATCAAAAGTGAATAGATGGGATCAAAAAGCTGTTTAATTGGAATCGTCTAATAGGATCTAACTGGTTAAGGTCAAATCGGTCAATTGATGAGTGATTAGATCAAGTCTAAGACCTAAGTTCGGGTTCTGTGGTTAAGCCTTATTGGAGGTAACCTGATGTATCGTTAGGATTCTATCAATTTTGTGTGCTAAGGGTAAGTTTTGCAGATATGATCGATCTGATTTATTAATTGAAAAGTCTACTCAACTGATAGTTATTATTGTCCAGTTAATGGCATATCCCTTCCACGTGTCTCACTTACCTAGCCATATTTGGTTGACCAGATTTTATTGAGGTGGTATATTAGCTTTAAGCACACCCACAGCCAAACTATGTTAGTCTATTGTTATGAACTATGTCAAGTTAAGTTTAAATGAGACTTCTAAAATCTATCTTAAGAAAAGATTAAGTCTAAGTCTTCCATCATTGTAGATGTGGGATCCTTCTGCGGGTTGATTAGTCTCAGTTGATATGTGGTTTAGTTGCACCAGGATAGTGCAACCATTCTTATTTAGGCATTGGATGCTAGACGGGTTGGAGATTGCATTAGGTCAATATTAATTGACGGTGAGAAGACCATAAGGAATCCCAATTCTATGCAAGTGTAGATCTGACTTAACTAAAAAGTGAGCATTTTTCGAAACATGTGAGGCATTTCATGATTAGAGATTGGGTGCACCTGTTGAAGAATCATTGAACAGATTTCTTCCTCATTGGCTAACCTCATCATAATAATTATTAGGTGGAGGATGGGAGTCAGTTGGTGGGGAACCGACTACCCACTAGAAATCTTAATCATAGAGATTTT
>QRFJ01003562.1:31631-62043 GCA_006176705.1 Cocos nucifera
GTAGAGGAGTAGCCCTATGATGATCATGAGAATCAAGTCCAGAAGCCCATGGCCATGGTAGAGTGAAATAATAGAAAGAGTTTCTATTTAGATTTTCACATTGGACTCGAATCGAATGATTACATCATATGACAGAGACTAGGGTTTGACGAGTTCACCTTAACCCTAATCTGATCGGGGCTCAAGATAGAAGAACTTAATCACACAGGTAGCTGCACCAAGAGGTTCGCATTCAGCTCTGATGGGTTGCCACCATATACTGCTAGGTGTCACTGGTGGATTTTGGGAGCAATTAGAATGATTTAGATGATCGATCATTCTAGCTGTTCGAATCAGAAGAGTTCTGATCCATCGAAAGGAGTTTCGATGATGTCGATGATAGAGATCATGACATATCCCATTACCATACAGAACTGAACCTAACTGGGTCACACAAACAAGGGTTTGAATCTGGTGATCATCAATTGAACTGATCTAGTTCAATTGATCTGAATGAGATTCAATTAGGTTCAAGGAAAATCGTGCTAGCACTCGATTGAACCTAACGTTCTTCTTTTACTATCATAAATAAGTTGTCCTGACTGAGCCAAAGGAGTTTGTGCTCAATCAGAGGCCTTCATATGGTCTGACTGGAGGTTGTCCAAGTCAGAATAGGTTGTCTTATTTGTAAGACATTACCTGCCATTTTTGGTCACCTGCCATTTCTTGTTCTTTGACTTTGGTCAAAAGTCTACCTTTGACTGGTCAAACGTTGACCATTCACCCTTTGACTTTTGACCACATGTCATGCACCTATTGGAGAGCTGGTGGGGGCCTGTCCCCCTGCCAGAACCTGGCAAGGAGAAGGGCGCACGCCAAGGGTGGCGTGAGCCCAAGTAGGAGGCGCCTAGGAGTCCTTGTTGGACAAGGACTCCACCTCCCTTTAGGATTCCAATTAGAGTTCTACTAAGAATCCAGTTTGACTGGTCTTAGGCGCCCTCTAAGGAGGAATCCAGGGGTCTCTATTTTCAACCAATCAGATTTAGATCTGATTTCACAAAGGGTTGTGATTGGTTGAGAGGAAGAGGAGTTGGATCACAAGAGGTCTATAAATAAGACCCTGCGCCCAACCCTAATCCTAAGTGAATTCAATGAGATTTCCCACGCCCCAAGGCTGCCTCTCCCCTCCTTCTCCATGCCATAGTCTCTTCTCCCCTTGCTCTCCACGTCCAAAAGGTGTTTTGGACTTAGTTTGGTGCGATTCAGATCAAGGAAAGGCGATCAAAAGCAAGAAGGCTGCGCTGCTGCAAAAGGACGACTGCAGATCTTCAAAAGAGTTTTGAAGATCCTCCAGATCAGATCCAGATCTGATTTTTGGAGGTGTGATAGAGAAGAAGAGGTTCTCCAGATCCAACCCGAGTGGATACCGATAGAGGCCAGGCGCTTGCATGGCTAAGATCCACAACCTTCCGCTGCAATCAGGATCATCTACAGGGTAATAGGATTACCCAAATCAGGTAAATTAAATTTGATTTAATTTATCTTATTTTATTTTATTTATTAAAATAATAAGAATCAGATCTGAAACATATCAAGATCTGATTGAGATCAAGAGAAAATTTTCTCTTGATCTAATCAGATCTAGACGAACCTGGATCGGAAAATCAGGATTTCCCTTCAATTCCACCATGGAAATAGAATACATCGCTGCATCAGAAGCTACAAAGGAGGCATTCTAGTACAAGAAGTTTGCTGCAGAGATCGGAGTGATGCCATTAGATGCCATTCCTCTGTACTGCGACAACAATGGTGCCATAGACCTTGCAAAGGAGCTGAGGTCTCACCAAAAATTTAAGCACATCGAGCGGCGATACCACCTCATCTGTGATTACCTCGAGAAGAGTTACGTTGAGGTCAAGAGAGTCAACTCCACAGACAATGCAACGGACCCACTTACAAAGCGTTGGGCCAGCAGAAGATCGAAGCCCATCTTAAGATGGGACTTAGAATTGTAGCCAATTGGCTTTAGGTCAAGTGGGAGTTTGTTAGATATGTGTGTCCTAGAAGCCAAAATTGGCTAATACTTGTAATATACTTCTAGGGGCAGAATTATAATTTTGACTATAAATAATAAAATAGATTATTTTTTATCACATATGTGTATTTAGTGTCTGTGATACATCTCTTGAGTTAATGGTAATGATAATTCTTATTTTCAAGAGTTGAAAATTTAAGACATGAATTTTTATTTATTAACTCATAAAAGGCTCTTAACTGTAGGATCATCATGAGGATGGTGATTGATCCAGAAGGTTAGTATACAATCGCTTCTTCATAGTAGATGAGTCTTGAGTCTATGGTGTAGAGACATCGAAGCGAGAGTATAGGTACTCGTTAGAGAATGAGGGCACTGAGCGTGACCACCTCGAGTAGTCTTAAGGAAATCTACCTTCTCATTGATGACTAACTCGAAGCTGCAGTGGTGTGTCTGGTTCTTTGACTTGAGGTGCATCAACAGTTCACCTTGAGGGTGTTATAGTTTGGACTAACACTATGACTCGGTCTCCTAGCCATTCAGAATCCTAAGGTGTATGTTGGCTATAGGCATTTGACTGCACTTTTTCCTTGGGAAGGAAAATCCTGATTTTTCCGGTCCAGGTTCGTTCAGATCTGATCAGATCAAGAGATATATTTCAAAAATTTTTCTCTTGATCTAAATCAGATCTTGATATATTTTCAGATCTGATTCTTATTATTTTAATAAATAAAAATAAAATAAGATAAATTAAATCAAATTTAATTTACCTGATTTGGGTAATCCTATTACCCTGTTGATGATCCTGTTGCAGCGGAAGGTTCTGGATCTTAGCCACGCAAGCGCCTGGCCTCTACCGGTATCCACTCGGGTTGGATCTGGAGATCCTCTTCTTCTCTATCACACCTCCAAAAATCAGATCTGGATCTGATCTGGAGGATCTTCAAAACTCTTTTGAAGATCTGCAGTCGTCCTTTGCAGCAGCGCAGCCTTCTTGCTTTTGATCGCCTTTCTCTTGATCTGAATCGCACCAACCAAGTCCAAAACACTTTTGGACGTGGAGAGCAGAGGGAGAAGAGAGTTTGGCATGGAGGAAGGAGGGGAGAGGCAGCCTTGGGGTGTGGAAATTATTCAATACTCACTTGAGTTGGGCGCAGGGTCTTATTTATAGACTAAGCTTGTGATCCAACTCCTCTTCCTCCCAACCAATCACAACCCTTTGTGAAATCAGATCTAAATCTGATTGGTTGGAATAGAGACCCCTGGATTCCTCCTTAGAGGGTGCCTAAGACCAGTCAAAGTTGGATTCTTAGTAGAACTCTAATTGGAATCCAAAAAGGGAGATGGAGTCCTTGTCCAACAAGGACTCCTAGGCGCCTCCAACTTGGGCTCACGCCACCCTTGGCGTGCGCCCTTCTCCTTGCCAGGTTCTGGCAGGGGGACAGGCCCCCACCAGCTCTCCAATAGGTGCATGACATGTGGTCAAAAGTCAAAGTGTCAATGGTCAACATTTGACCAGTCAAAGGTAGACTTTTGACCAAAGTCAAAGAACAAGAAATGGCAGGTGACCAAAAATGGCAGGTAATGTCTTACAAAATAAGACAACCTTTTCTGACTTGGACAACCTCCAGTCAGACCATATGAAGGCCTCTGATTGAGCACAAACTCCTTTGGCTCAGTCAGGACAACTTATTTATGATAGTAAAAGAAGAACGTTAGGTTCAATCGAGTGCTAGCACGATTTCCTTGAACCTAATTGAATCTCATTCAGATCAATTGAACTAGATCAGTTCAATTGATGATCACCAGATTCAAACCCTTGTTTGTGTGACCCAGTTAGGTTCAGTTCTGTATGGTAATGGGATATGTCATGATCTCTATCATCGACATCATCGAAACTCCTTTCGATGGATCAGAACTCTTCTGATTCGAACAGCTAGAATGATCGATCATCTAAATCATTCTAATTGCTCCCAAAATCCACCAGTGACACCTAGCAGTATATGGTGGCAACCCATCAGAGCTGAATGCGAACCTCTTGGTGCAGCTACCTGTGTGATTAAGTTCTTCTATCTTGAGCCCCGATCAGATTAGGGTTAAGGTGAACTCGTCAAACCCTAGTCTCTGTCATATGATGTAATCATTCGATTCGAGTCCAATGTGAAAATCTAAATAGAAACTCTTTCTATTATTTCACTCTGCCATGGCCATGGGCTTCTGGACTTGATTCTCATGATCATCATAGGGCTGCTCCTCTACCACCGAGGTAGATAGATTCCATCTTGATGCAATCCAGTTCCTACAATGAACATGCTATAGCCAACATACACCTCAGGGTTCCATATGGCTAGGAGACCGAGTAATGGTGTAGTCAAACTATAACACCCTCAAGGTGAACTGCCGATGCATCTCAGGTCAAAGAACCAGACACACTACTGCAGCATCGAGTCAGTCATTGACGAGAAGGTAGACTTCCTAATGACTACTCGAGGTGGTCACGCTCAGTGCCCTCGTTCTCTAACGAGTACCTGTACTCTCGCTCCGGTGTCTCCACACCGTAGACTCAAGACTCATCTACTAAAGAGAAGCGATTGTACACCAACCTTCCGGATCAATCACCATCCTCGTGATGATCCTATGGTCGGGAGCATTTTATGAGTTAATAATGATTATTCATGTCTTAAATTTTCAACTCTTGAAAATATGAATTATCATTACCATTAACTCAAAGGATGTATCACAGACACTAAATACACATATGTGATAGAAAATAACCCATTTTATTGATTATAGTCAAAATTATAATTTTGCCCCTAGAAGTGTATTACAAGTGTCAGCCAATTCTGGCTTCTAGGGCACATATATCTAACAATCTCCCACTGTCCTAAAGCCAATTGGCTACAAGTCTAAGTCCCATCTTCTCAAGGTGGGCTTCGATCTTCTGCTGGCCCAACGGCTTTGTAAGTGGGTCTGCCACATTATCTGTGGAGTTGACTCTCTTGACCTCGAACGTAACCTTTCTCGAAGGTAATCGCGGATGAGGTGGTATCGCCGCTCAATGTGCTTGGATTTCTGGTGAGACCTCGGCTCCTTAGCAAGGGCTATGGCGCCATTGTTGTCGCAGTAAAGAGGAATGGCATCTGATGGCATTACTCCAATTTCTGCAGCAAACTTCTTGTACCAGAATGCTTCCTTTGCAGCCTCTGATGCAGCGATATATTCTGCTTCCATGGTGGAATCTGCTATCACAGTTTGCTTGGAACTCTTCCAGCTGACAGCTCCACCATTGCACACAAACAGACTTCCAGATGTCGACTTTCGATCATCTATATCGGACATGAAATCCGAGTCTGTGTATCCCTGGACTTGGAGTTCTCCATTACCAAAGACCAACATCATATCCTTAGTTCTTCTCAAGTACTTAAGGATACATTTCACAGAAGTCCAGTGTTCTTCACCTGGATTTGACTGATATCTGCTTGTGACACTCACAGCATGGGCTATATCAGGTCGTGTACATAGCATGGCATACATGAGGCTCCCTATTGCAGAAGCATAAGGGATCTTGCTCATGCGTTCTATTTCCTCAGGTGTGCTGGGGCACATCTTCTTGGAAAGATGAATACCATGTCTGAAGGGTATTAATCCCCTCTTAGAGTTTTCCATACTAAACCTCTTTAGTACTTCCTCTATGTACATCTTCTGTGAAAGTCCTAGCATCCTATTCGGTCTATCCCTATAGACCTTAATTCCTAGAATAAAGGATGCTTCACCTAGGTCTTTCATGGAGAATTCCTTGGACAACCACATCTTGACTGATGTCAACATGGGAATATCATTCCCAATAAGGAGGATGTCATCCACGTACAATACGAGGAAGACAACAGCGCTCCCACTGACCCTTTTGAAAACACATGGTTCCTCTTCATTTTTGATGAAACCAAACTTTTTGATCACATCATTGAAACGAGTGTTCCAGCTCCGAGATGCTTGCTTAAGTCCATATATGGACCTTTGCAGCTTGCAAACCTTGTGATCAGTATCACTGGATGTGAAACCTAGCGGCTGTTCCATATAGATATCTTCCTCAAGATATCCATTTAGGAATGCCGTTTTCACGTCCATTTGCCATATTTCATAATCGAAATAGGCTGCAACAGCAAGCAATGTGCGGATGGATTTTAGCATAGCTACTGGGGAAAAGGTATCCTGATAGTCAATGCCTTCGCGTTGACTATAACCTTTTGCCACCAGTCTAGCCTTGAATGTCTCCACATTCCCATCTGCACCAATCTTTCTCTTGAAGATCCATTTACACCCAATAGGTACTATACCTTCTGGTGGATCTACCAAGGTCCAGACTTGGTTTGAGTGCATCGAGTCAATTTCTGACTTCATTGCCTCTAAGCCATTTCTCGGAGTCGATATCTGATATCGCCTCGTTGTAGGTTTTGGGATCATCACCATGAGCACCATTACCTATGAGGAACATTTTCCTCTACATCCTCTGAAATAATACCTAAGTATCTTTCAGGGGGACGGAAAACTCTTTCCGATCTACGAGGTGGAGGAGGTAGTGTTCTTATTGGCTCAACCTGATTTGGTTCCACTTGGTCCTTAGCTCGTTCTGCTTGTGAGACTTTCTCATCAAGCTTAATCTGCTTTCCAATGCCACTATCTTGAATAAACTATTTTTCAAGAAATATGGCATGTCGACTCACAATCACATTGTGGTCTTCTGGAATGTAGAAATAGTATCCTAATGACTCTTTAGGATATCCTATGAATCGAGCTCTAAAGGACCTAAACTCTAACTTGTCCGCTTGTTGTCTTTTGACATGAAGCCGGACAACCCCAAATTCTGAGATGACTCAGACTTGGTTTCTTACCGTGCCATATCTCATACGGTGTGGTAGGAACGGTTTTAGAGGGAACCCTATTCAGTAAATAGATTGAAGTTAATAATGAATGTCCCCAAAGAAAATCAGGGAGGTCTGTGAAGCTCATCATGGATCGAACCATATCCAATAGAGTCCGATTTCTCCGTTCTGAAACCCCGTTGAGTTGAGGTGTTCCTGGTGGAGTCCATTGAGAGACTATGCCATTTTCCTTAAGATAGTCTAGGAATTCCCGGCTAAGGTATTCACCTCCTCGATCTGATCGAAGAACCTTAATGGGTTTTCCAGTTTGTTTTTCTACTTCATGTCTGAATTCTTTGAACTTTTCAAAAGGCTTCAGACTTGTGTCTCATAAGATACACATACCCATACCTAGACAGATCATCGGTAAAGGTAATGAAGTAGACAAAATTGCCTCTAGCCGGCACATCAAATGGGCCGCACACATCAGTATGTACTAGGGCAAGGAGATCTGTGGCCCTCTCCCCATGTCCAACAAAAGGGAGTTTAGTCATTTTGCCTTGAAGACAAGATTCACAAGTTGGATATGACTCAAAAGTCAATGGACTCAATAGCCCATTTTTCTCCAATTTGTTGAATCCTATCTTCTGCTATATGACCTAATCTCAGGTGCCATAGATATCTGTCGTTTGGACTATCCCTAGGTCGTTTGGCATTCACGTTTTGCTCGATAGTTAGAAACAGGTACATCAATATGTAGCTGATAAAGACCATTAATAAGGAAACCATTTGCAATTTTATTTCTTTCATAAAGAATGTTACAATGGTCCTTAAAGAAGGTGATCACATAACCTTCTTGTGCTAAGCATGAAACAGAAATCAAATTCCTGCTAGCTGCAGGCACATAATAACAGTCTTTTAAAACTAAGTCTAAACCAGATGGTAATCGAAGAGGGTATGTTCCCACGGCTACTGCAGCAACTCTTGCTCCATTACCGATGCGTAGGATCATGTCTCCATCCCTCAGCCTCCTGCTATCCTCAAGACCCTGCATAGAAGTGCACAGATGAGCACTAGAACCAGAGTCAAGCACCCAACTGGATGCAGAAGAAACCGTAAGGTTAGACTCAATAACGAGCATACCTCCAGAAGGACCTTCCTTCTTGTTCTTCAGGGTGGCCAGGTAAGTAGGGCAGTTCCGCTTCCAATGGCCGTCGCTGTTGCAATGGAAACACTTTCCTTTGCCATCGGCCTTTTTCTTCGGTTCTGCCTTCTTCTTCTTTGATCCTTCCACCTTTTGCTTTTTCACAGACTTCTTTTTCTTTCCATAAGACTTTCTTTTGGAAGAAGTCCGTTCCATAGCAAGAACTGAGCCTTTAGAACCTTTCATAGAAAGCTCAGCGGTAACCAGCATATTCATTAACTCGGCCAAGGAATTTTGAAGTTTATGCATGTGGTAATTCATGATGAATTGCCCATATGCATCAGTCAAGGATTGCAGAATAATATCGTTCTGCAGATCCAAGTCCAACTTCACACCGAGCTTCTCAAGCTCTTCCATGTCCTTGATCATTGTCAGACAGTGATCTTGGACTGACTGCCCATCACGCATCTTAGCCTTAAAAAGTCATTTCGTGACTTGATATTTGGCTGCGCGACTCTGTTCACCAAACATCTCCTGCAGGTGAGCCAACATTTGGCGAGCAGTCCCGATATCTTCATGTTGGCGCTGGAGCTCATCAGACATCGAGCCCAACATGTAGTATCTGGCCTTATTATCTTCGTCAATCCATTTTTCCAGAGACGCTCTCTGTTCAGTGGATGGACGAGCTGGTAAGGTGGGAGGGTCCTGGTCCAAAACATGTGTTAACTTCTCTGAAACCCAAAATAATTTTGTAGTTCCTGAGCCAATCTTTATAATTGGGTCCAGTCAGTCTATGTGTGTCTAGGATACGTGCCAATGGGTTGGACGCAGACATTTTTCCTGTAGAGAGTCAAAGATTCTAGTTAGATACTGTAATTTTGACTTGACCAATTTATTTAGGGATTTTATTTTTAAACAAATTAGCTCCCACTATTTTCTCGGATCCCTACACTCCCTCTGTAGAGATGCAAAAATCTCCATGATTAATGATTTCTAGTGGGTGGTGCGGTCTCACCAACTGACTCATCACCTCACCTAACAGTTATTGGTGATGGGTTAGCCAATGAGTGAACAACTCTTGTTCAATGATTCTCTAATCATGGTGCACCCAAACTTGGTCTCTAATTCATGAATCTCACCGTATCCGAAATATTGATCCACTCCTTAGTTAAGTCAGACCCACCATTTGCATAGACTGGGTTCCTAATTGAGTCTCTCACCGTATCCGAAATATTGAGCCCAACTCATCCTCCAGCCCATAGCATCCAATGCCTAATAGACATGGTTGCGTCTTCCCGGTGCAACTGAGCCACTGTATCCAGCCGAGAACAATCAACCCCGGGAAGGGCCCGCACATCTACAATGGTGGAAGACCTCAGACTTAATCTTTTCTTAGGGAGAATTGATTCAGGTCTCATTAAACTAGACTTGGCTTAGTCATAACAATTATGACTAACCTAGTGGCATGGGTTAGCTCGGATTATTGACCACCTCAGATCAGAACTGTGTCAACAGATATGGCCAGGTAAGTGAGACCGGTGGAAGGAATATGCCATTAACTCGTACAAGAACGCATTCAGGTCGAGTAGCTTCCAATTAAAAACCAGTCGGTCGTATGTGCCAAACTTACCTTAGACACCAAATTGTTGAGTCAGAACCAATTGGGTTAGCCTACAATCCAGACTCTAACCTCTGAGCCTAATTAGGTCTTGCTTGATCGTGACTCGATCTTGACCCAGACTTAATCCTATTAGGCTGGTCAATTTAAGCATTGTTGATCCCATCTAACCAACTCTTGATTCGGTTTGATCAACCGCTTAGACCTAATTGAGCTACCCAAGCCCGAACCCAGTATTATGAATATGTCTTAGATCTGAAATTCTCAATTTTAGACCTAATTAATATTCCATAAACTTAATTCTTAATTAAGTAGGGTTCATAAACAAAATATGCACAATAAATCCTAGGGTTTCAGGATCTAGGGTTTTGCAGAAAGTAAGTTTTGGGTTTCTGATTAAGGACGAACACGCAGCACCCCTACACATCATAAGAACACCCCATCGAATGGGAAGAGAGGGCCTTTAAACCCTTCTTCGTTCTTATGACCGGACGGCCAAGAGGAACGCCTTAATCAGGAACATGTAATACTACAAAACAGTTTTAGATCTATATCATATATCTCATATACAAATTAGATCTAATCATGGCATATTTTGCATACATCTCATGTATCGAATCATGCATATTTTCAGATCTAAATTATCTCATAATAATCTAAAAAATTAGATTTAAATTGATCTAATCAAAATAAATTCTAATCTAGACAATTATGTAGAACTATTCTACAACTAGTCTAGACATGCATCAATCATATCTCATATGATATTTAAAATTAAATAATTTTTATTTGCTATTTTTCAGATGTTATTATAACACTTATAATATCAAAAAATAGTAAATAAGATAGATCTAAAATATGATTTAATCAGATTAAATCAAAACATGCAAGAACTATTCTATAGAACTATTCTATTTTAGAACTAGTCATGCATATTTTCATAATCTTAGATCCAAATCATTTAATTTTAATTTTTTTTTGATTTCAGATCTGATCACATCTCATGTGACATCTGAAATCACTTTATTTTTTAATTAAAATAAATTTAAAATCAGATCTAAATAATTTTAGAACCATGGCTCTGATACCAGTTGAAGGGAAATCCTGATTTCCCGGTCCAGGTTCGTTCAGATCTGATCAGATCAAGAGATATATTTCAAAAATTTTTCTCTTTGATCCAAATCAGATCTTGATATGTTTCAGATCTGATTCTTATTATTTTAATAAATAAAAATAAAATTTAGATAAATTAAATCAAATTTAATTTACCTTGATTTGGGTAATCCTATTACCCTGTTGATGATCCTGTAAGCAGCGGAAGGTTCTGGATCTTAGCCACGCAAGCGCCTGGCCTCTACCGGTATCCACTCGGGTTGGATCTGGAGATCCTCTTCTTCTCTATCACACCTCCAAAAATCAGATCTGGATCTGATCTGGAGGATCTTCAAAACTCTTTTGAAGATCAGCAGTCGTCCTTTTGCAGCAGCGCAGCCTTCTTGCTTTTGATCGCCTTTCTCTTGATCTGAATCGCACCAACTAAGTCCAAAACACTTTTGGACGTGGAGAGCAAGAGGGAGAAGATGAGTTTGGCATGGAGGAAGGAGAGGGAGAGGCAGCCTTGGGGCATGGAGAATTATTCAGATACTTCCTTGAGTTGGGCGCAGGGTCTTATTTATAGACTATTGCGTGATCCAACTCCTCTTCCTCCCAACCAATCACAACCCTTTGTGAAATCAGATCTAAATCTGATTGGTGGGAATAGAGACCCCTGGATTCCTCCTTAGAGGGCGCCTAAGACCAGTCAAAGTTGGATTCTTAGTAGAACTCTAATTGGAATCCAAAAAGGGAGATGGAGTCCTTGTCCAACAAGGACTCCTAGGCGCCTCCTACTTGGGCTCACGCCACCCTTGGCGTGCGCCCTTCTCCTTGCCAGGTTCTGGCAGGGGGACAAGCCCCCACCAGCTCTCCAATAGGTGCATGACATGTGGTCAAAAGTCAAAGGGTCAATGGTCAACGTTTGACCAGTCAAAGGTAGACTTTTGACCAAAGTCAAAGAACAAGAAATGGCAGGTGACCAAAAATGGCAGGTAATGTCTTACAAAATAAGACAACCTTTTCTGACTTGGACAACCTCCAGTCAGACCATATGAAGGCCTCTGATTGAGCACAAACTCCTTTGGCTCAGTCAGGACAACTTATTTATGATAGTAAAAGAAGAACGTTAGGTTCAATCGAGTGCTAGCACGATTTCCTTGAACCTAATTGAATCTCATTCAGATCAATTGAACTAGATCAGTTCAATTGATGATCACCAGATTCAAACCCTTGTTTGTGTGACCCAGTTAGGTTCAGTTCTGTATGGTAATGGGATATGTCATGATCTCTATCATCGACATCATCGAAACTCCTTTCGATGGATCAGAACTCTTCTGATTCGAACAGCTAGAATGATCGATCATCTAAATCATTCTAATTGCTCCCAAAATCCACCAGTGACACCTAGCAGTATATGGTGGCAACCCATCAGAGCTGAATGCGAACCTCTTGGTGCAGCTACCTGTGTGATTAAGTTCTTCTATCTTGAGCCCCGATCAGATTAGGGTTAAGGTGAACTCGTCAAACCCTAGTCTCTGTCATATGATGTAATCATTCGATTCGAGTCCAATGTGAAAATCTAAATAGAAACTCTTTCTATTATTTCACTCTGCCATGGCCATGGGCTTCTGGACTTGATTCTCATGATCATCATAGGGCTGCTCCTCTACCACCGAGGTAGATAGATTCCATCTTGATGCAATCCAGTTCCTACAATGAACATGCTATAGCCAACATACACCTCAGGGTTCCATATGGCTAGGAGACCGAGTAATGGTGTAGTCAAACTATAACACCCTCAAGGTGAACTGCCGATGCATCTCAGGTCAAAGAACCAGACACACCACTACTGCAGCATCGAGTCAGTCATTGACGAGAAGGTAGACTTCCTAATGACTACTCGAGGTGGTCACGCTCAGTGCCCTCGTTCTCTAACGAGTACCTGTACTCTCGCTCCGGTGTCTCCACACCGTAGACTCAAGACTCATCTACTAAAGAGAAGCGATTGTACACCAACCTTCCGGATCAATCACCATCCTCGTGATGATCCTATGGTCGGGAGCATTTTATGAGTTAATAATGATTATTCATGTCTTAAATTTTCAACTCTTGAAAATATGAATTATCATTACCATTAACTCAAAGGATGTATCACAGACACTAAATATACATATGTGATAGAAAATAATCTATTTTATTGATTATAGTCAAAATTATAATTTTGCCCCTAGAAGTGTATTACAAGTGTCAGCCAATTCTGGCTTCTAGGGCACATATATCTAACAATACTGCTAGGCACAATTAGAATATCATTCTAACTGATCCAATGATGTCGATGACATGATATATCCCATTACCATATAGAAATGAATCTAACTAGATCACACAAATAAGAGTTTGGATCTGGATATCATCAATTGGACTAATCCAGTTCAATTGATTTGAATTAGATTTAATTAGGTTCAAGAAAATCGTGCTAGCACACGATTGAGCATAACATTCTCCTTTTTCTATCGTTAAAAGTTATCTCGACTGAGCCAAATATGTTTGTGCTCACTCAGATACCTTTACCTGATCTGACTGGAGCTTGTCCGGGTCAGAAAAGGATTGTCTTAATTTATGAGATAAATTTAAGATATCACCTACCATTTTCTGTCACCTGCTAATTCTTGTCCTTTAACTTTGGTCAAACATTGACCTTTGATCCTTAGACATCTGCGCATGTGTCATGCACCCATAGGAAAGAATTATTAACCAAGTCCACCTACCATTTGGTTAGTAGATGGAGGGTGCACATCTAGGATGGCATGCGCCCCATGTGGATAAACATTGGAGTCCCATACGGATGGGACTCTAGGTTGCTTCTTAGATTCAAACTAGGTGACCCTTTCCTATAGACTTTGACCAGTCTAAGGCACCATCTAAGGATGAATTTATGGAGCTCTCATCCAATTGAATCAGGTGATATCATCCCACCAATCAGATTTAGATCTGATTGCACAAAGCAACACGATTGGTCGGGATGATGCAGCACTGCATGGCGTAGCAGGGTCTATAAATAAACCCTATCTGTGCCCAACCTAAAAAAGAGTTCCTCTTAGCCCATGCCCCAAGGTTGCCCCTCTCCCTCCTCCATGCCATCTTCTGACCCTTTCTCTCCTCTCCATGCCCAAGGAAGTTGGGCTTCAGTTTGGTGCGATCCAGACAAGAAAAGGCTGACGAGAAAGGAAGAAGCAACATTGCTGTAGAGACGACTGCTGATCTTCGAAAGAAGTTTCGAAGATTCTCCAAATTAGATCTAGATCTGATTTTTGGAGAAAAGAAAGAGAAGAAGAAGATCTCTAGATTCAGCCCAAGTGGATACCGATAGAGGCCAGGTGCTTGCATGGCTAGATCCAAAACCTCAGGCAATCAGTAGGATCATCAACGGATAATCAGATTACCTAATATCAAGGTAACATTAATTTAAATTTAATTTAATTTAGTTTTTTTATTTATTATATCATAAAATCAGATCTGAAAAATGTTAGATCTAATTTAGATCTAAGAAGAAATTTTTAAAATATGCCTCTCGATCCAATCAGATTTGAACGAACCTGATCCGAGAAAATATGATTTTCTCCTTCATGTCCATGTCAGAAAAGGATTGTCTTAATTTATCAGATGAATTTGAGACAATATCTATCATTTTTCATCACCTGCTAAATCCTGTTTCGGACATTTGGTCAAACATTGATCTTTGATACTTAGACATCTGTCCATGTATCATGCACCTATAGGAGAAAATTTTTGGACCAGTCCACCTGCTAAAAAGCAGATGGATAAGGGGTGCATGCCTAGGGGGGCATGCACCCATTGATAAAGCATCTGGAGTTCCATACAGATGGGACTCTAGTTGCTTCAGAGTTTCTACCTAGGTGGCCCTAAAGATTTATCTTTGACCAATCTTGGCACCATTTAAGGATGATTCAAATGGGCTCTCATCTGATTGGATCAGATGATGTCATTCCATCAATCAGATTTAGATCTGATTGCACCAAAGGCCATGATTGATCAGGATGATGTGGCATTGCATGGCACAATAGGGTTAAAAACCCTATCTGCGTCAAGATAAAAAGAGCTTGACCCATTGCCCATGCCATAAGGCTGCCCCTCCTCCTCCATGCCATCTTCAGGTCTTCTCTCTCCTACCCATGCCTAAGAATTTTTGGGCTTCAGTATGGTACGATCCAAGCAAGAGAAAGGCGATAGAAAAAGAAAGAAGACATCACTGCTGCAAGAGACAACTCACATCTTTGAAAGGAGTTTCAAAGATCTTCGAAATCAGATCCAGATCTAATTTTTGGAGAGATGATAAGAAGGAGAAGATTTTCAGATCTTATCCGAGTAGATACAGATAGAGGCTAGGCACTTGCGTGGCTAGATTCAAAACCTTAGGCAGACATTAGGATCATCATAGGATAATCAGATTACCCTCAATAAGGTAAATTAAATTAGATTTAATTTATTTTTTATTTTATTTTATTTATTTTTATTAGATTAATAATATCAGATCTAAAAAATCTCAAATCTGATTTGGATCCAAGAGAAAAATTTTTGAAATATCTCTCTTGATCTAATCAGATCTGAACGAATCTGATCCAAAAAATTAGATTTTTTCTTCAGTTTCTTTCATCCAAAGAAACTTGTTAAAAAAATAAAAATTATAAGTAAAAATTTCAGCATAATATAAAGAACAAAATTTAAGCTCTTCAAATCTCAAGAAAGAAGTCGATGATTTGCTCAATTGAAGCTTGGCTTTTATTTAATTTGTACTTCAGAGGATGTTAAAGATGTTGGAGAAGATTGCTTTAAAGGCTTACTGAAAACTATGCGCAACTTTTCCTTCTTTTTTTTCTTCTTTAGATTTTTAATGTTCCTTGCTAAAATTGAAAGATTTTTTCTTTAAATCTCTTAATCTTTTCTTTTAATTGATTCTCTACCTTTAAATAACTTTGAAGATGGTTGAAGTGAGAATTCGAGCCATTGAAAGCTCTGAAATAGCCATTAGGATAGAAAAATAGCCATTGCAGAATTATCCATTGAAGGCTGTCCGCAAATGGAGAGCTCTTGATTTCTCTATGAGAGCTCTCGGTTTCATAATGAGAGCTCTCAAGAATTTTTGAGAGGTCTCGATTTCACAGTGAGGGCTCTCGAGAATTTTCGAGAGCTCTCGATCTCAAAATATAGAAATGAGATTTCTATTTTCTGAAACGGAGAGGTCTCATCTAGTTTTGGAGAGGTCTCGAGCCTGTACCAGGGCAATGTGGAGGTGTACCAAATAGCTTTGAGAAGCCTCCAAATTTTTGGGAGAAGTCTCTAAAATTTTAGAAGAAGTCTCCAAATTTTCAGGAGAAGTCTCCAAAATTTCAGACTTTATTTTTTTTCAATATTTGACCTTCCAAACTTGAATTTTTTGGTCCCAAATTCTTCTAAATATGATTGCTTCCTTTAATTTTAATTTTTTTTTCAATCATACTTTCTTCGTACCAAGCCATCCAAATATGTGTGAATTTATTCTTTTAAGCATTTTGGCATGGTATCTTGAGAGAATTTATTCTTGAGATAAATTATTTATTTTGAATACTTGAAAAATCCTATACATATTTTTGAGATATATAATTAGATACATAATAAACTCAAAATTTGGTGATCATCAAAATTAATCATGGGATCAACAATCTCTCTCTTTTTGATGATGGCAAAACTTTGAGTATATGCTAAAGAAATTAATATGAATCAAGATAAGAATGATGAATTAAACTTCATGAAAAAATTCTTAATGAGCCTTTAATTTATTGCACATCATTAGTACATATATATTTCATATACTCAACATACTTCACTTTTTTTTGACAACATCAAAAAGCTTAAGAAAAGAAACAAGAAGTCATTAAGATCAACATCAAAGCATTAAATTGAGAGATGTATTATATTCATGAAATTAAATTAAATGAATCATCTTTCTTTTAAAAATTTATTCTTTGACTCAAAATAAGTTTTAAATATTTATTTTAATTTTAAAAATTAGCTTGAATTTAAATATTATATGCTCTCTTTCTTTTTGAATGAATATGATCTTTACTTAGATTTTTAAATATGTACTTTTAAGCTTTAAGAAGAATAAATTCTTTTAATAGATTTGAATATGAAATCAAGCATAGTATATACATTAATATTCAATATTTGTTTCTTAAAAAATTTTAGTCAATTAAGTTTAAAAAAGATATATATCAAAAATATATCGAGCAAAGTAAAATAAATAGTATCAAATCAAAAGATAATCATATTTTCAAATTCATTACTTTGAGTAAAAATTATTTCAATACAAATAATTCATAAGAATTTTATAATACACATTAAAAATTTAGTATCAAATTCAAATTTTTAAATGAGTTTCAAGATTAAGTTTAAAAATTTATTTTTGTAGTAAAAATATATTTTTAAATTTAATTTAAATCCAACTAATTTTTTAAAAATAAGATAGAGCAATCAAATCATGTAAATTAAATTTGATAATCATATGAAAGCTCCATTTAAGAAGATCATAAAATAGTTGATTGAGAATTTAAGATCAAAATTTATTTATCTTAAAATAAATTAAATAAATCAAGATAAAAGGCATTTCACTTCTTATTTTAGAGATACTAAGAAATCATTTTTCTTTAATATTTCAATAACATTATCTCCTCCTATTTTTCATAATTATAGCTAGACTATTTTATCTTTCAACTTTTATCTTTCTTTTTCTTTCAAATCAAGCATATTTAATATGAATTTAACTATAAGATTAAGATTTTCTAAATTTGAAAGATATTTCAATTTTAAAGATCTTTTCAATTAATTGATCATTTTTTTAAATATTTTTTTCTCCTTACTTTAGCAAATAAAATCATTTTAAAATTAAATAAAATTCAAAAGCATGAGCATCAATTGAGTGAACTAAGTATTAATTAATCCAAATATCAATCAAACAAAGCATTCACTCAAGAAGATACAAAATTTTTAAAAATTTAATTTTTATTAAATTCAATGAATGTTTACAAAGTAATGTATACAATAAGAACAAAAATTAAAAGGATAAAAAAAGTATGACACGAACATCTATCAAAAAATTTTTTTGTTTAAATTTAGATTTTCTTTATCATAAGAAATATCACTCAATTAAGTTTACAAAATATATAAAATTCTTTGAATTTATCTTAAATAGTATCACATTAAAAGTATATCAATGTAAAATAGATTTGAGACATCATATTCAATTCTTTTGCCAAAAAATAATACAATAAAATACAAGGCAAGAATGATAGCAATGATACCAAGAGTGAAAATTTTCCTAGGAAGAAACTTCTTGATACCAATTAAACTTATATTTAGACCAAATTATAATTTTCTTAATAGTTCAATACCATTTAAAGATTAATTTATCAATTCAGCTTGATACCAATGAATTTAGTTTTGAATTAATAAAGATAAATTGATTCAGATAAATCATTTTAAATTGATATTAGCAAATCAATCAAGGTACACCATAAAAAAGATTTTAAGTTATTCTTCAAAATATCATCTTTTTTTTCTTAAGAAATATCAAGCAATTATAATTTCAAAAAGGATATGAATTTTTGAATTTATCTCAAATGATATAATATCAAAAGATATAGCCATGCAAAACTAGATTTGAAATAAAGACATTCTTCACTTTTTACCAAAAGATAAATCAATCGAATACATGATAATTAGTTAACTATTTGATACCAATTATTTAAAACTAAAGTTTTTATTAAATATTTATCTTTAAGAATAAATGACAGCTTTCTTGAAATATTTTGCTTGATATCAACTTCAATAGATTCAAGAGAAGCATTTTTCAAATTTAATTTTCAAAATCAATCAATTGGAACAAAGTATAAATTTTCATTAATAAATTCTCTTTCAAAATCAAAGAAGCAATCAAATCGATGATAAAAAAAGATATTCAAGTCAATTTAGGAGATTAAAAAATTAATTAATTAGGGAGTTCTAATAATCAAATAAAATAAGATCAAATCAAGAAAAAACTAGATAAAGGCTCTATCAGTTTAGTTTAACTATGAAGTTTTGAAATTCTTAGGGGTTAACATAAGATGCAATGTATATCAACATATCAAGCACTTGATTTTGATAATTGAATGTCTTATCTTCAAGTACTTATTTCATGCAAAATTTTAGAAGAATTTTGATAATTTAGCATCTTATAGGAAATGCCAAAAATTCGTTTCTCTAATGGATTTAGCAATTAAAAATTTATGCCCAATTAAGTATCTTTTAATTAAAATTTATCAATTATAAAATTGATATGGGAAGACTTAAAATATCATGCTGAATTTTTAAGATAAAAACATTTCATTCATAACATGATATATAGAGGAGAGCATGTTAATTTAAAATTAAGTCATTTAATTATCATAAGCATCAAAATTAATCATACTTATTAAAATATGAAAGGAGTTATCATATGCATACATATCAACAAATCATTAAAGTCAATATATTCAATAAATCAAACTTTCAATTCATAGAGTATGATCATTTTAAGTAATGATAAATCATCAAAATTAATCAAACATACATAATAATTATGCTAATTAATGATCAAAAATATTTGACAAACATGAAGGCATGATGTGAGAAAGGTTTAATTTTTACCAAATAGCATCATCCATCCATTTTCATTTCCAAGGCATCCATAAAAAAATTTTCTTCCTTTAGTTTTATTGGATCCTTGGTATTCCTGCAAAATTACTTCATAATTTTTGATATCCAAGTTTTCTTGGGTCCATTGGACTTAATGCTCAAGATTTTTTTTGGAACCTAAATTTGTCTAACCAAAATATGGATAATTCTTTTAAAATTATATTCTAAAATTTTATGGCCTACTTTGTAATATTTGAAATACACTATTAAATCATTTTTAAGTGAGGCTCTAGTAATCAAATTTTTTGTATGTTGTTGTTTTCTTGAAGAATTAAAACTAGTTTCTATTTTATTGAAAATAGTCTTATTATTATTATTTATTATAGATTGAAGATTTTGAAAGCTAAGGATACATTTTTTAGCTATGGATCTTAAAATCTCAATCTTTCTTTTTCATTTTTCATTTTCTTCCAAAAGTTCTGTCTTTTCTTTTAGAAGATTTTCTTTTTTTTCTAGGGAGAATTTTAAATTTTTGTATTTCTTTTTCAGCTCAATATTTTTTTAACTAAGAATTTTTTAGATTTACCTATATTCTTCTTTTTCTTAGTTAGAGTTTTAATTTGTTCCAAGAAATCTTCATTTTCTTTGGCCTTGTTTTTCATATCTTTCATAAGATATTCTTTTTTCACTCGAAACATTGCTCTTCTCTTTAACCAAAAAAAGATTGAATTTTTTAAGCTCTTTCTTTTTCATCATTAATTTTTTAAATTCATTCATTAAATTATTAAAAGCTTCAAATAATTCATTGAATGTGAACTCAGAGGAGTTTTTAGATTTTAGCTCATCCTTAATGGCCATGAGGCAAAGATTTTCTGCTTTCTTTTCTTCATTCGAGCTTCAAGTATCACTATCATTCCAAATTCCTAAGATAGCTCTTTTCTTGATCTTTTTGAGATACTTTTTGAGTAGGAGATAATCTGGCTTGTAATGTCCCCTTTCATTGCAATTATAGCATGTGACACTTTTTCTTTCTTTTTCTTCTTTCTTTTCTTTCTTCTTCATACTTCTCTTTAGGAGGAACTTCTTAAATTTGCTTGTGAGTAGCTCCATATCCTCATTATCATTTTTACTCTCTTCTTGATTTTCTTCTTCTTCCGACTCATCACTTTCTTCATGTTGTGCAATGGATTTGAAGACGATGGTCTTCATCTTTCTTAGCTCTTTCTCTTCTAACTTTTGAGCCATGTTCAACACATGAGTCATGAGTGAACACATCAATTCTTCTAGTGACAGCTTGGTGAGGTCTTTCACTTCTTATATGGTTGTCACCTTTGCTTCCCATTTCTTTGGCAAAGACCTTAAAACTTTACAAACAAGTTCATAATTAATATAGATTTTGCCAAGAATATTTAGAGCATTAATAATATCAGTAAACTTGAAAAATATTTCAAAAATAGACTCATGTTTATCCATTTTAAATATTTTATATTTATGAATAAGCAAATTAATTTTGGACTCCTTGACTTGGCTTATTCCTTCATGAGTTATCTCTAATTTTTCTAAATTTTTTTGGCTAATGTACAAGTGGATATTCTATTAAATTCTTGTACATCAAAAGAACAACAAAGAACATTAATGACTTTTGCATTTAATTGAGCCATCCTTTTATCATATTTATCCCAATCCTTTTCGGGCTTGGGAAGAACAACATCATTTACATTAATTATGGGTGTGTGTGGTCCTCTAGTTAAAATACCCCATAAATTATAATTTAAAGCTTGTATAAATATTTTTATTTTAATTTTCTAAAAAGAATAATTTATTCCATCAAAAAGTGGTGGCTAGAAGTGGATTGGCCTTTAATAAATGAAATACCACTTGGAGTTGCCATTGATCTTTCACTCTTTGACCACTAGGTCAACAAATAATATAAGAGTACCTACTCTGATACCAATTGTTGCCCAAAGATAGCAATCCAAGAGGAGGATAAATTACATTCTTATAAAAATTTTATTCAAATTTACTTTCTAAACAAGTATGTGCTTTGATTTATCCCTAAGTGATATGATGAAGATGTGTATAATATAAGTAGTAGTGAATTTAAGATAGTACATGCAAACCAAGAATTTAAATAATATAAATAAAAAATAAAAGCAAAATAAAGAAAGAATTAAAAGTATAATATAAATATATAAAGTTTTATAGTGGTTCGGTGCAACTGGCACTTACGTCCACTTTTCAAACTTTTCTTAAAATTTTCACTATAATCTATCCTTAATTATAGTGTGTTTATTTTTTCTGGCTCATAAATAAACATAGTTAATTTTCACAGGAGCACCAACCAAAATGTTATACCATTAGTTTTTCAGATTCACTAACAGCCCAGTTGATTTTTTGGGCCAACCAATCAAATCATACAATGTCTAATTTTGGGCTTAGATGGGCATGATCTTCAAGTTTCTTTCCCCCAAAAAAACTTATAAAGAAATCAAAATTATAAGTAAAAATTTCAGCACAATATAAAGAACAGAATTTAAGCTCTTCAAATCTCAAGAAAGAAGCCGATGATTTGCTCGATTGAAGCTTGGTTTTTCTTTAATTTGTACTTGAGAGGATGAGGAAGATGTTGGAGAAGATTGCTTTGAAGGCATGCTGAAAACTATGCACAACTTTTCCTTCTTTTCTCTTTTCTTTGGAATTTCAATATTTCTCACGAAAACTAAAAGATTCTTTCTTTAAACATTTAATCTTACTTTTCATTTGATTTTCTATCTTTAAATAACTTTGGAGATGGTTGGAGTGAGAGTTCTAGCTATTGGGAGCTTTGAAATAGCCATTAGGATCGAGAAATAGCTGTTGTAGAATTATTCATTGAAGGCTATCCGCAAATGGAGAGCTCTCGATTTTCGGTAAGAGCTCTCAAGAATTTTTGAGAGATCTCGATTTCACAGCAAGAGCTTTTAAAAGTTTTTGAGAGCTCTCGATCTCAGAATAGAGAAATAAGATTTCTATTTCCTAAAATGAAGAGGTCTCGCCCAGTTTTGGTGAGCTCTCAAGCCTGTGCCAGGGCAATGTGCCAAACAGTTTGGAGAAGCCTCTAAAATTTTAGAAGAAGCCTCCAAATTTTTAGGAGAAGTCTCCAAAATTTTAGACTTTATTTTTCTTCAATGTTTGACCTTTCAAACTTAAATTTTTTGGCCCCAAACTCTTCTAAACATGATTGCTTTCTTCAATTTTAATTTCTCTTCTTTCAATCATATTCTTTTCATACCAAGCCATCCAAATATGTGTGAATTTATTTTTTTAAGCATTTTGGCATGGCATCTTGAGAGAATTTATTTTTGAGATAAATTTTTTATTTTGGATACTTGAAAAATTCTACATACATTCTTGAGATACATAATTAGATACATAATAAAGTTAAAGTTTAGCAATCATCAAAATCAATCATGGGATCAACAAGTTTGATGTATTGAAAATTATGTCCCAAAGTCAATCATCAGTCTTTTGATGATTATGCTTATTTATGTAAATATATATAAATTATTAATTAATAAAATATTATTTAACTTTTTTATCATAAATTGTGTACATCTTCTAACGAACTCTTGTGTTATGATGAAATCCTTAGGAATATTTTAAATTGATAAAGAAGAATATATTATTTAATCTTTAAATCTATTTGCAATCAAATAATATCTATTACAAGGATGATAGTAAAATTAAGTATAGATTGTTGTATACCATATAGATTGGTTGTCCTCTTAAGCAAGAAGTATGGAGATGCTGGCATGGTATATAGGTGAGATATAGAAGTATATTTGTATTAAACTTGACCAACTCTGGAGCATTTTGCTGTCAAGATTTGCTCCAAAGAAATATGGGTATAACTGTCCCTTCGACTTAAGATCACCATAATGACTTTCAAGCAACTAATTGTGCTTTGGTGCTAGACAACCTAAATTTTCAATTTAGTGATGAAAGATTTATGGGCATAGTCAATTACTTAAGGAGTCAGTGTGTAAGTCTATTAAGATTAGTGGTGCTCCTAAGCCTTAGGAGGCCACTAGAGGAGTCAGGGTGTTGGCTTCGGAAGACTAGGATAGGTGTGGTCCTAGGGCTAGAACTGGATTGGTTTTAGGATAGAGGTTCAGCCCTCCATGGTCATGATGTTAGATATGTGTGCCTTAGAAGCCAGAATTGGCGATACTTATTATACACTTCTAAGAGCAAAAATATAATTTTGACTATAAATAATAAAATGGGTTATTTTATATCATAATGTGTATTTAGTGTTTGTAATACATCCCTTGAGTTAATGGCAATGATAGTTCTTATTTTCAAGAGTTAAAAATTTAAGACATGAATTTTTATTATTAACTCATAAAATGCTCCTAACCATAGGATCATCATGAGGATGGTGATTGATTCAGAAGGTTGGTGTATAATCGCTTCTTTATAATAGATGAGTCTTGAGTCTATGGTATAGAGACATCAGAGCGAGAGTACAGATACTCATTAGAGAACTAGGGCACTGAGCATGACCATCTCGAGCAGTTATTAGAAAGTCTATCTTCTCGTCAATGACTGACTCAAAGTTGCAGTTGTGTTTCTAGTTCTTTGACCTGAGGTGCATTGACAGTTCACCTTGAGGGTGTTATAGTTTGACTACACCATGACTCGATCTTCTAGCCATTCAAAATCCTGAGGTATATGTTGGCTATAGTATTTTCATTGTAGAAATTGGATTGCACCAATAGAGAATCTATCTACCCTGGTAGATGAGGAGAAGCCCTATGATGATCATGAGAATCAAGTCCATAAGCCCATGGCCATGGCAGAGTGAAATAATAGAAAGAGTTTCTATTAAGATTTTCATATTGAACTTGAATCGAATGATTAATTATATTACGGATATTAGGGTTTGATGAGATTACCTTAACCCTAATCCTGTTGGGGCTCAAGATAGAAGAACTTAATCACATAGGTAACTGCACTAAGAGGTTCATTTTCAGTTTTGATGGATTGCCATCATGTGCTGCTAGATGTCACTGGTGAATTTTGAGAGCAATTAGAATGATTTAGATGATCAATCATACTAGTTGTCTGAATCAGAAAAGTTCTGATCCATCGAAAGGTATTTTGATGATGTCGATGATAGAGATCATGACATATTTCATTACCATACACAACTGAACCTGACTGGATCACACAAACAAGAGTTTTGATCTGAATATCATCAATTGGACTAACCCAGTTTAATTGATTTGAATTAGATTCAATTAGGTTCAAGAAAATCATGCTAGCATATGATTGAGCCTAATATTCTTCTTTAATTATCATTAAAAGTTATCTCGACTGAGCCAAATATATTTGGGCTCACTTAGATATCTTTATTTGGTCTGACTAGAACTTGTTTAGGTTAGAAAAGGATTGTCTTAATTTATGAGATGAATTTGAGACAACACCTATCATTTTTCATCACCTGCTAAATCCTGTTTCGGACATTTGGTCAAATGTTGATCTTTGATACTTAGACATCTGCCTATATGTCAAGCCATCATAGGAGAGATTTCTTGGACCAGTCCACCTACTAAAAAGCAGATGGATAAGGGGCGCATGCCTAGGGAGGCATGCACCCATGGATAAAGCATCTGGAGTCCCATACAGATGGGAAGACCTAAAAGACTTAACTAGTCTTGGCACCATCTAAGGATGGATCTCATCTGACTGATTTAGGGTGCCCTTAAGGGAAATCCTGATTTCCCGGTCCAGGTTCGTCCAGATCTGATTAGATCAAGAGATATATTTCAAAAATTTTTCTCTTGATCTCAATCAGATCTTGATATGTTTCAGATCTGATTCTTATTATTTTAATAAATAAAATAAAATAAGATAAATTAAATCAAATTTAATTTACCTGATTTGGGTAATCCTATTACCCTGTAGATGATCCTGATTGCAGCGGAAGGTTCTGGATCTTAGCCACGCAAGCGCCTGGCCTCTACCGGTATCCACTCGGGTTGGATCTGGAGATCCTCTTCTTCTCTATCACACCTCCAAAAATCAGATCTGGATCTGATCTGGAGGATCTTCAAAACTCTTTTGAAGATCTGCAGTCGTCCTTTTGCAGCAGCGCAGCCTTCTTGCTTTTGATCGCCTTTCCTTGATCTGAATCGCACCAAACTAAGTCCAAAACCCTTTTGGACGTGGAGAGCAAGGGGAGAAGAGACTATGGCATGGAGAAGGAGGGGAGAGGCAGCCTTGGGGCGTGGGAAATCTCATTCAATAAGACTTTTACTTAGGATTAGGGTTGGGCGCAGGGTCTTATTTATAGACCTCTTGTGATCCAACTCCTCTTCCTCTCAACCAATCACAACCCTTTGTGAAATCAGATCTAAATCTGATTGGTTGAAAAAGAGACCCCTGGATTCCTCCTTAGAGGGCGCCTAAGACCAGTCAAACTGGATTCTTAGTAGAACTCTGATTGGAATCCAAAAGGGAGGTGGAGTCCTTGTCCAACAAGGACTCCTAGGCGCCTCCTACTTGGGCTCACGCCACCCTTGGCGTGCGCCCTTCTCCTTGCCAGGTTCTGGCAGGGGGACAAGGCCCCCACCAGCTCTCCAATAGGTGCATGACATGTGGTCAAAAGTCAAAGGGTGAATGGTCAACGTTTGACCAGTCAAAGGTAGACTTTTGACCAAAGTCAAAGAACAAGAAATGGCAGGTGACCAAAAATGGCAGGTAATGTCTTACAAATAAGACAACCTATTCTGACTTGGACAACCTCCAGTCAGACCATATGAAGGCCTCTGATTGAGCACAAACTCCTTTGGCTCAGTCAGGACAACTTATTTATGATAGTAAAAGAAGAACGTTAGGTTCAATCGAGTGCTAGCACGATTTCCTTGAACCTAATTGAATCTCATTCAGATCAATTGAACTAGATCAGTTCAATTGATGATCACCAGATTCAAACCCTTGTTTGTGTGACCCAGTTAGGTTCAGTTCTGTATGGTAATGGGATATGTCATGATCTCTATCATAGACATCATCGAAACTCCTTTCGATGGATCAGAACTCTTCTGATTCGAACAGCTAGAATGATCGATCATCTAAATCATTCTAATTGCTCCCAAAATCCACCAGTGACACCTAGCAGTATATGGTGGCAACCCATCAGAGCTGAATGCGAACCTCTTGGTGCAGCTACCTGTGTGATTAAGTTCTTCTATCTTGAGCCCCGATCAGATTAGGGTTAAGGTGAACTCGTCAAACCCTAGTCTCTGTCATATGATGTAATCATTCGATTCGAGTCCAATGTGAAAATCTAAATAGAAACTCTTTCTATTATTTCACTCTACCATGGCCATGGATTTCTGGACTTGATTCTCATGATCATCATAGGGCTACTCCTCTACCACCGAGGTAGATAGATCCCATCTTGATGCAATCCAGTTCCTACAATGAACATGTCATAGCCAACATACACCTCAGGGTTCCATATGGCTAGGAGACCGAGTAATGGTGTAGTCAAACTATAACACCCTCAAGGTGAACTGTCGATGCATCTCAGGTCAAAGAACCAGACACACTACTGCAGCATCGAGTCAGTCATTGACGAGAAGGTAGACTTCCCTAATGACTACTCGAGGTGGTCACGCTCAGTGCCCTCGTTCTCTAACGAGTACCTGTACTCTCGCTCCGGTGTCTCCACACCGTAGACTCAAGACTCATCTACTAAAGAGAAGCGATCGTACACCAACCTTCCGGATCAATCACCATCCTCGTGATGATCCTATGGTCGGGAGCTGTTTATGAGTTAATAATGATTATTCATGTCTTAAATTTTCAACTCTTGAAAATATGAATTATCATTACCATTAACTCAAAGGATGTATCACAGACACTAAATACACATGTGTGATAGAAAATAACCCATTTCATTAATTATAGTCAAAATTATAATTTTGCCCCTAGAAGTGTATTACAAGTGTCAGCCAATTCTGGCTTCTAGGGCACATATATCTAACAATCTCCCACTGTCCTAAAGCCAATTGGCTACAAGTCTAAGTCCCATCTTCTCAAGGTGGGCTTCGATCTTCTGCTGGCCCAACGGCTTTGTAAGTGGGTCTGCCACATTATCTGTGGAGTTGACTCTCTTGACCTCAACGTAACCTTTCTCAAGGTAATCGCGGATGAGATGGTATCACCGTTTGCTTGGAACTCTTCCAGCACAAACAGTCTGCCAGATGTCGACTTTCGATCATCTATATCGGACATGAAGTCCGAGTCTGTGTATCCCTGAACTTGGAGTTCTCCATTACCAAAGACCAACATCATATCCTTAGTTCTTCTCAAGTACTTAAGGATACATTTCACAGAAGTCCAGTGTTCTTCACCTGGATTTGACTGATATCTGCTTGTGACACTCACAGCATGGGCTATATCAGGTCGTGTACATAGCATGGCATACATGAGGCTCCCTATTGCAGAAGCATAAGGGATCTTGCTCATGCGTTCTATTTCCTCAGGTGTGCTGGGGCACATCTTCTTGGAAAGATGAATACCATGTCTGAAGGGTATTAATCCCCTCTTAGAGTTTTCCATACTAAACCTCTTTAGTACTTCCTCTATGTACATCTTCTGTGAAAGTCCTAGCATCCTATTCGGTCTATCCCTATAGACCTTAATTCCTAGAATAAAGGATGCTTCACCTAGGTCTTTCATGGAGAATTCCTTGGACAACCACATCTTGACTGATGTCAACATGGGAATATCATTCCCAATAAGGAGGATGTCATCCACGTACAATACGAGGAAGACAACAGCGCTCCCACTGACCCTTTTGAAAACACATGGTTCCTCTTCATTTTTGATGAAACCAAACTTTTTGATCACATCATTGAAACGAGTGTTCCAGCTCCGAGATGCTTGCTTAAGTCCATATATGGACCTTTGCAGCTTGCAAACCTTGTGATCAGTATCACTGGATGTGAAACCTAGCGGCTGTTCCATATAGATATCTTCCTCAAGATATCCATTTAGGAATGCCGTTTTCACGTCCATTTGCCATATTTCATAATCGAAATAGGCTGCAACAGCAAGCAATGTGCGGATGGATTTTAGCATAGCTACCGGGGAAAAGGTATCCTGATAGTCAATGCCTTCACGTTGACTATAACCTTTTGCCACCAGTCTAGCCTTGAATGTCTCCACATTCCCATCTGCACCAATCTTTCTCTTGAAGATCCATTTACACCCAATAGGTACTATACCTTCTGGTGGATCTACCAAGGTCCAGACTTGGTTTGAGTGCATCGAGTCGAATCTTCTGACTTCATTGCCTCAAGCCATTTCTCGGAGTCGATATCTGATATCGCCTCGTTGTAGGTTTTGGGATCATCACCATGAGCACCATTACCTATGAGGAACATTTCCTCTACATCCTCTGAAATAATACCTAAGTATCTTTCAGGGGGACGGGAAACTCTTTCCGATCTACGAGGTGGAGGAGGTAGTGTTCTTATTGGCTCAACCTGATTTGGTTCCACTTGGTCCTTAGCTCTTTCTGCTTGTGAGACTTTCTCATCAAGCTTAATCTGCTTTCCAATGCCACTATCTTGAATAAACTATTTTTCAAGAAATATGGCATGTCGACTCACAATCACATTGTGGTCTTCTGGAATGTAGAAATAGTATCCTAATGACTCTTTAGGATATCCTATGAATCGAGCTCTAAAGGACCTAAACTCTAACTTGTCCGCTTGTTGTCTTTTGACATAAGCCGGACAACCCCAAATTCTGAGATGACTCAGACTTGGTTTCTTACCGTGCCATATCTCATACGGTGTGGTAGGAACGGTTTTAGAGGGAACCCTATTCAGTAAATAGATTGAAGTTAATAATGAATGTCCCCAAAGAAAATCTGGGAGGTCTGTGAAGCTCATCATGGATCGAACCATATCCAATAGAGTCCGATTTCTCCGTTCTGAAACCCCGTTGAGTTGAGGTGTTCCTGGTGGAGTCCATTGAGAGACTATGCCATTTTCCTTAAGATAGTCTAGGAATTCCCGGCTAAGGTATTCACCTCCTCGATCTGATCGAAGAACCTTAATGGGTTTTCCAGTTTGTTTTTCTACTTCATGTCTGAATTCTTTGAACTTTTCAAAGGCTTCAGACTTATGTCTCATAAGATACACATACCCATACCTAGACAGATCATCGGTAAAGGTAATGAAGTAGACAAAATTGCCTCTAGCCGGCACATCGAATGGGCCGCACACATCAGTATGTACTAGGGCAAGGAGATCTGTGGCCCTCTCCCCATGTCCAACAAAAGGGAGTTTAGTCATTTTGCCTTGAAGACAAGATTCACAAGTTGGATATGACTCAAAAGTCAATGGACTCAATAGCCCATTTTTCTCCAATTTGTTAATCCTATCTTCTGCTATATGACCTAATCTCAGGTGCCATAGATATCTGTCGTTTGGACTATCCCTAGGTCGTTTGGCATTCACGTTTTGCTCGATAGTTAAAACAGGTACATCAATATGCAACTGATAAAGACCATTAACAAGGAAACCATTTGCAATTTTATTTCTTTCATAAAGAATGTTACAATGGTCCTTAAAGAAGGTGATCACATAACCTTCTTGTGCTAAGCATGAAACAGAAATCAAATTCCTGCTAGCTGCAGGCACATAATAACAGTCTTTTAAAACTAAGTCTAAACCAGATGGTAATCGCAGAGGGTATGTTCCCACGGCTACTGCAGCAACTCTTGCTCCATTACCGACGCGTAGGATCATGTCTCCATCCCTCAGCCTCCTGCTATCCTCAAGACCCTGCATAGAAGTGCACAGATGAGCACTAGAACCAGAGTCAAGCACCCAACTGGATGCAGAAGAAACCGTAAGGTTAGACTCAATAACGAGCATACCTCCAGAAGGACCTTCCTTCTTGTTCTT
>QRFJ01003563.1:0-12500 GCA_006176705.1 Cocos nucifera
CCCACGAGAAGGCATTAACAATTATTTGGACCCGTTTCAGAGGCATTACACTTGTCAAGAATCCTCAGTGAAGATCTCACATAGCTCGAGACCGGTCCATAGGTCTTCACCAGAAATGGAGAAGGTTGTAGAGGTGAACAGTTTGCCAGCCACTGTAGACCCTCTCTCAATTTGTCATCATCGAAGAAACCAAAGTGCTCTCCATCAACCAGGAAAACAACTGAAAACAAGTTTACCCTTGTTTTGTCTACATCATAAGGACCAAGTCTCTTAATTATTGTGGCTGAAGGATCAGCAGCCTCTTCTTTGTACTCATCATCAACTACTATCAAAAGAGGTAGGCTCGATCCAGAAGGTATAGACATTAAAAGGTTCTGAAGCCGAACCCTTTGAATTTCCCATGGAATGCTTTTTGATACCAGAAACATAATGCAGCTTGCACCAGCAAAAATATCATCATAAGCAAATGGCTGCTTATGGACAAACATTGCCTCCCTAATGACAGATAAACAGCAGGCTTCCGAAGAACTGTTTCTGTTGACCCATTTGCTGGAAGAACTATTTCTGTTGATCCATTTCTTCCATATTGATAAGTGAGATGATGAAACCACCACTTCATCATTTTCTTCACCAGACCCCATGAGTTTTGAGAGCAACCATCTTGAAGCCAAAAGATCGGTTTGACCCATTGTGATAGTTCCCTGGACACAAACAAGCAACTTCCAGCAAAAGCATCTGGCATCAGGATTTTTTGCACTTAAAATTGGTGCAACCAGTTCTGAGACATTCAGTCTTGACCATGATTTCTCATATCTTGCATATCTTTCTCTCACAATGTAATCAATGTCGAGCTTGATTCTGGCTTGTCTTGGTGCCTTCATTAAAAGATAAAGTAAAATAAGAAGCTAAATTTAACATAATATATAACTTTACAAATAATTTATGGAGATCAGAGACATATCAGAAAGGTAACTTACATCTTTAATTTGTCATTCTGGTCGTCTTACTGCTTCAATTTGTCGTTCTGGTGGTCTTACTTCTTCAATTTTTTTGTTCTGGTGGTCTTAGTTCTTCAATGTGTCGTTCTGGTGGTCCTAAGGAGAGTGAACTCAATGAACTCGTAAGGAACACTATTTGTTCCCTGTTTTTCTTCCACAAGGATGTTGTCTGCTTCCATTTTCTGGTAGTAAATGATGTAAAAGCATAACTGTCAACTCCTCTTTTTAAAACCTGAGTCATGTCAAAAAAAAAAAGCAATAAGAAAGAAGAAGAAAAACAAACCTCACAATCAACTTCATCTTTTCACTGGCAACTTCATTCTTGTGACACAGAATTATTTTTGATGCTTCATTTTCTAAGCTTTTGCCTACTTCTGTTTGAGGGGCTGTATTCTCGACTATGAGCTTAGAGTTTGAGAATCCAGGTGCTCCAGCTTGAACTATAGTTGTCTCCGTTTGAGGCAAGATTCCCTGACCCATGGAGGTTTCTCCATTTAATTCAGTCATTTGTTCATCCTCAAAATAAACATCATCAATAATCCTTTTGGACTTCTTGAGGTGCACAAGTTTTGCACACTTGGTTGGGAAATCCACTTCACCATTAAGAAATGGACCTTCCTTCACCATATACAACTCTTCATATTTTTTCAAAACAAACCCATGATATTCCAGAAGACCTTCAACATCCTCCTCCTGAACAGGGTAAAGAAATGTTAAGAGATTTAAGTTATGCAGAAATGAATTTGATGATTAACCAGCAGCTAAATGGCAAATTTTACCTCCATGCCTAGCCAGTCCACAACATGTGCAATGGGAATTCCATGGTTTTTCTGAAGACCTCCATGCAAAGCAGCAAGTGCCTTTGTTCTTATCTGGAGAAAAAAGAGTTGCTTAACTACATGTATTCATAAATATCATAAACAGTTCTAGTAATGCTAATCCTGTCTTGAGGACATAAAGCATATAATAAATCAAAAAATTCAAGAACCATGATCGAGGTAATGGCTGGTTGAACAGAAACCATCATCGGATAACCACTATAATGAGATAAAGGCTGTAAACATGATGGGTGCAAATGAGGACATCCAATTTGAGTTGTCTTACACATGCATGCACAAGACAGAGATAAAGAACTTGCAGATTGCAAGGTGAGATTAACTCCTCATTGCTTTTAAGCTCAGCATTTTTTTTTTCAAATCTGTACCTATGAAAAATATTGCAGACACTAATTCAATTCAAAAACAATATCTCCTTTTAAAACTACTTAGGTCCTCGATGAAAATGGGTGCAAAAAGAATCCAAAATTAATTATAATCCTCAAAACTCACTCACAACCACATCTACAGCATGCACATACCTCATTTCCTTATCTTAAGCTCAATTGGCTGAATAATAGGAACACAAAATCCCTTGCATGTCAATTTTGATCAAGACATCATCAGCTTCAATTCGCCTCGACACGGTCTTCAAAATGAGAAAAATTGGCATGTTTGCCTTGCCATTATGATTTATCTCTTGATCATGCAGTCAAATGCAATCTTAGAAGAGACTCTTCCACCAAAGTGATGCTACACCTAATGGGATCCCGGGAACTTCATCTTTGCTACTCCTTTGTACTAAGGACCATATTCCTTCAACACAAGGATCAATCCATTCCCACAGATTCCATTCGTGCTTCTCGCTAGTAAAAGATATAGTTATTAGAAAAAAATGAAAATAATGCATTGAAAGAATCTATGAGAGGAGTAGAGATAATAGAATTGAAGTAAATTTCAGGTTCATTGATGTATCATTCATTTTCAAAGGGATATCAAGGAAATCCAAGTATGATATCTAGACAGCATCAGTGCATGTACTAGTATCACAATCATATGAATTGCATGTGAAAGGAATGTAGATTACGTGGAAACATAGTTACCTTGGCAAAGTGAGCATGCATCAAGCAGGCCTGCAGGTAAGTTGCTTTTCTTGCAAGGCGAAAGAAGGCGATATAATTACCTATTCTACATGCTCTGGAATGACAAAACCAATGGGTTCTGTTATATTTCATTGTTATTATATTAAAAATAACTGACCATCAATACACACAAATACCTTGCTACATCTCGAGCAAATAAAATTTCTGGAGTGCATCTAATCTCTGGATTCATCTTAGCAAGGTCAAGTGAGTGCTCTGCAGGTCCCACCTAAAACAAAAAGAGGAGAAAAGATCAGCTAAAAATTGTATACGGTATTAAGCCATAGCCAAGATGAAAGACAACTTACTTTGTATCCTGGATGCTTATCTAACTTGAGAAGTGCATAATAACCACGAAACTCCTTTTCCGTCGGAACATTGATTCCCTTCTTTCTCTGGTTATTATACATGTGAAACAACTCGACTGATGTCTTGCTCATTTGATCTAATAATCAGGTGATTTCAGATGTCACATGAGATGTGATTAGATCTGAAATCAGAAAAATTAAAATTAAATAATTTAGATCTAAGTTTTAAAAGATGCATGACTAGTTGTAAAATAGAATAGTTCTATACATAGTCTTGCATGTTCATAATTTAATTTGATTAAATTATGATTTTAGATCTATTTATTTACTATTTTCTGATGTTATAAATATTATAATAAGATCTAAAAAATAGTAAATAAAAATTATTTAATTTTTGGATCATATGAGATATGATGAATGCATGATCTAGACTAGTTGTAGAATAGTTCTACATAATTATCTAGATTAGAATTTATTTTGATGTGATCAATTTAAATCTAATTTTTTAGATAATTATGAGATAATTTAGATCTGAAAAAACATGCATGATATGATACATGAGATGTATGCAAAATATGCCATTAAGTTAGATCTAATTTTATATGAGATATATGATGTAGATCTAACTAGTTTTGTAGATTTATATTTCCTGATTAAGGCGTTCCTTTGGCCGTCCGGTCATAAGAACAAAGTAAGGGTTTAAAGGCCCTCTCCTCCCATTCGATGGGGTGTTCTTATGATGTGTAGGGGTGCTGCGCATTCGTCCTTAATCAGAAATCCAAAACTTACTTTCTGCAAAACCCTAGATCCTGAAACCCTAGGATTTTATTGTACATATTTTGTTTATGAACCCTAAACTTAATTAAGAATTAAGATTATGAAATATTAATTAGGTCTAAAATTGAGAATTTCAGATCTAAGACATATTCATAATACTTGGGTTCGGGCTTGGGTAGCTCAATTAGGTCTAAGCGGTTGATCAAACCGAATCAAGAGTTGGTTAGATGGGATCAACAATGCTTAAATTGACCAGCCTAATAGGATTAAGTCTGGGTCAAGATCGAGTCACGTGAGTGATCGATCAAGCTAAGACCTAATTAGGCTCAGAGGTTAGAGTCTGGATTGTAGGCTAACCCGAATTGGTTCTGGCTCAACAATTTGGTGTCTAAGGTAAGTTTGGCAGATACGACCGACTGATTTTTAATTGGAAGCTACTCGACTCTGAATGCATTCTTGTACGAGTTAATGGCATATCCCTTCCACCGGTCTCACTTACCTGGCCATATCTGTTGACTCAGTTCTGATCTGAGGTGGTCAATAATCCGAGCTAACCCATGCCACTAGGTTAGTCATAATGGTTATGACTATGTCAAGTCTAGTTTAATGAGACCTAAATCAAATTCTTCCTAAGAAAAGATTAAGTCTGAGGTCTTCCACCATTGTAGATGTGCGGGCCCTTCTCGGGGTTGATTGTTCTCGACTGGATTACAGTGGCTTCAGTTGCACCGAAAAGATGCAACCATGTCTATTAGGCATTGGATGCTATGGGCTGGAGGATGAGTTGGGCTCAATATTTTGGATACGGTGAGAGACTCAATTAGGAATCCAATCTGTGCAAATGGTGGGTCTGACTTAACTAAGGAGTGGATCAATATTTTGGGCATACGATGAGATTCATGAATTAGAGACCAAGTTTGGGTGCACCATGATTAGAGAATCATTGAACAAGAGTTGTTCACTCATTGGCTAACCCATCACCAATAACTGTTAGGTGAGGTGATGAGTCAGTTGTGTGAGACCGCACCACCCACTAGAAATCATTAATCGTGGAGATTTTTGCATCTCTACAGAGGGAGTGTAGGGATCCGAGAAAATAGTGGGAGCTAATTTATTTAAAAATAAAATCTCCTAAATAAATTGGTCAAGTCTTAATTACAATATCTAACTAGAAACTTTGACTCTCTATAGGAAAATGTCTGCATCCAACCCACTAGCACGTATCCTGGACACCCATAGACTGACCGGACCCAATTATAAGGATTGGCTCCGAAACTTCAAAATTATTTTGGGTTCTGAGAAGTTAACTCATGTATTGGACCAGGACCCTCCCACCTTACCAGCTCATCCATCCGCTGAACAGAGAGCGTCTCTTGATAAGTGGATGGACGAAGATAATAAGGCCAGATACTTACATGTTGGGCTCGATGTCTGATGAGCTTCAGTGCCAACATGAAGATATCAGGATTGCCCGCCAAATGTTGGCTCACCTACAAGAGATGTTTGGTGAACAGAGTCGCGCAGCCAAATATCAAGTCACTGAAACGACTATTCAAGGCTAAAATGCGTGATGGGCAGTCAGTCCAAGATCATTGTCTGATGATGATCAAGGACTTGGAAGAGCTTGAGAAGCTCGGAGTGAAGTTGGACCTGGATCTGCAGAATGATATAATTCTGCAATCCTTGACTGATGCATATGGGCAGTTCATCATGAACTACCATATGCATAAACTTCAAAATTCCTTGGCCGAACTTATGAACATGCTGGTTACTGCTGAGCTTTCTATGAAAGGTTCTAAAGGCTCAGTGCTTGCTATGGAACGGACTTCTTCCAAGAGAAAGTCTTTTGGAAAGAAAAAGAAGTCTGTGAAAAAGCAGAAAGATGGAAGGAGGAAAGAAGAAAAAGGCAGAGCTGAAAAAGAAGGCCGCTGACAAAGAAAAGTATTTTCCATTGCAACAATGACGGCCATTGGAAGCGGAACTGCCCTACTTACCTGGCCATCCTGAAGAATAAGGAGGCAGGTCCTTCTGGTGGTATGCTCGTTATTGAGTCTAACCTTACGGTTTCTTCTGCATCCAGTTGGATGCTTGACTCTGGTTCTAGTGCTCATTTATGCACTTCCATGCAGGATCTTGAGGATAGCAGGAGGCTGAGGGATGGTGAGATGATCCTGCACGTCGAAAATGGAGCAAGAGTTGCTGCCATGGCGGTGGGAACATACCCTCTTCGAACTACCATCTGGTTTAGACTTAGTTTTAAAAGATTGTTATTATGTGCCTGCAGCAAGCAGGAATTTGATTTCTGTTTCATGCCTAGCACTAGAAGGCTATGTAATTAGTTTTCTTAAGGACCATTGTAACATTCTTTATGAAAGAAATAAAATTGCAAGTGGTTTCCTTATTAACGGTCTTTATCAGTTACATATTGATGTATCTATTTTTAATATCGAGCAAAATGTGAATGCCATAAAACGACCTAGGGATAGTCCAAACGATAGGTATCTATGGCACCTAAGACTAGGTCATATAGCAGAAGATAGGATTAACAAATTGGAGAAAAATCGGGCTATTGAGTCCATTGACTTTCGAGTCATATCCAATTTGTGAATCTTGTCTTCATGGCAAAATGACTAAGCTCCCTTTTGTAGGACATGGGGAAAGGGCCACGGATCTTCTTGCCCTAGTACATACTGATGTGTGCGGCCCATTTGATGTGCCGGCTAGAGGCAACTTTGTCTACTTCATAACTTTTACCGATGATTTATCTAGGTATGGGTATGTGTATCTTATGAGACACAAGTCTGAAGCTTTTGAAAAGTTCAAAGAATTCAGACATGAAGTAGAAAAGCAAACATGAAAAATCCATTAAGGTTCTTCGATCAGATCGAGGAGGTGAATACCTTAGTCCGAAATTCCTAGGACTATCTCAAGAAAAATGGCATAGTCTCTCAATGGACTCCACCAGGAACACCTCAACTCAACAGGGGTTTCAGAACGGAGGAAATCGGATCCTATTAGATATGGTCCGATCCATGATGAGCTTCACAGACCTTCCTGATTTTCTTTGGGGACACTTCATTTGTTAACTTCAATATATCTACTGAATAGGGTTCCTTCTAAAACCGTTCCTACCACACCGTATGAGATATGGCATGGTAAGAAACCAAGTCTGAGTCATCTCAGAATTTGGGGTTGTCCGGCTCATGTCAAAAGACAACAAGCAGGACAAGTTAGACTTTAGATCCTTTAAAGCTCGATTTATAGGATATCCTAAAGAGTCATTAGGATATTATTTCTATATTCCAGAAGATCACAATGTGATTGTGAGTCGACATGCCATCTTTCTTGAAAAATAGTTTATTCAAGATAGCGGCATTGGAAAGCAGATCAAGCTCGATGAGAAAGTCTCACAAGAGCAATGAGCTAAGAACCAAATGGAACCAAATCAGGTTGAGCCAATACAATCACTACCTCCTCCACCTCGTAGATCGGAAAGAGTTTTCCATCCTCCTGAAGAGGTACTTAGGTACCATTTCAGAGGAAATAGAGAAAATGTTCCTCGTAGGTAATGGGGTTCATGGTGATGATCCCAAAACCTATAACGAGGCGATATCAGATATCGACTCCGAGAAATGGTTAGAGGCAATGAAGTCAGAAATTGACTCGATGCACTCAAACCAAGTCTGGACCTTGGTAGATCCACCAGAAGGTATAGTACCTATTGGGTGTAAATGGATCTACAAGAGAAAGATTGGTGCAGATGGAAATGTGGAGACATTCAAAGCTAGATTAGTGGCAAAAGGTTATAGTCAACGCGAAGGCATTGACTATCAGGATACCTTTTCGCCAGTAGCTATGCTAAAATCCATCCGCACATTGCTTGCTGTAGCAGCCTATTTCGATTATGAAATATGGCAAATGGACGTAAAAACGGCATTCTTAAATGGATATCTTGAGGAAGATATCTATATGGAACAACCGCTAGGTTTCACATCCAGTGATGCTGATCACAAGGTATGCAAGCTGCAAAGGTCCATATATGGACTTAAGCAAGCATCTCAGGAGCTGGAACACTCGTTTTAATGATGTGATCAAATTATTTGGTTTCATCAAAAATGAGGAGCCATGTGTCTTCAAAAAGGTCAGTGGGAGCGCTGTTGCCTTCCTCGTATTATACGTGGATGATATCCTCCTTATTGGAAATGATTTTTCCATGTTGACTACAGTTAAAATATGGTTATCCAAAGAATTCTCCATGAAAGACCTAGGAGAAGCATCCTTTATTCTAGAATTAAGGTCTATAGAGATAGACCGAATAGGATGCTAGGACTTTCACAGAAGATGTACATAGAGGAAGTGCTAAAGAGGTTTAGCATGAAAAACTCTAAGAGGGGATTAGTACCCTTCAGACATGGTATTCATCTTTCCAAGAAGATGTGCCCTAGCACACCTGAGGAAATAGAATGCATGAGCAAGATCCCTTATGCTTCAGCAATAGGGAGCCTCATGTATGCCATGTTATGTACACGACCTGATATAGCCCATGCTGTGAGTGTCACGAGCAGATATCAGTCGAATCCAGGTGAAGAACACTGAACTTCTGTGAAATGTATCCTTAAGTACTTGAGAAGAACTAAGGATATGTTGTTGGTCTTTGGTAATGGAGAACTCCAAGTCCAGGGATATATAGACTTAGATTTTATGTCCAATGTAGATGATTGAAAGTTAACATTTGGGAGTCTGTTTGTGTATAATGGTGGAGCTGTCAGTTGGAAAAGTTTCAAATAGATAGTGATAGCAGATTTCATCATGAAAGCAGAATACATCGCTGCATCAGAAGCTACGAAGGAGGCATTCTGATACAAAAAGTTTACCACAGAGATCGAAGTGATGCCATCAGATGCCATCCCTCTATACTACGACAATAATGGTGCCATAGCCCTTGCTAAGGAGCCAAGGTCTCATCAGAAATTCAAGCACATCGAGCGGCGATACCACCTCATCCACCTCAAGAAAGGTTACGTCGAGGTCAAGAGAGTCGACTCCGCGATAATGCGGCGGACCCACTTACAAAGCCATTGAGCCAGTAGAAGATCGAAGCCCATCTTGAGAAGATGGGACTTAGATTTGTAGCCAATTGGCTTTAGATCAAGTGGAAGATTGTTAGATATGGGTGCCCTAGAAGCCAGAATTGGCTGACACTTATAATACACTTCTAGGGGCAAAATTATAATTTTGACTATAAATAATAAAATGGATTATTTTCTATCACAAATGTGTATTTAGTGTCTGTGATACATCCCTTGAGTTAATGGTAATGATAATTCTTATTTTCAAGAGTTGAAAATTTAAGACAAGAATTTTCATTTATTAACTCATAAAATGCTCCCGATCCGTAGGATCATCATCAGGATGATGATTGATCCAGAAGGTTGGTGTACAATCGCTTCTTTATAGTAGATGAGTCTTGAGTCTACGGTGTAGAGACACCGGAGCAAGAGTACAGGTACTCGTTAGAGAACGAGGGCACTGAGCGTGACCACCTCGAGCAATCATAAGAAAGTCTACCTTCTCATCGATGACTGACTCGAAGCTGCAGTGGTGTGTCTGGTTCTTTGACCTGAGGTGCATCGGTAGTTCACCTTGAGGGTGTTATAGTTTGACTACACCATGACTCGATCTCCTAGCCATTCGGAATCCTGAGGTGTATGTTGGCTATAGCATGTTCATTGTAGGAATTGGATTGCACCAAGAGAAAATCTATCTACCTCGGTGGATGAGGAGCAGCCCTATGATGATCATGAGAATCAAGTCCATAAGCCCATGGCCATGGCAGAGTGAAATAATAGAAAGAGTTTCTATTAAGGTTTTCACATCGGACTTGAATCGAATGATTAAATCATATGACAGAAATTAGGGTTTGACGAGTTCACCTTAACCCTAATCTGATCGGAGCTCAAGATAGAAGAACTTAATCACACAGGTAGCTGCACCGAGAGGTTCGTTTTTAGTTTTGATGGGTTGCCACCATATACTGCTAGGTGTCACTGGTGGATTTTGGGAGCAATTAGAATGATTTAGATGATCGATCATTCTAGTTGTCTGAATCAGAAAAGTTCTGATCCATCGAAAGGTGTTTCGATGATGTCAATGATAGAGATCATGACATATCCCATTACCATATAGAACTGAACCTAACTGGATCACACAAATAAGGGTTTGGATCTGGATATCATCAATTGGACTAACCCAGTTCAATTGATTTGAATTAGATTCAATTAGGTTCAAGAAAATCATGCTAGCACACGATTGAGCCTAACGTTCTTCTTCTACTATCATTAAAAGTTGTCTCGACTGAGCCAAATGAGTTTGTGCTCACTCAGGTACTTTTACTTGGTCTGACTGGAGCTTGTCCAGGTCAGAAAAGGGTTGTCTTAATTTATGAGATAAATTTGAGACAACATCTGCCATTTTCAGTCACCTGCTAATTCTTGTCTTTTGACTTTGGTCAATTGTTGATTCATCGCCAGAGATGGCTTAGAACCAACAGTTCATTATCTAATGGATCTTTCCGTTCTAATACTCTATCCGAGAGTTATCAGTATTTATCAAATCTGTTCCTATCTAACGGAATGCTATTGGATCAAATGACAAAGACATTGTTGAGAAAGAGATGGCTTTTCCTGGATGAAATGAAACATTTGATTCATGTAATAATAGAAAGATTTCCCATTCCTTAGCCGTAAAGATATGTGGCCATGAAAAAGGGATTAAGTGGAACAAACAGGATTGGCCGGGTGGTAGAGTCGTGGAAACACTTGTTTATTCCATATTTTGGACCTTAGCTCCATGGAACAATATGCTACTGCTGAAACATGGAAGAATTGAAATCTTAGATCAAAACAACGAAATGTTCCAAATGTTCCTGGAAATTCTTGCTCCCATTGGAACATTTGTATCTATATGCATCAGGATCCCGATTCATGGATCTCTCGGTTCGAGAAATAAGAGGATCAAACCATTTCTTCTGACTCTTTTTCAAATTCGATAAATGTTGGTTGATCGTATATTTCATTATAGTTATATGATTCAGAGTATCATTTCCTATTCGATCCCTTTGAATTCCATATTCGAAGTTGCGATCGGATCTATTCATTAAAAAGAATCGATTCGATACATTTCTTATGTACCCATAGGTGCTATATTGGATTTGAATCAGATTTCGGATCAATCTATATTGATTGACTGCCTCCATTATGTTGTTGCTAGCAAATACCGCTGTTTTTAGTTTTGGATCTTCCAAATCATTCCCGCAGTAGATCCGGACCGATTTTTTTCTGATCCTTCGATAAAAAGATTCATTCTCTTCATAAAAAAGAGGAGGTAGAACCAATAAAGATTTCTTTTTCGATTCATCTCTGGAGTTGAATACCTCATTCAAGAATTTTTTTTGATCCAACCCGTAGGAATCAATAGAAAAGGCAAATCCCCTATGATACACCAGATCCGGCTCGGTTATTGATAGAGTGAATAGATCTGCCATTTCTTGAAATCTCTCTTCTGATTCAAAATCGTGGTGTAACGTGTATCCCCCTTTGTTCCGGTCATGGAATAGATGAAATAAATCAAAAAATGGATTTTTTTTCAAGAATGAAATCTTATTGGAACTGTCCATATCCGGTTCATCCTTCGGAACCATATCACATCCCGGATCTGATGAAATAGGATGAATTGAGGCGGTATTTTGTAAATACGTAATTATCTTGAATATATCAACCATTTCTTTATTTTCCGATCGCCTGGAAGGGACAAAAGAAACATCTTGTTTTTTCTTCAAAAATTTCTGATCTCTAGTGGACCTCTCAGTAGGATTCGAACCCAGATGAAGTTCTGACCATCTGTCAGAGAAAAAAGAACGAATTGATCTTGTAGGATTCCCAAGAAATTCTTCGATTTCTTCCGGAAGCAGATGATTATTCATCTGCTTCTCACGTTCCGTGAATAGCCGGGACATTGAGGAAGATCCAAAAAGGCATTTCGGGAATCGATCTGATTCTATCTCTGTTCGTTCCGTTTGAAGAAAGGAAGGATCCAAAAGAATCGATCTTTCTTTTAGTTGCTGAATCTCTGTTTGATCGATCAATGTGTGATATTCCGAATCCTCATTTCTAATGGAATCGAAATGATCTATGGATTGATCAGAAGATCCTTTCAATTGGCTAGAATCCCTTACTTGAACGAAAATAGATCTTGTGGAATCATATTGAATATTTGACAATACATTCCGTACCTTGCTAAAAAACCGATCCTTGTTTACCAACCACACATTGTCTAACCAAATCAAATTCTCTCTCGATACGTTCCTCAAAAAATCCGATTCGTGCTGATTCTTCCCCCAACTAACGAAGAGATCTTGGCGGAATTGCCACATATGAAATTGAGCACAATTTTGCAAAGAAA
>QRFJ01003563.1:17500-42732 GCA_006176705.1 Cocos nucifera
TCAATTAGCTTTACAACCCGCTTATAGAAGAACCAGTAGACGTACATTTAGAAGAGTAGCTATGACAAATTATTTAGCAATGAAGCATGATTTAATTGGTAATCTTTCTGCTTTAAATGCAAAAGTATCATTAACTTCTGATATATGAACTGCATCTGTAGGTAGTATGTATTTTATTTCTATTACTGCTCATTACATAGATAATGATTGCAATTAAATAAGCATATTCTTGCTTTTCATTCTTTTGATTATCCCCATTCTGGCCAATAAATTTTTAATATTATTTATCAAACTGCAGCTGCATATGGTATTAGTAACAAAATTATGTCTGTTATATTTGATAATGCATCTAATAATAATATAGCTATCCAATTATTGAAAGACTCTTTTCGTCCCATTGTTAATGAAAAATTATTTCATATTAGATGTGCATATTGTATTTCGAATCTTTCTGTTCAAGCTGAAATGGACATGGTTTAAGATATAATTATAAAAATTAGGAATGTGGTAGCTTTTATTCATGCTTCAAGAGCATGATTGCAAGAATTTAAATAATTATGTTTAGACCACGATAAATATTTTAAAAAATTTAAACTTGATGTAGTTACCCGTTGGAACTCTACATATATGATGATTCATGATGCATATCCATATAAAAATTTATTAAATGCATATATAAATGATTGTGGATTAGGATTTATTTTGACTAAAAATGATTGGAAAAAAGAAAAAATTTTAGAAGATTTTTTAGTTAGTTTTTATAATGCTACAAATACTCTTTCTGGTATTTATTTTCCAACCTCTTGTGCATTTTTACAACAAGCATATATAATTTGTGGTCAATTTGTAAAATATATATTTGACGATATTTTAATGCCTATTATTTATGAAATAAGAAAAATAAAATTAGTATTAGGATATGGTATATCCTATGCATAACTTAGCTGCTGTATTTGATACACGAATCAAATTAAGTGGCGTACATATTTTACTTGATGAAATTAGTAGATATATGAATCTTGATTCTGAAGAATCTAAAGCTGAGGTAACTTAGCTACTTCATGATATTTTTGTATTATATGATGAAAAGCTTCATGGATCTTTATAATCCACATTATCTTCACAATCAACTTCTAGTACCTCTTGTTCATCATCTATTTTTTCATTTCTTGCACATAGGAGACATTCACATGCATCTTCTTCATCTGCATCTTCTTCATCTTTAAGTAATGAATTAGAATTTTATTTACAAAATGATATATCTTCTGCATTAGATGAAAATCAAATAGAAAATCTTGATGTATTGGCCTGATGGAAAATGTAAAAAATCAATACCCTATTATATCTACAATTGCACATGATATTTTAGCTGTGTCGATGTCCACAGTAGCATCGAAATTAGCTTTCAGTGCAGGTCGGTGCGTTTTGGATGAAAAGAGGAGTAGAATGATGGGCGAGACAGTTGAGATGCTGCTCTGCTTCAAAGATTGGCTGGATGCGGAGGCAAGACTTCAGGACAAAAGAGGACATGATATTGGATCTGATGATGAAGATGACACAAATACAATAGATAATTAGTAAGATTTATTTTTAATTCTTAATTTTTAAAAATTATATATTTTTACTTTTTATTTATTGAGATGAGTCACCTCTATTTTCTTATCAGTTCTCTCTTTATATTCTGAAGGTTAGGCCTAGCCCCCCTTCATCTTTTGTATAATTTTGATTTATATTAATAAACTGATAGGGATCCACGCCAAACCCTCCACCATTATAAGATGGTTTTTATTTTTACAAAAAAATTTAATATCTTATATTTTTTTATTTATCCACCAACTTAATTTATTTTATAAAAATTATTTTTTAAAATAAAAATTTTAAAAAGGCTATAGCATGCCAAATGGGCCGTGCCAAGGCCCATATGGGCCATGCCATGGCACAGCCCATATAGGCTGGCACGCGGGCCGTGCCGAGCCTGGATGCGTATCGTGCCGTGCCTGGCCCTAGAGGGCTGTGCCGGGCCTGGGCCGTACTAGCCCAGGCCCTGGAGGGCTGTGCCGGGCCTGGACCGTGCCAGCCCAGGCCCTGGAGGGCTGTGCTGGGCCTTGGCCGCGTGCCACCAAACCCCAGCCCAGCCCGGCCCTCTATTTTGGGCCGTGCCATGGCACGGCTTGCTATGGTGCTAAGCAGGCTGTGCCTGGCATGGCCCAGTTCGTGCCGGGCCAGGGCCGGCCCATGGGCGGCACGACTCGGTGCCCACCTCTAACCATAGGGTGGCCAAATATCCCTTTAAGAAGGAGAATCAACCTACTTAATCCAACCAGATGAGTCAAACATCTGTAATGCAGCAACCTTATCTTGGGGGTTAGAGCAAGCAGGTGCCGCAAAAGTCTAGCACTCAAGGAAAGGTTTATGCAATAACCCAACAGGATGTACAAGCTTCTAATATAGTGGTGATGGGTACCATTCTAGTTTCTTCAGCCTATGCATATGTATTATTTGATCCGAATGCTACTCATTTCTTCATATCTGCTAATTATATTAAAAAGCATAAATTATTCTGCGAGCTTTTAGATGTTGAGTTGTATGTTAGCACTCCAATTAAAAGTAGTTTGATTGCTACCTATATTTGCAAGTCTTGCATAACCAGAATAGGGGATATGGAATTATTGACAGATCTAATAGTATTGGATATGCAAGATTTTGATGTTATATTGGGGATGGATTGGTTAGCTGCTTATCATGCTTCAGCAGATTGTTATGAAAAGAAGGTCACTTTCCAAATTTTGGATCAACCAAAAATTTATTTTAGTGGAAGCAAAGGTACTGCACCTCCATAATTAGTGTCAGCATTGCAGGCAATGTGAATGATAAAGAAGGGATGCATAGCCTATTTAGCCACTTTGAAGGACACTCAACAGGAAGGCATGATATTGAGGGACATACCTATTGTTTGTGAATTTTCTGATGTTTTTCCTGAGGACTTGGTAGGGCTTCCTCCAAATAGGGAGATTGAATTCTCAATTGAGTTAGTATCTGGCACTACCCCAATTTCTAAGACCCCGTATCGAATGGCTCCAGTTGAATTGAAAGAATTAAAGGAGCAATTCCAGGAATTATTGGATAAAGGTTTTATTAGACCCAGTGTATCTCCTTAGGGAGCTTCGGTATTATTTGTGAAAAAGAAAGATGGAATTATGAGATTATGTATTGATTATAGAGAATTGGATAAAATGACTGTGCATAACGAGTATCCTTTGCCTTGGATTGATGACTTGTTTGATCAACTACAGGAAGCCCAAGTCTTCTCTAAGATTGATCTTCGGTCGGGCTACCATCAATTGAAAATCAAGGCAGCAAATGTCTCTAAAACAGCTTTTAGGACAAGGTATGGACATTATGAATTTTTGGTAATGCCATTTGAATTGACTAATGCACCAGCAGCATTTATGGATCTAATGAATAGTGTTTAAACCCTTCTTGGATCAGTTTGTGGTAGTTTTTATTGATGACATTTTAGTCTATTCTAAAACTAAAGAGGTGCATGAAAAACATTTGAGTTGTGTACTCCAAGTGTTGAGGGAGAAGCAGTTATTTGCAAAACTAAAGAAATGTGAATTTTGGCTAGATAGGATAGCATTTTTGGGGCATGTAACATCGAAGGATGGCATTTCAGTAGATTCAAGCAAAGTGGAGGCTATTGTTAAGTGGAGTCGGCCAACCAGTATTTCGGAGGTCCGCAGCTTCTTGGGACTGGCTGGTTATTATAGAAGATTTATTGAGGGATTCTCCCATATAGCTGTGCCATTAACCCGTTTAACTCAAAAAGGAGTCAAATTTGAATGGACAGAAGAATGTGAACAAAGTTTTGAAGAATTGAAGAAAAGATTAATAACAGCTCCAATTTTAACTTTACCCTCCGGGAATGAAGGTTTTGTTATTTACAATGATGCATCTAAGAAAGGGTTAGGATGTGTTTTAATGCAGCATAGTAAAGTTATAGCTTATGCCTCCAGACAGTTAAAATCTTATGAGCAAAATTATCCTACCCATGATCTGGAATTAGCTGCTGTTGTTTTTGCTCTTAAAATTTGGAGACATTATCTCTATGGTGAACGATGTGAGATATATACTTGATCATAAGAGTTTGAAATACATATTTTCACCCAAAAGGAGATGAACATGAGACAAAGAAGAAGGTTAGAACGTTTGAAGGACTATGATTTGTCCATTAATTATCATCCAGGAAAAGCTAACGTGGTAGCAGAAGCCTTGAGCAGAAAATCCTCAAAATGTTTGGCTACCTTAATCGCTACCCAAAAGTTGATCTTAGAAGATTTAAAAAGATTAGAAATTGAGGTGTTAATGCATAATTTTTGTAAACTTCTATCTTATCTAACAATTCAGCCTACATTGATTAAGAGAATTAAAGAAGCTCAGAGCAGTGATTTCCAGCTACAGAAAATCAAAAGTGAAGTGGAAGTGGGTACTCGATCAGAATTTTGTATTCATAGTGATGGTTCTTTAAGAATTGATACTAGACTGTGTGCGCCTAATGTTGTAGAACTGAAAGAAAGAAATATTGGAGGAAGCCTATGATACTGCTTATACAGTACACCCTGGGAGTACTAAGATGTATAGGGATTTAAAATAAAATTTTTGGTGAAACAATATGAAGAGAGAAGTTGTTCGGTATGTTGCATAGTGTTTGGTATGCCAACAAGTGAAGCCTGAACATATGAAAATTCCGGGGTAGCTACAACCTCTTGATATTCCTAAGTAAAAATGGGAACATATTACAATAGATTTTGTGGTTGGGTTACCTAGAACCCCCAATGGTAATGATGCTGTTTGGGTGATTGTGGACCAATCGACTAAGTTAGCTCATTTTCTTCCTTTTAAAGTTGGCCATTCACTTGAAAAATTAGCGAAGCTATATATTAAAGAAATTATGCGGTTGCATGGAGTTCCAATGACCATAGTGTCTGATAGGGATACTAGATTCGTATGTCGATTTTGGAAGAGTTTGTATAAGGCATTGGGAACCAAGCTAAATTTTAGTACGGCCTTTTATCCTTAAATAGATGGTCAATCAGAAAGAACTATTCAGATTTTAGAAGATATATTGAGGGCTTGTGCTGTGAATCTTGGAGGCTCTTGGAAAGAACATTTGTCTTTAGTGGAATTTGCTTATAATAATAGTTATCAAGCTAGTATTCAAATGGCTCCTTATGAAGCATGGTATGGCAAGAAATGTAGGTCACCTATTTATTGGGATGATGTGGGTGAAAGAAAATTGGTGGGATCGAAGATTATTCAGCAGTCAGTACAAAAGGTACGACTAATCAAGGAGCGGCTCCGTACAGCTTAAAGTAGGCAAAAGAGCTATGCTGATGTAAGAAGATGGAAATTGGAGTTTCAAGTAGGTGAACATGTATTTTTAAAGGTATCACCTAGTAAGGGTGTTATGAGATTTGATATTCAAGGTAAATTAAGCCCTCGATTTGCGGGTCCTTTTGAAATATTGGAGAAAATTGGAGATGTAGCTTATAGACTTCCTTTACCGCCTGCTTTTGCTGGAATCCATAATGTGTTTCATGTATCAATGTTAAGGAAATATGTATCAGATCCAAGTCATATTGTAGAATATGAACCTTTGTAGTTCATAAGAAGAATTGACTTATGATGAACAACCAATACGGATCGTAGATAGAAAGGATTAAATTCTGAGGCGCCGTACCATTCCTTATGTCAAAGTTCAATTGAGTAATCATACTGAAAAAGAAGCTACTTGGGAGCTAGAGAATGAAATTCAGGAGCGATATCCTCATCTTTTTGCAAACTTAGGTGTATAAATTTCGAGGACGAAATTTATTTAAGGAAAGAATGTGATGACCTGGGCCCATTGAGGCCCAAGCCCAAACCCCCTCCAGCAGGGCCCGCACCTTAGGCGGTGCCCTGCTTGGTGTTTGAGATCCGAAAATAGGGAAATTCTTTTCCTGTTCTCCCTTAAGTTCCCAAACCCCCCCGCCCCACTGCCTATCTCTCTTTTTCTCTCGCCTCTCCCATTTTCTGCTTCTCTTTCTCTTCTCTAACTCCCGTACTCTCTCTCTCTCCCATCTCCCTATCCTCCATGCACCCTATCCCTCTCTCGTTCCCCCTCTTCTTTTCTTCTTCTTCCTCCTTACTTATTTCTTTTCTTTGGTGTGGTGTGCCCTGAAGTTTTTCTTTCCATCAATGTAAGTTTATCCTAAACCTCTTTACTATTAACCTAATTAAATATAGGATTTAATTATTGTATGGTTTGGGATAATAGAAAAAAAAAGAATATTAAGGGAGGATTATTGCTGATTTTGGGCTGGTGGATTTTGCCTGTACTAGTCTAGGAATTTTATCTCTTTAATAACTAAGCAATTTAATCTAAAAATTTAATTAGGGGTTGACAACTTGTTGCTCAACTAGTTTGCCCAATTGGAGAATTTTTGGATATTATTTGATAGGATAATTAAATTCCGGAATGGGGCTGTTGCACAGGGTAGAATAATTAACCAAAATCTTAGGTTTTAGGATTTTAGGAAGTTTTATAGATTATTGCAAAGAGAATAATATGATACTAATTTAAGGTATATACATGTATTTTGGATTATTAGGTTCCAAAGAGCATCGGGGAAGCACTAGATAACCCGATAGTGGACATTTGTTAGGTAAGTAACCTCTACTTAATCAAGGTAATTGCATAACTTGATAAGTACATATGATTTGAGATTAATCATTGACGTAATTGCTGTCATATACTTTAATCTTACTATGCATTAGTTATATTGGAAATATTGAAGCTAGTATGAATTATAGAAAACTGTATATTTCAAGTATTGAGTATTCATAGTATTTTAGAAATTGATAATTACAGGTTTATTTGAATGATTCCTAATTGATAGAATTTTGGAAAAACTTGATATAGAACTTATAAATACATTGATCTGAAAAAATTATGTTGCATATGGTTTATCGAAAGTTTGATGATTAGTCACTTTTATGAACTTTATGTAATGATTCAGAATTTTATACGTTGCAACTTATATATGTTATAGTAATAATTGTTTGAATTGAAATTTGTGTATGTATATTGAACTCTCAGTCTACCTACTGAAGGAACCAGATCTAGGATTTCACTTGGTAGATCTTGAAACTTTTTCAAGATCAGGCAGCGGAAAGACTTAAATAAATTAAATATTTATTTAAATAAATATGTAAACACCTAGATTTTAGATCTATTATATGATCAAGGCATGATATTAAATTAGAAATTAAAAACATAAAGAAGAAGGAAAGATTGATCATATCAATCTAGATCTATATTACATCTAATGTAGCTATAAAATAATAGATCGGATCTGTTACCTGAGCAAGTTAGACGTTCTTCTAACTTGCTGATCCGGGCTTGAGGATGAAGTCACGAGCCGCACATGCATCCGACCTCTAGGAGTCATCCACACGAGCCCACGAATACGATCAGAGATCCTGATGCAGGAAATCAGCACAGTATGTTAGCACTGTCCTGATCTCTCTTCGACGGTCGATCCGATGCTTCCTTCTTCGAAACTTGGACACCTAAAATATTAGAAGAAAAGAAGAAGATTTGTGATGCCGAGACACCTCTCAAAAGCTCACAAAAAGGAAGAGAAGAGATCTGGAACAAAAACCCTAGAAGAAGACCCTCTTCTTCTTCTTTGTTCTTTTTCTAGACACCCTGATTTGTGTTTTCAATATCTCCACGACCCAGAATGAATTTTTCTCTGATTTTTCTACACCAAAGAGACCTCTCAAATGTCTACAATCCACAAAAATTTCAGTCAAAAATTCTCTTTAAATAAAGAGATATGCAGAGTCCAAGTTAGGTCAAAAACCTAGACTAGGAAGGACCAAATAAAGGAAAGTTGTTGGGGCGCCCAACTCTTGGGCACCCCCACCTTTTTTTTTGCCGTGGACCAGCAAGGGGGGCGCACAAAAAAATATCCTCTTTTATCATGAAAATCAAAGAAAATAAGGATGGGTCGGCACACTTATGGGAAAGAGTTTTGATTGACAAGGATTCTATCTCATAGAATCCTTAAGCAAAACTAATTCCCCTTTTGACTTGGTCTTCCAACAAACTTCCATATGAGAAAAAAGGAAGAGAGAAGGGAGGCGTGAGAAACCTTTAGGCGTGGAGATTATTCACGTAAAAATACAAAGAGAAAAGGATGGGGCGTGAGGAATTAGGTGGCGCAAGGAATAGGGAGTCCTAGTCACACTAGGACTCCTATTTTGACTTGGTCAAACAAGATCTTTTAACCAAATAAAAATAAGAGTAAACCAACCCAATTAAATAAGGCCCTAACCCATTTAAGGACTTAATTAAATTAGATTAAATTAGATTTAATTTTAATTTAATTTTTTAATCAAATTAGAAAAATTGGGTTGACCCGAGTCCTAGTTAGACTAGGACTAGTTCTTCCTTGCACTTGACTTATCCAATAAGCCAATTAGACTTGATCCAATCAAGCCCAAACCAAATCTAATTAAATCATATTTAATTAGACTTAATCTCAGCCTTTTGGCTTAATCAAATTAAGCCAATTAGCAATCGAATTGCTAATCGATCCTCCTGCAACACTTGCACTAGGTTAAACATACAAATCATATTGATTGTTTAACCTTAAAACGATTCTAAATCACTGATCAACCATCCGATCGGAATGTGAACTCTAATGTGTGTGACCTCATAGGTCCGAACCTAAGTCCGATAGCATAGGAAATAAATTTTTGTACCAATCGAAGTGACCATCTAGCAATGATATCCGACGGCTGGATAGGTCGAAAGGTGTAGAACACCATCCTTAGAACCCATGCGAATATAGTTTCCATATAATTCATCCCCTTGACCATAATGCTCGTAGGACACCTCAGAGTTCAACTGTCAACTCTGATCAGGTTGTCCATATTATATTTTAAAATACCAAATCTATCTGATGGATTATCCTGGCCAAGATTTTGCTATATTGAAATACAGTGATACATTCTTCTCCAACTCTTAGAGTAGTCAATTCCATCTTGATCACACTCCGACTTCGCAAGTACTTGACTGTGCCCAGAAGCCTTCTATTGCTGAAGTCCTATCCAGAGACTTATTCTTGATAGCAGAATGCTCTAGAGTTAGTCGCATTCAATGATGATGTACCCATACATCTCACCTGTATGCCATACCAGTGTCTCCACACTCCTTGGTTAAGAGGACAACCAACCTATATGGCATATAGCGACCTATGCTCGATAGACGCTGTCGTCCTAATTAACAGCCTATCATTTGGTCGTGAACAAATTTAAGGACTAATCGATAAATTCTCTCTTTATCGAAACTAAATAGTCCTAAGAACTTCATCACAACAATGGAGTTCATTAGAAGATGTAAATATATGATAAAAAAAGATGCCAAAATATTTTTTATTAATTAATAAATTAATTATAATATCTCAATCGTCAACAGGCTGACGATTGGCTTTGGGAACATAATTTCCAACACCTACGTTCTGGACCCTACCATATGGGGGTTGTACGTTGGCAATTGATATGGACTATTCCGAAACTTTACATTATGGACCCACTCCATAGGGGTTAAATGCAGTATTATGGACCTACTCCACAGAGGTTAAATGCAGTACTTTGAGCCCTATCACAGGGATTATATGTGGCTGTGGTTGTATAGACTGATGAGTTAATATAATGCTTTTGAAAAATGTGCTCTTATAAAATTATTAAAAATTTATGTATAATGTTTTGCCTGATTATATCTATGTTATAGAACTAAAAGTTTAGATCTAATTATAAATGTCATATCATTCACTAGTTTTTATATTAAATATGTGTTTAGCTTTAGTAACTTGATTTCTTTGATTATATCTTGGTTACTTACTGGGTTATTGCTCATTATTGTAATTTTCCCATGTTTTTACAGAGCCAGAAGCTTGATGAGGATGGGTAGAGATTGGAATCTGAGATTAGAGCGAGGATGTAGTTAGCTATCTTGGGCCAACCTTTCAAATTTTGTAGGCCATCCTTTTAAATTTGTGGAAGTCTCCTTATACTATCTTTTTGTAATAATATGTAAATTATCATATTGTAATTAGATGTGTACAATATCTGTGAATATTTTGTTTTAGAATTTGAGTTGGTGGATATTAAATTATTGATTATCACTATGTTGGTTAGTTTAATCTGAATTATTGATAGGTTATGTGCCTTGCATGCCTATGAGAATAGTTTTCTGTAGGTATGCAGTGGCTGTTCACTGATTTCTGAATTCGAGATCGGGGTGTGACAAAACTCCTCTGGTTCTTGATCTACAATGGATTGATGGAGATTGAAGAGTGGATTAGGGCTAGGATCGGATGGATTCTGACTACCAAAGAGTGGGAGGGGAAGGAACGGAGCATTAGGATCGCCAGAGACACCAAGAGTTGAGGAAGAGGTCACCGCCTTGAAGGAACTTTTATATGGCCAGATCGAATTGGATTGGATCAAATGCAGCGGAATTTAAAATTTTTTTTTGGATCCGATCTAACCTAAGGTTCATAAATCTGATTTATAGATCTAAAAATAAATATACATAGGGTAGCAAATATACCATCTTGTGTGGGTAGACAATCTTCCTGCTCCGATGATCTAAATTTGATGTCCAGGTTCACCTTCAAGCTGTGCACGCGCCGGCCTCTATCGGTATCCACTCGGATTCAGATCTAGACATCATCTCCTTGCTTGATCTGATTTCAGAAAATCAGATCTAGATCTCCAACTTCTGCCTTCGATCAAATCTTCGACAACAGCTCGTTCGACACACGATCTAGATCTCCTTCTTGTGTGGACACAGCACTTCGACCTTCGAATGCAAATCAGCCCAACACTTGGGTGTGGGAGAGAGAGGGAGAGAGAGGATCTGGAGAGTAGGGAGGAGGCATGGAGTGGGTAGATCAGGGCTTCATAGTGGGCAAATGGAATGGCTAAACCCTATAGCCTAGTCCCGTATTTATAGATGTAGGAGACTTAGAGTCCTAAAGTTTTAAGCATTTGACTAGGTCAAATTGCTTAAAGCAGGACTTTCCATGAGAAGTGGGGCCCTCTTTAATTTTTCATGGCATTTTGTCGCACAAAATAGCCTCCATGCGTACGCCACCTTATCTAGAGAAGGTGGTTGGCGCCTAGATAAAACCTCCCATGAGTTTGATTTTAATTTAAACTCATTTGACTTGTTCAAATGGAGTTTAAATTGAAATAAACTCTAACTTCCCTTCCCTTATCCTTATCTCATGCGGGCACATGCCAGGAAGGAAGAGGGCGTGCACCCTCTGGGGTTCTCTATCTAAGAAGAGAGATGGCACACGCCCTTAGAGAAATTCTAGGAGGCATGCACCCCTCCTTCTTGCGCAAGGAATAAGTCAAAGAGGGGGGCACCCTTATCCTTATCCACTTCAGGAGAGATCAAGACAAGGTCCTATCTATTTAGGACAAATCCTATTCAGGGTTTCAGACAGGCCAAATCCAATTTGACTGAGTCCAAAATAATAGAAAATCCAATGCAGGAGAAATTAGGTTCAATCGTGTGCTAGCACGATTCTCTTAAACCTAATTGGATCAAATCCAAATTAATCGAACTACGTGCGTCCAATTGAAAATATCTAGACCCAAATCCTTGTTTATGTGATCTCATAGGTTTAATTTTGTATGGTAATGAGATATGTCATGATCTCCATCATTGACATCATCGAAACTTCTTTCAATCGACCAGAACTTTTTGATTTACCTAATTAGAATTAATGATCATCAAGATAATTCTAATTGATCCCATAATCCACCAATGACATCTAGCAGTATGTGGTGGCAATCCATCAGAACTGAATAAGAATCTTTTGGTGCAGTTATTATGTGCTTCGATTTCTCTATCATGAATCTCGATAGGACCGTGGTTAAGGTTAACTCGTCAAACCCCATACCTGCTATATGATTGAATCAATCGATTCGAGTCTGATGTGAAACCTAATAGAAACTTCTTTCTATTATTTCACACTACCATGACCATGGGCTTTAGGACTCAATCTCATGATCACCATAGGACTACTCCTCTACCGAGGTTAATAGATCCCATCTTGGTGCGATCCAATTCCTATAATGAACATGCTGTAGCCAAAACACATCTCAGGGTTCCAAATGTTTAGGAGATCGAGTTATAGTGTGGTCAAACTATAACATCCTCAAGGTGAATTGCGATGTACCTCAGGTCAGAGAACCAGACACACTACTATAGCAACGAGCGAGTCATCGACGAGAAAGTAGACTTTCTTATGACTTGCTCGAAGTTGGTCATGCTCAGTACCCTTATTCTTAACAAGTATCTGTACTTTCACTCCGGTGTCTTTTCCATATCGTAGATTCAAGACTCATCTATCCTAAAAAAATGATCGTACACCAATCTTTCGGATCGATCATCATCCTCGTGATGATCCTACAATCAAAAATAATTTATGAGTTAATATGATAATACATGTCTCAAATTCTCAATTCTTGAGAATGTGTTATTATACCCATTAACTCAATGAATGAATCACAGACAAAATATATAGATGTGATTTAAAGAATAAACCAATTTTATTTAATAAGTCAAAATTATAAATTATGCCCTTAGAAAGTATTACAAGTGTCGACCAATTTGGCTTTTAGGGCATACATCTAACACACCCTGCCTGATTGCTCAATCGACGAGGAAAAATGGCATAGCTTGGTCAGCCAAGAGTGAGAACAAGAGAAAGAGGAAATGGGGCGCCGCTTGGTCGGCCGCTTAGGGTTAGAGAAGGGATATCAATCGCGTGGGTCGAAATAGTAGCCTAGTTCGCTTGTTCGATCACAATTCTTCACTTGATTTTGAATTTTAAATGGGCCGCCTCCAGCTTATTCACCAAAAAATTATAAACAAATCAAATAGGTTGCCTAACTCGATCTGATCCAAAAATTAAACTGGTTAAATAGGTCAGACATCTGAAACCTGAACCCGACCTGAATAATAAACGGGTTAAATGGGTCAACATATTTATGACTTGAACCCGTTTAGCCCAAACCCAAACCTGTTTATGGTAGGTCGAACGCGGGTTGGGTTGTCGAGTCGGGTCATATTTTGCCACCCCTGGTTTTAAGACACTTAAGCCATGTAAGGTGTCCAATTATGTTGGTAATCAATTAATGATCTTGCACATAATGGGGTTACCTAAACTTGGATATTTTTTGGGTCTAAAGCAGTGTGACAACTCTTTTAAGTGATTAAGTATTTCAACTTAGATCTTATTACATGCCACCTATATAATTTAGGTTATGCAAAGTGATAACTGAGTTATTATGAGCCCTTAAATTATTTAATCACATTACCCAGTTATATTCCCAACTTTATTTTGGTCCTCATTGAAATTCAGCTACACACGAGAACTACCATCTTTTATGTAATACAGTAGCAAAGATCTGATGGTAACAACAGCATCTTGATTCATCTAAAACCCTTTGGAAAATTTTACAGGCTTTTGGCAAAATTTGATTGGGCAGCAGCAAGACACTATTAGATCCAGCAACCATCAAAGAAAAGGGGCACAAGCATTCCAAATCACAGTGTCATGCAAGAATCATGTACCGAAAAGAGGCTTCTGGAGAGTTCCACAGTTTAATTTTATCAGAATTCAAACCATCTATTGCCTGGACTTTAGTTATCGCCCGGTTGAAGCCACCTAATGTTTGAATCACCTTATCATGTCTCATGGACCAAAATAACACTTCTAACATATCTGAGCAGCTTGATATAAGAATGTTATACTCACAGTTAGAAAAAGTTGCCAAAAGGTTTTAAATCAAGGCATCCATTTAATGTACCAAATTAACATGCACATGGAATGGGTTGGAGTTATTTCACCTTGGTAGAAGGCAAACTATACTGTGCTTAATCATTCCTTCCTTTAAGCTGTCATATGAATAAGATATTACTGTTTAATACAAGAAATTAGATTTGTCCACTCACTTTTTAAAAAGAATAAAGAAGTTACGCTCAGATGAAAACTGCTTGTTCCTTCACTGGGTTCATCTCATAAAACAAAATGGTTATATCACATTCAGTCCAGTTGTTTCACTAGCAGACACTAGTAGGTTAGGAAGGCATCAACCCTCAATCCTCAATTCATACAATTTTTTTGTGTCAAATGCTTAATTTTGTAATGAGACTCAAGCCACCTAGCAGAGCTTGCTGCTGGCAGGACTAGAACCAGCTATGGCTCTTTTACTTCTTGACCAGATAAGATGTTTAGAGAGGGGGAAAAAGAGTGATTGCACAACTAGAAAAACTGCTAGCAAGATATGCTTAGGCCATTTTTTAGATGTTCCATTCCTTTCTTAAATGTGGAATACTACTTGTACAATAAGTGCAAATATTAGTATTCAATAATGAGCTTATCTCATGCCAACAACCTTGAAAAAATTTAAGAAAATTGTAATGGAGATTAATCTAAACCTTTCATTGCATCAGGTGACACAATGTGAGCTACGAGTAGAAAATGATGCCGGCCAATAGAAAAATGTTTAACAAAACCAAGAGAAAAGCAATGGTTATCAAAAATAGTGATTGTTCCTATTTGATATCAGCTAGTTACCAAATTGACATTTCCCTGGATGAAGTATGGAAGGTGGTTGTATTTTGTTGATTAAAAAAAATCATATTTTTCTCCTTGGTGTAGTTCAGCACATTATTCAGGAGATCAAACCTAAAGAATGAAAGAAATAAAATAAACATATGATGAATTTTGTTCACAGATGAGTACCAACATAGAGAAACTTACACATTTTGCCCCCACTTATCAGTGGCAGCAAGCTACTTTAGCTTCCAATCCATGGCCAGTATTCCTGAGATAGTAACCATATGATTCTTTTGTAGGGTAAGGGAGCTTGCAAAACATATCATTTTCAGTTGAAAAGATGAAGCGTTGCTTTCTAAAATCAAAATATATTTCATCACTATTCCCAGTTGAAGATGCCTCCTGCCACTTGCATAAGCGAGCATACATTGCTTCAGGTATTATCAAGAATCTTTCTTACAAATGAAATTAAAAATAACACATCCAATGTCCTAAAATATGCACAAAGATTTCACACAGAAAAGATATAAAATTTTTTTAAAATAAAATTTGCGGATTTGGTTGCAACTAACTGCCTAAAATATAACATTTTAAATGAATGAATTTGGTGGACCAAGAAACAGTCCCATAAGATTCAAGAGACGTGGCAAAAAAATTTGCCCAAGGTGAAAATACAAGGCCACGTATCCAAAATATTTGGTCCTGGAAACCTAGATCGTTCACCAATCATTCAGCATAACAATATAAACACATAAAACTAGGAATACTAAATAATTCATGGATTGGCTCTTCTGTGGCTAAGTGTGTGGAAACCTAAGGAACAGAAAAAGCAAGCCAGAATCCAGTAATGGACCAGCATAAACAAGATAATTATAAAAAGACTCGATAATATTCTTTTTAATATTTGCTTAACTGTTGGCATTGTTGTCAGGATTGTAAGATCCACAATCTTTAGATATGAATCAGTTTGAACTGTATGATCTAGATCTAGATTCTCATATCCGAATTTTGGATCATGTGATCCTTTTGATCATAAGATTTAAATCTGGATCATGTTATTACCTATTAAAGCAACTAGAACATCCACCCTTTAAATCCAACAATTTTCTTCAACTTTTATTATAACTAATAGATCATTAAGGATCCTATTTAGTTGACTAGGAGTGCTAATATTTACACTTAAATATTTATATCTCTTTTGCCTTTCCTCCAATAATTTACCATAGGAAAATTTTGCTGATACATTTGGCAGGAGCAAAACAAAGATATGATTAGAAAATGTCTCTTTTTCAATTAGGAAAAATCATGATCAATAGTTTTTCTTTTCATTGAAGTAACCTATTATCTTGTCGATCGTAAAAATCAAGGATCAAGTTACAACATGATGCAAGAATGCCATTGCAGGCCAGCACAATACATTGCCATGCCATACTGTGTTACGCTGATCACATGCCTTGCCAAGTGCCAATGGTCATGAGAACAAAAATAGGTCCATATTATGTTTAAAGATTTGTGGCTATTTCCTTATTTCAACTAATGGGAGAGATTTTTAGAGGAGTTGTCTGTATTTTTTTTTAATGAATAAGGCTTCTCTTGCATTCACATTTTCAGTGCCCCAATCTCTTGTGACATGCAGTGAAAGCTTGTGCAAATTCCCTTTATTTTATACCCCAACCTACTTATGGGGTTTGGTCAATTTGTGTTTTAGTTTCCTTGTTTCAAGAGAACTCCCCTTAACTACGAAACAAAAAAAGGGGAAACAGGATCACATGTACCAACCTCTGAAGGGAAGAAACAGCGAAAAAAACAATGTAACAGAAATCTTGATGTACCACTCTCATTCAGATGCATATAACCTTTCTAGGCTAGCATAACATGCTTCAACATTCAATAATTCTAGAGTTAGAAGACAATCTAGTTTACATGTCTAAAGGCATCTAGAAATTAACAGTGCCATGAGCTATCTTACAGCCATCTCTGGAAGTGGCTTGTACGCAAGTGCCAGCACCCAAGACCCTTGCCTTGTATACTTCTTATATGTCTCCACATATGTTGGAGGCAAATCAATCAACCTGTCCTTGAATAGTTTCAGGTGCACCCTGCCATTATAAAACAGCTCATGTTACATGAACTATAGCAAGAAATCAACTAAAGACAAGCTGAAACTAAGTCATCACCGCATGTTTTTTTTTTTTTACCAAAAGATGATTCTCTCCCTGACTAAAGCAATAAATCACATATAGAGTAACAACGTGAAAAGAAGCAGGTTAATGAGGGCTTGATAAAAGTTAATTTCATGAGCACCAACAATTTATATAATTGAACAGTGCTCCAAAGGAAATCCCAGATATTATGATTACCGTAGACTTTTAATAAATTATTCTAAGTAATACTGAAAAAATGCATGAGTGGCTTTAGCTATCAAACAGCAATATCATGAGAAATAACATTATTAAAACAAAGGTGCAGATAATTGCACCAGAGGCAATCAGCATGACAATTAATGGAAAGATCGCAACTTTTAATTGAGATATAACTGCTAACTTTCTACTATCATAAAAACAGTAGCACCAAATAGATGCCAAAGAATCAAAGAGTTTAAATTTTGGCACCACCAACCTTCATGAATGCAAGAAATTGTTCCTGAATGCGAAAAACAACTGGCATTCTTTTTAAGTGAGATGCAAAATGGTGTCTCTGTACAATCTGGACAACATGACCACCTGACCTGAATTCAAGTGAAATCAGAAAAATCAAAATCATAAGAACAAGATCACAAAGCATAATGCCAATCGCAGATGAGATAGCAAGATGACGAACACATTAAGTTTCACTGGTGCAGAGATGAATAAATCCCAAAGGTTGATATTCAAGTCAAATCTGAAATGGCAGGTTTCAACAAAGATCAAAACTCCTAATAGAATTTCATCTAAATAAAGTAATATAACTCAGGATACGATACCCTAAATTATCTCTTGTAACATTCTACACATACAACCAAAATGATTAAGTTAGGCACATGAATCTAGAGATAGTTTATGATTGAAGACCACAGGACTTGAGGAATGGGGTCAGTTCAAAGTGGAAGATGAGTTCATTGATGGAATGTCAAGGTCAAATCGTGAAAGCAAAGTGGGTCTGAATTCTTCTTACAATAATGCATTTACTTTGTAGAAAGTAGGAAAAATTAGGCCAAAATTGAGAGAAGGTGCCATGCGGGGAAGCGGGCCGATTTTCTGGGAAGTGGGTGCCTGGTTTGAGTTTCTGGAAAGTTTTCAAACTAGGTAAACTACCCTAAGTAGCAGCCCTACCAAGGATATTACCACAACCAAAGAATGTTATGGTTATTTTTACACAAGGCAGAATGGTCACCAGCAAGCTAAAATGATTTGACACACAGGATAAAATAACTGATCAAACCTTCTTAGTCTGGATGAACCTGGTCATTTTGAAGGTGGGCACCTAGGTGCATAAACTCGGGGGAATGCCTAAGTAAGAATGCTTGAATCGTGGGAAGATGGGAATGTGATTAGTCATGTATCCTTCCTTGGGAAGGAAGATATTATACAGGTTAATAAGCTGTGTCGATGTGCGGATAAGAAAATGAAAGAAAAAAGGTAAAAGAAAAAAAGGAAAGAAAAAAGGAAACAGAAAAATATTTTCTTTTTTCCCTACTACTTTCCTCTTCTTGTTTCAGATTTGTTTCCGCTTCTTCTAATTATTTTTTTTATTTCTTATTTTTTCTTCTTATTTAAGATCTATTTTTCTCTGTTTTGCTTCTTCTGTTTTTCTCTTGTTTTTCATCCTTCCAGCTATTCCTCCTCTCCTTGCATTTTCTTCTTTCTTCTTCTTCTTTCTTCCTGCTTCAGATATATGTCTAACTCTGTTTTCTCCCGACTTCCACATCAAGCAGTCCAGTCAGTCCTCTCATTCAAGTTCCACTTTTTCCTTCATCACTATGTATTCCTGCAGATTCCTTCCTATTTCCTCTACTTTCTTCTCCTTCTTTCTTGTTCCTTATTTCTTTTCTCCAACTGGATTCCTCCACCTCCTCCTCCTGCAGTTGTTCCCCTTTTTCCTTTGTTTACCTTATTATTTATGCTTCTGTCCTACGGTCCTGCTAAGTATTGAACCATTCATGATTGCTACTATTCATCATTTTCCACCGGTGATTATTGATATTTGCTAGTTTTAACTTTATACATCAATATTGTTGACAATATTGTAATGTTGTCAGTATGTTTTATTAATTTTAATTTTCATGAAATTGATGATTTTTGGACTTCTCTTATTGTAAAATATATGTTTGAAGATACATATATGCTGAAAATTAGTTTATATGTAAGATATTGTAAGGCATGCACATCCATGTATGAATATGTAAACTTAGTGATGCATATTTGAAGCATTTGAAGGCTTTCCTCCCTAACGGCTACCTAATCACCTAGGCAACATCTAGGCCATTAACGAAGGGGGGTTCCATCGTCTAGTGCAGCTTAGTCCCTTTCACAACCGTGGATAAACCAAACCGGTTGGAATTATTAGAATAGCAATATACAGTATACCTATATACCTAAACATATACATATATAGGAAGAAAAAGTAGTGTACACTGTATCTCCTCGTACTCATACCACCCTCTAACATATCAGTAAATACCAGGTACCACCAAGTGGAACCACCCAATACTGTCTTGTACTACCTGATTTCGAGCAGTACCATGGCTGAGAGTGAGGAAAAGAATTGGAAGCATGCCTCGCTACAGAGTGCATACCATACCCTATTTGACCATACTATAATGAACGGATAGCAATACCAGTATGGTTCACGGTACTAATTTTATGGACCTTAGAAAAAAAAGAAGAATTTTTCATTATTTGAACCTATTATGTTTAGAACGTAATTTCCTACCTCCAACCCACACATCAATTTATAATACAAAAGAACATTTTAAGTATTTCTACAGTTAAAAAACTAAAAAGATTATCTAGTTGGACCACATGGACGGTCTGATAGAACCAATTTGGGCTGGAATAGACATAGTTTTGGTTTAATGTTGGCTCCAATCCTAAAATCATTGCTTTTGACAAAGGATTTAGTAATTGCAAAGCAAACCAAGAAAGGGTTGATAAAGTTGACATCAAACAAAATAACAAGTCATGTAAGCAATAATTAATTATCAAGGTTTTCTGAATCTTATATATAAAGCACTATCTCTATTCTCTACAAATGATGCAGCTTACCTTTTGGGCATTGCCTTCTCATCAGATACGTACATCCAATCCATTCCTTTAAGTGCAGCCTTTCCAAGAGGATCACCAGCCTATATTCCAATGATAAATTGCAGAATATTATGCATTGACGATTAGCTTGTTTATAGCATCATCTATTATCACAAAGAGTTTGGCTTCTAACCATCATACCAGTCTATATCTACGAACGCCAATTCATGGCAGGCTGCCAGAATATAAAAACCATGGATGGGATTCAAATACAAATACCAAATTTCTCATCTATCTTGGCTTTCACATGGTTTAATCGCGCCACTAACATGGACAACTTGTCATTATATATAGGCAAAGATGCAGCTACCTTCTGTTTATTTCTATCCTCTATTTCTCTGGAGTAATCATCAGCAAGGTTACGGCTTCTGAAGTCTCCATCAGTTTTCTTGCTTTCAGCATGAGTCTTGGAAATACATTGCACCAAAAACTTGGTCGATCTGTCATTATTTATAGACAAAGATGCAGCTACCTTCTGTTGACTTCTATCCCTTTTTTCTAGGAAGTAATCACCAGCAAAGTTACTGCACCTGAAATCTCCATCAGTTTTTCTACTTTGAGCATCAGTCTTGGAAGCACAACCATCTTCAAGGGCTACCCCTAGGGGCGGACATGGAGGCATGTGAATTGATGAGGATCGCTCCAATGATCTACAGCAGATTTCATAAAGTTCATCAAAGGACAATTCATCCGAAACATAATGCGGTGGTTGTTGCCCTTTAGCATCTGTCTCACAGAGGGAATCCATTATAGAAGTATCCAATACATAAGCAACTGAGGCCTTCCCAGATAGCAAATTCAGTAGTCACCAATTGCAGATCCGCCTGAAAATTCTAACCCATCTTGGAATAATGTAATAACATGAACCACGTAGCTCAAGACCTGCACACCTCATACCATTACATTAGCTTCCATAACAGCTAAATCCCAGCTCAACAATTTACACGATTGTGTAAGATACTTGATCAAGCAATCTTCAAAGGCTAACTTCTGATTTGGAATCTGCAAACCCATATAGGAACCTTGGCTCAAAAAAGGCAAGTCATCAGAAAAAATTGGAAGTTTGCAACCCTTTAGTGCTCTAATGAGTGGCTCGGTTCTTGCAGGTGAGCTCCAACCAACCCTTGGTAAGAACATGTCTGCCATCATTCTCTCTCTACTTGATTTCTCTAGCAGCTCAACTTCAGGACAAGGCCAACGAATTGGGTTCGTGGATGCCGCAGTCAGAATTTCCTCAACCAATTGGTCCAGGGCTTTGTTAAAAGCTAAGATGCAACTGTCTGGACCCGTTTCAGAGGCATTACACTTGTCAAGAATCCTCAGTGAAGATCTCACATAGCACGAGACCGGTCCATAGGTCTTCACCAGAAATGGAGAAGGTTGTAGAGGCGAACAGTTTGCCAGCCACTGTAGACCCTCTCTCAATTTGTCATCATCGAAGAAACCAAAGTGCTCTCCATCAACCAGGAAAACAACTGAAAACAAGTTTACCCTTGTTTTGTCTACATCATAAAGACCAAGTCTCTTAATTATTGTGGCTGAAGGATCAGCAGCCTCTTCTTTGTACTCATCATCAACTACTATCAAAAGAGGTAGGCTCGATCCAGAAGGTATAGACATTAAAAGGTTCTGAAGCCGAACCCTTTGAATTTCCCATGGAATGCTTTCTGATACCAGAAACATAATGCAGCTTGCACCAGCAAAAATATCATCATAAGCAAATGGCTGCTTATGGACAAACATTACCTCCCTAATGACAGATAAACAGCAGGCTTCCGAAGAACTGTTTCTATTGACCCATTTGCTGGAAGAACTATTTCTGTTGATCCATTTCTTCCATATTGATAAGTGAGATGATGAAACCACCACTTCATCATTTTCTTCACCAGACCCCATGAGTTTTGAGAGCAACCATCTTGAAGCCAAAAGATCGGTTTGACCCATTGTGACAGTTCCTTGGACACAAACAAGCAACTTCCAGCAAAGGCATCTGGCATCAGGATTTTTTGCACTTAAAATTGGTGCAACCAGTTCTGAGACATTCAGTCTTGACCATGATTTCTCATATCTTGCATATCTCTCTCTCACAATTTGAGTTTCTGGGAAGTTTTCAAACTAGGTAAACTACGCTAAGTAGCAGTTCCCCGCTACCAAGGATATTACCACAACCAAAGAATGTTATGGTTATTTTTACACAAGGCAGAATGGTCACCAGCAAGCTAAAATGGTTTGACACACAGGATAAAATAACTGATCAAACCTTCTTAGTCTGGATGAACCTGGTCATTTTGAAGGTGGGCACCTAGGTGCATAAACTCGGGGGAATGCCTAAGTATGAACGCTTGAATCGTGGGAAGATGGGAATGTGATTAGTCATGTATCCTTCCTTGGGAAGGAAGATATTATACGGGTTAATAAGCTGTGTTGATGTGCGGATAAGAAAATGAAAGAAAAAAGGTAAAGGAAAAAAGGAAAGAAAAAAGGAAACAAAAAAATATTTCCTTTTTTCCCTACTACTTTCCTCTTCCTGTTTCAGATTTGTTTCCGCTTCTTCTAATTATTTTTTTTATTTCTTATTTTTTCTTCTTGTTTAAGATCTATTTTTCTCTATTTTGCTTCTTCTGTTTTTCTCTTGTTTTTCATCCTTCCAGCTATTCCTCCTCTCCTGGTATTTTCTTCTTTCTTCTTCTTTCTTCCTGCTTCAGATATATGTCTAACTCTATTTTCTCCCGATTTCCACATCAAGCAGTCCAGTCAGTCCTCTCATTCAAGTTCCTCTTTTTCCTTCATCACTATGTATTCCTGCAGATTCCTTCCTATTTCCTCTACTTTCTTCTCCTTCTTTCTTGTTCCTTGTTTCTTTTCTCCAACTGGATTTCTCCACCTCCTCCTCCAGTAGTTGTTCCCCTTTTTCCTTTGTTTTCCTTATTATTTATGCTTCTGTCCTGCAGTCCTGCTGAGTATTGAACCATTCATGATTGCTACTATTCATCATTTTCCATTGGTGATTTTTGATATTTGCTATTTTTAACTTTATACATCAATATTGTTGACAATATTGTAATGTTGTCAGTATGTTTTATTAATTTTAATTTTCATGAAATTGATGATTTTTGGACTTCTCTTATTGTAAAATATATGTTTGAAGATACATATATGCTGAAAATTGGTTTATATGTAAGATATTGTAAGGCATGCACATCCATGTATGAATATGTAAACTTAGTGATGCATATTTGAAGCATTTGAAGGCTTTCCTCCCTAGGCGGCTGCCTAATCACCTAGGCAACATCTAGGCCATTAACGAAGGGGGGTTCCATCGTCTAGTGCAGCCTAGTCCCTTTCACAACCGTGGATAAACCAAACCGGTTGGAATTATTAGAATAGCAATATACAATATACCTATATACCTAAAAATATACATATACAGGAGGAAAAAGTAGGGTACACTGTATCTCCTCATACTCATACCACCCCCTAACATATCAGTAAATACCAGGTACCAGGATTTGGTCCGGCATATGAGCTAAACCGATCCATACTAATCCAAACCAAGTGGAACCACCCAATACCATCTTGTACTACCTGATTTCGAGCAGTACCATGGCTGAGAGTGAGAAAAAGAATTGGAAGCATGCCTCGCTACAGAGTGCATACCATACCATATTTGACCATACTATAATGAACGGGTAGCAATACCAGTATGGTTCACGGTACCGATTTTATGGACCTTAGAAAAAAAAGAAGAATTTTTCATTATTTGAACCTATTATGTTTAGAACGTAATTCCCTACCTCCAACCCACACATCAATTTGTAACACAAAAGAACATTTTAAGTATTTCTACAGTTAAAAAACTAAAAAGATTATCTAGTTGGACCACATGGACGGTCTGATAGAACCAATTTGGGTTGGAATAGACATAGTTTTGGTTTAATGTTGGCTCCAATCCTAAAAACATTGCTTTTGACAAAGGATTTAGTCATTGCAAAGCAAACCAAGAAAGGGTTGATAAAGTTGACATCAAACAAAATAACAAGTCATGTAAGCAATAATTAATTATCAAGGTTTTCTGAATCTTATATATAAAGCACTATCTCTATTCTCTACAAATGATGCAGCTTACCTTTTGGGCATTGCCTTCTCATCAGATATGTACATCCAATCTATTCCTTTAAGTGCAGCCTTTCCAAGAGGATCACCAACCTATATTCCAATGATAAATTGCAGAATATTATGCATTGACGATTAGCTTGTTTATAGCATCATCTATTATCACAAAGAGTTTGGCTTCTAACAATCATACCAGTCTATATCTACAAACGCCAATTCATGGCAGGCTGCCAGAACTTCAACCGTTCATGCAGGCAGTTTATTTGTGTCTGATTCTAAATTTGCATTATCAGCCAAACCAGCAACACCTTGAAACTCCTGAAAGAAAAAGACAGATATCTCCAGGTTAAGAGTAATTACAAGAAATATATTGGCATTTGAGTTAATTGGCATACCATGTCATTAGATGTGAGAGTTCCTGTCTTATCAAAGCAACATATGTCAACCTGCACCCAGCAAAGTTGGTCAAAGGTGTTGATCACTAAGAAGTTAATAATGCCTGCAAGAGATCACAAAATCTTCAGTCTGCACCTTCCCAGCAAAGGGTATTCTGAATGGCTCTATGCAGAAAATTCCACAGCATGCTAATGCAATTAAAGATGCGTTGACAGCTATTGATAGCTCCATTGGTAGGTTCAGGGGGTATCATAGAAGTGATAATGAACAAACAACTCAAGAAAATCTTGTATTTGCTCCTTGTTGGATCCTCTAATCCCTAACAGCAGAAATCCATTTATTAGAGGTAATGCTAAATTGCTAATATACATGTGAAACAACTCGACTGATGTCTTGCTCATTTGATCTAATAGTCAGGTGATTTCAGATGTCACATGAGATGTGATTAGATCTGAAATCAAAAAATTAAAATTAAATAATTTAGATCTAAGTTTTAAAAGATGCATGACTAGTTGTAAAATAGAATAGTTCTATACATAGTCTTGCATGTTCATAATTTAATTTGATTAAGTTATAATTTTAGATCTATTTATTTACTATTTTCTGATGTTATAAATATTATAATAAGATCTAAAAAATAGTAAATAAAATTATTTAATTTTTGGATCATATGAGATATGATGAATGCATGATTAGACTAGTTGTAAAATAGTTCTACATAATTATCTAGATTAGAATTTATTTTGAT
>QRFJ01003563.1:46168-84860 GCA_006176705.1 Cocos nucifera
GGCAATTGGTGAATGCATTTGAGTTGACTACCTATGAAGCAGTAGTGAGTAAGGCATTATTGATAGAGAATGATCTTAATAAGGTACAGAAGGATAGAGATTGGAACTTGAATAAGAAAAAGAGATCTTTTCCAATTGTTTCCCGCACAAGTCAGAGTCTTGCAAGTCAGTTTAAGAGAACAGAAATTCAATACCCTACTATTAGTATTCAACCAAATAGAGGGATGCGATGCCCTAAGTGTGGAGGGAGACATAAAGAACAAGATTGTCGTTGGATTAGTGGAGCTTGTTTTGGGTGTGACCAATTTAACCACAGGTAGACATGGGCATCGAGCCATGCCCGACCCAGCCCGGCCCAGGCCCAACGGGCCTGGTACTGTAGCGGGCCGTGCCAAGCATGGCCCATCCCATAAACGGGCCGTGCCGGCATGGCACGGCCCTAAGCACAGGAATTGGCGCATTGGGCCTAGCATGGTCCGTTGGCCCGTCAAGCCCTTTTTTTAAGCCTTAACGGGCCGTGCCAGGCACGGCCCGCAATGGCTCCAAACGGGCTATGCCTGGCATGGCCCGTAACGGCCTAAAATGGGCCGTGCCCGACCCGACCCATAACGGCTAAAACTGAATTTTTTTTTATTTTAAGGATTAAAATGGTTAGTTTTCTTATTTTTATCATTTTAACCCCTTCAACAGTCATAAAATGGCTAGATTGAGGGGTATTTTGGGAAAATAAAAATTTAGAACTTCTGTAAATAGAGCCTTCCTCTTTCATTCTCACCACATCAATTCATCAAACCAATTCTCTCTCTTTAATCTTCCTACTTCTATTTGTTCTCTCTTCTAGCAATTCTTCTCTCTTCCATTAAATATTTAGTACGTAGCAATTATAGTTTAGCAATTTAAGAGTCATACAAGAAGAGGAAGCATATCTCTTTTGGAGGTCATAGTTCAATGGCAGCTTCACAATCTAGCTCTCCGACTTTTCGGCTATCCGACCTCCGGTGGCCCGACCCTCCTCCTCCGGCTTTCCAATTCTCTAGTCTCAGCTCCACCTCTTCTTTCTCTTTAGCTCTATAATTTAATTTTCTTTTGCTAGTTACTGGTTAGTTTTTATTTTTTTACATTTAGTTTAGATGGCAAGTTATGATGATGAGAGTATAGCCGGTGCCGCTGGGCATGCCGGCATTTCTCTTCCTATTTTGGAGGAGGAAGAAACTCTTCCTACTCCCTCTGAAGTCCTCTTCTGGGAAAGCTGGATCCTCTTCCCATAAGAGGACTAGCACTGTGTGGAATGATTTCGATAGAGTTTTGATAGATGGAGTCTATAAGGCAAAATATAAAAAATATGCCAAATTATATAGTTGTGCCAGTACTGGAGGAACTGGCCATTTGAAGAGACATCAAGAGTCTCATAGGATAAGTGATTCTCATCTTCAAAGAACTCTTAATACACAAGGGGGTGCTCTTGTTGGAACTTTTGCCTATAATCATGAAAATCAAAGAAAGGCACTTGTAAAATGGATAGTTAGAGATGAATTACCCTTTAGCTTATGTGAATCTTTCAATTTTGAAGAATATGTTCAATTAGCTTTACAACCCGCTTATAGAAGAACCAGTAGACGTACATTTAGAAGAGTAGCTATGATAAATTATTTAGCAATGAAGCATGATTTAATTGATAATCTTTCTGCTTTAAATGCAAAAGTATCATTAACTTCTGATATATGGACTGCATCTGTAGGTAGTATGTATTTTATTTCTGTTACTGCTCATTACATAGATAATGATTGGCAATTAAATAAGCGTATTCTTGCTTTTCATTCTTTTGATTATCCCCATTCTGGCCAACAAATTTCTAATATTATTTATCAAACTGCAGCTGCATATGGTATTAGTAACAAAATTATGTCTGTTATATTTGATAATGCATCTAATAATAATATAGCTATCCAATTATTGAAAGACTCTTTTCGTCCCATTGTTAATGAAAAATTATTTCATATTAGATGTGCATGTTGTATTTTGAATCTTTCTGTTCAAGCTGGAATGGACATGGTTCAAGATATAATTACAAAAATTAGGAATATGGTATCTTTTATTCATGCTTCAAGAGCACGATTGCAAGAATTTAAATAATTATGTTTAGACCATGATAAATATTTTAAAAAATTTAAACTTGATGTAGTTATCCATTGGAACTCTACATATATGATGATTCATGATGCATATCCATATAAAAATTTATTAAATGCATATATAAATGATCGTGGATTAGGATTTATTTTGATTGAAAATGATTGGAAAAAAGGAAAAATTTTAGAAGATTTTTTAGTTAGTTTTTATAATGCTACAAATACTCTTTTTGGTGTTTATTTTCCAACCTCTTGTGCATTTTTACAACAAGCATATATAATTTGTGGTCAATTTGCACAATATAGATTTGATGATATTTTAATGCCTATTATTTATGAAATAAAAAAAATAAAATCAGTATTAGGATATGGTATGTCCCATGCATAACTTAGCTGTTGTATTTGATCCATGGATCAAATTAAGTGGCGTACATATTTTACTTGATGAAATTGGTAGATATATGAATCATGATTCTGAAGAATCTAAAGCTGAGGTAACTCAGCTACTTCATGATATTTTTGCATTATATGATGAAAAGCTTCGTGGATCTTTACAACCCACATCATCTTCACAATCAACTTCTAGTACCTCTCGTTCATCATCTATTTTTTCATTTCTTGCACATAGGAGACATTCACATGCATCTTCTTCATCTGCATCTTCTTCATCTTTAAGTAATGAATTAGAATTTTATTTATGAAATGATATATCTTCTGCATTAGATGAAAATCAAATAGAAAATCTTGATGTATTGGCCTGATGGAAGAATGTAAAAAATCAATACCCTGTTATGTCTGCAATTGCACGTGATATTTTAGCTGTGCCGATGTCCATACAGTAGCATCAAAATCAGCTTTCAGTGCAGGTCGGTGCATTTTGGATGAAAAGAGGAGCAGGATGATGGGCGAGACAGTTGAGATGCTGCTCTGCTTCAAAGATTGGCTGGATGCGGAGGCAAGACTTCAGGACAAAGGAGGACATGATACTGGATCTGATGATGAAGACGACACAAATACAATAGATAATTAGTAAGATTTATTTTTAATTCTTAATTTTTAAAAATTATATATTTTTACTTTTTATTTATTGAGGTGAGTCACCTCTATTTTCTTATCAGTTCTCTCTCTTTGTATTCTGGAGGTTAGGCCTAGCCCCCCTCCATCTTTTGTATAATTTTGATTTATATTAATAAACTGGTAGGGATCCACGCCAAACCCTCCACCATTACAAGATGGTTTTTATTTTTATAAAAAAATTTAATATCTTATATTTTTTTATTTATCCACCAACTTAATTTATTTTATAAAAATTATTTTTTAAAATAAAAATTTTAAAGAGGCTATAGCATGCCAAATGGGTCGTGCCATGGCACGGCCCATATAGGCTGGCACGCGGGCCGTATCGGGCCTGGGTGCGTGCCGTTCCATACCTGACCCGATGGGCCGTGCTAGCCTAGGCCCTGGAGGGCTGTGCCAGGCCTAGGCCCTGGAGGGCTGTGCTAGGCCTAGGCCATGCCAGCCCAGGCCCTGGAGGGCCATGCTGAGCCTGCGCCGTATGCCACCAGACCCCAGCCCAGCCCGGCCCTCTATTTTGGGCCGTGCCATGGCACGGCCTGCTATAGTGCTAAGTGGGCCATGCCTGGCATGGCCCAGTTCGTGCCGGGCCATGGGCAGCATGGCCCGGTGCCCACCTCTAACCACAGGGTGGCCAAATATCCCTTTAAGAAGGAGAACCAACCTACTTAATCCAATCAGATGAGTCAAACATCTGTAATGCAACAACCTTATCTTGGGGGTTAGAGCAAGCAGGTGCCGCAAAAGTCTAGCACTCAAGGAAAGGTTTATGCAATAACCCAACAGGATGTACAAGCTTCTAATATAGTGGTGATGGGTACCATTCTAGTTTCTTCAGCCTATGCATATGTATTATTTGATTCGAATGCTACTCATTTCTTCATATCTGCTAATTATATTAAAAAGCATAAATTATTCTACGAGCTTTTAGATGTTGAGTTGTATGTTAGCACTCCAATTAAAAGTAGTTTGATTGCTACCTATATTTGCAAGTCTTGCATAACCAGAATAGGGGATATGGAATTATTGACAGATCTAATAGTATTGGATATGCAAGATTTTGATGTTATATTGGGGATGGATTGGTTAGCTGCTTATCATGCTTCAGCAGATTGTTATGAAAAGGTCACTTTCCAAATTCTGGATCAACCAAAAATTTATTTTAGTGGAAGCAAAGGTACTACACCTCCATAATTAGTGTTAGCATTGCAGGCAATGTGAATGATAAAGGGATGCATAGCCTATTTAGCCACTTTGAAGGACACTCAATAGGAAGGCATGATATTGAGGGACATACCTATTGTTTGTGAATTTTTCTGATGTTTTTCCTGAGGACTTGGTAGGGCTTCCACCAAATAGGGAGATTGAATTCTCAATTGAGTTAGTATCTGGCACTACCCCAATTTCTAAGACCCCGTATCGAATGGCTCCAGTTGAATTGAAAGAATTAAAGGAGCAATTCCAAGGAATTATTGGATAAAGGTTTTATTAGACCCAGTGTATCACCTTAGGGAGCTTCGGTATTATTTGTGAAAAAGAAAGATGGAAAGTATGAGATTATGTATTGATTATAGAGAATTGGAATAAAATGACTGTGCATAACGAGTATCCTTTGCCTTGGATTGATGACTTGTTTGATCAACTACAGGAAGCCCAAGTCTTCTCTAAGATTGATCTTCGGATCGGGCTACCATCAATTGAAAATCAAGGCAGCAAATGTCTCTAAAACAGCTTTTAGGACAAGGTATGGACATTATGAATTTTTGGTAATGCCATTTGAATTGACTAATGCACCAGCAGCATTTATGGATCTAATGAAATAGTGTTTAAACCCTTCTTGGATCAGTTTGTGGTAGTTTTTATTGATGACATTTTAGTCTATTCTAAAACTAAAGAGGTGCATGAAAAACATTTGAGTTGTGTACTCCAAGTGTTGAGGGAGAAGCAGTTATTTGCAAAACTAAAGAAATGTGAATTTTGGCTAGATAGGATAGCATTTTTGGGGCATGTGACATCGAAGGATGGCATTTCAAGTAGATCCAAGCAAAGTGGAGGCTATTGTTAAGTGGAGTCGGCCAACCAGTATTTCGGAGGTCCGCAGCTTCTTGGGACTGGCTGGTTATTATAGAAGATTTATTGAGGGATTCTCCCATATAGCTGTGCCATTAACTCGTTTAACTCAAAAAGGAGTCAAATTTGAATGGACAGAAGAATGTAAATAAAGTTTTGAAGAATTGAAGAAAAGATTAATAACAGCTCCAATTTTAACTTTACCCTCCAGGAATGAAGGTTTTGTTATTTACAATGATGCATCTAAGAAAGGGTTAGGATGTATTTTAATGCAGCATAGTAAAGTTATAGCTTATGCCTCCAGACAGTTAAAATCTTATGAGCAAAATTATCTTACCCATGATCTGGAATTAGCTGTTGTTGTTTTTGCTCTTAAAATTTGGAAACATTATCTCTATGGTGAACGATGTGAGATATATACTGATCATAAGAGTTTGAAATACATTTTCACCCAAAAGGAGATGAACATGAGACAAAGAAGAAGGTTAGAATGTTTGAATGACTATGATTTGTCCATTAATTATCATCCAGGAAAAACTAACGTGGTAGCAGAAGCCTTGAGCAGAAAATCCTCAAAATGTTTGGCTACCTTAATCGCTACCCAAAAGTTGATCTTAGAAGATTTAAAAAGATTAGAAATTGAGGTGTTAATGCATAATTTTTGTAAACTTCTATCTTATCTAACAATTCAGCCTACATTGATTAAGAGAATTAAAGAAGCTCAGAGCAGTGATTTTCCAGCTACAGAAAATCAAAAGTGAAGTGGAAGTGGGTACTCGATCAGAATTTTGTATTCATAGTGATGGTTCTTTAAGAATTGATACTAGACTGTGTGCGCCTAATGTTGTAGAACTGAAGAAAGAAATATTGGAGGAAGCCCTATGATACTGCTTATACAGTACACCCTGGGAGTACTAAGATGTATAGGGATTTAAAATAAAATTTTTGGTGAAACAATATGAAGAGAGAAGTTGTTCGGTATGTTGCATAGTGTTTGGTATGCCAACAAGTGAAGCCTGAACATATGAAAATTACATAGGGTAGCTACAACCTCTTGACATTCCTAAGTAAAAATGGGAACATATTACAATAGATTTTGTGGTTGGGTTACCTAGAACCCCCAATGGTAATGATGCTGTTTGGGTGATTGTGGACCAATTCGACTAAGTTAGCTCATTTTCTTCCTTTTAAAGTTGGCCATTCACTTGAAAAATTAGCGAAGCTATATATTAAAGAAATTATGCGGTTGCATGGAGTTCCAATGACCATAGTGTCAGATAGGGATACTAGATTCGTAACTCGATTTTGGAAGAATTTGCATAAGGCTTTGGGAACCAAGCTAAATTTTAGTACAACCTTTTATCCTCAAACAGATGGTCAATCAGAAAGAACTATTCAGATTTTAGAAGATATATTGAGGGCTTGTGCTGTGAATCTTGGAGGCTCTTGGAAAGAACATTTGTCTTTAGTGGAATTTGCTTATAATAGTAGTTATCAAGCTAGTATTCAAATGGTCCCTTATGAAGCATTGTATGGCAAGAAATGTAGGTCACCTATCTATTGGGATGATGTGGGTGAAAGAAAATTGGTGGGATCGGAGATTATTCAGCAGTCAGTACAAAAGGTACGACTAATCAAGGAGTGGCTCCGTACAGCTTAAAGTAGGCAAAAGAGCTATGTTGATGTAAGAAGATGGAAATTGGAGTTTTAAGTAGGTGAACATGTATTTTTAAAGGTATTAACTACTAAGGATGTTATGAGATTTGGTATTCAAGGCAAATTGTGCCCTCGATTTGTTGGTCCTTTTGAAATATTGGAGAAAATTAGAGATGTAGCTTATAGACTTCCTTTACCGCCTGCTTTTGCTCAAATCCATAATGTGTTTCATGTATCAATGTTAAGGAAATATGTATCAGATCCCAAGTCATATTGTAGAATATGAACCTTTGTAGTTCATAGAAGAATTGACTTATGATGAACAACCAATACGGATCGTAGATAGAAAGGATTAAATTCTGAGGCGCCGTACCATTCCTTATGTCAAAGTTCAATTGAGTAATCATACTGAAAAAGAAGCTACTTGGGAGCTAGAGAATGAAATTCAGGAGCGATATCCTCATCTTTTTGCAAACTTAGGTATATAAATTTCGAGGACGAAATTTATTTGAGGGAAAGAATGTGATGACCTGGACCCATTGAGGCCCAAGCCCAAACCCCCTCCAGCAGGGCCCGCACCTTAGGCGGTGCCCTGCTGGTGTTTGAGATCGAAAATAGGAAAATTCTTTTCCTGTTCTCCCTTAAGTTTCCAAACCCCCCCACCCCACTGCCTATCTCTCTTTTTCTCTCGCCTCTCCCATTTTCTCCTTCTCTTTCTCTTCTCTATCTCCCGTACTCTCTCTCTCTCTCCCATCTCCCTATCCTCCATGCACCCTATCCCTCTCTCGTTCCCCCTCTTCTTTTCTTCTTCTTCTTCTTATTTCTTTTCTTTGGTGTGGTGTGCCCTAAAGTTTTTCTTTCCATCAATGTAAGTTTATCCTAAACCTCTTTACTGTTAACCTAATTAAATATAGGATTTAATTATTGTATGGTTTGGGATAATAGGAAAAAAAAGAATATTAAGGGAGGATTATTGCTGATTTTGGGCTGGTGGATTTTGCCTGTACTAGTCTAGGAATTTTATCTCTTTAATAACTAAGCAATTTAATCTAAAAATTTAATTAGGGGTTGACAACTTGTTGCTCAACTAGTTTGCCCAATTGGAGAATTTTTGGATATTATTTGATAGGATAATTAAATTCCGGAATGGGGCTGTTGCACAGGGTAGAATAATTAACCAAAATCTTAGGTTTTAGGATTTTAGGAAGTTTTATAGATTATTGCAAAGAGAATAATATGATACTAATTTAAGGTATATACATGTATTTTGGATTATTAGGTTCCAAAGAGCATCGGGGAAGCACTAGATAACCCGATAGTGGACATTTGTTAGGTAAGTAACCTCTACTTAATCAAGGTAATTGCATAACTTGATAAGTACATATGATTTGAGATTAATCATTGACGTAATTGCTGTCATATACTTTAATCTTACTATGCATTAGTTATATTGGAAATATTGAAGCTAGTATGAATTATAGAAAACTGTATATTTCAAGTATTGAGTATTCATAGTATTTTAGAAATTGATAATTACAGGTTTATTTGAATGATTCCTAATTGATAGAATTTTGGAAAAACTTGATATAGAACTTATAAATACATTGATCTGAAAAAATTATGTTGCATATGGTTTATCAAAAGTTTGATGATTAGTCACTTTTATGAACTTTATGTAATGATTCAGAATTTTATATGTTGCAACTTATATATGTTATAGTAATAATTATTTGAATTGAATTTGTGTATGTATATTGAACTCTCAGTCTACCTACTAAAGAAACCGGATCTAGGATTTCACTGGTAGATCTTGAAACTTTTTCAAGATTAGGCAGCGAAAGACTTAAATAAATTAAATATTTATTTAAATAAATATGTAAATATCTAGATTTTAGATCTATTATATGATCAAGGCATGATATTAAATCAGAAATTAAAAACATAAAGAAGAAGGAAAGGTTAATCATATCAATCTAGATCTATATTACATCTAATGTAGCTATAAAATAACAGATCGAATCTGTTACCTGAGCAAGTTAGACGTTCTAACTTGCTGATCCGGGCTTGAGGATGAAGTCACGAGCCGCACATGCGTCTGACCTCTAGGAGTCATCCACACGAGCCCACGAACACGATCAGAGATCCTGATGCAGGAAATCAGCACAGTATGTTAGCACTGTCCTGATCTCTCTTCGACGGTCGATCCGATGCTTTCTTCTTCGAAACTTGGACACCCCAAAATATCAAAAGAAAATAAGAAGATTTGTGATGCCGAGACACCTCTCAAAAGCTCACAAAAAGGAAGAGATCTGGAACAAAAACCCTAGAAGAAGACCCTCTTCTTCTTCTTTGTTCTTTTTCTACACACCCTGATTTGTGTTTTCAATATCTCCACGATCCAGATGAATTTTTCTTTGATTTTTCTACACCAAAGAGACCTCTGAAATGTCTACAATCTAAGAAAATTTCAGTCAAAAATTTTCTTTAAATAAAGAGATATGCAGAGTCCAAGTTAGTTTAAAAACCTAGACTATGAAGGACCAAATAAAGTAAGTCGTTGGGGCGCCCAACTCTTGGGCAACCCCACCTTTTTTCTTGCTGTGGACCAGCAAGGGGGACGTACAAAAAAATATCCTCTTTTATCATGAAAATCAAAGAACATAAGGATGGGTCGGCACACTTATGGGAAGAGTTTTGATTGAGAAGGATTCTATCTCATAGGATACTTAAGCAAAACTGATTTCCCTTTTGACTTAGTCTTCCAACAAACTTCCATATGAGAAAAAAAGGAAGAGAGAAGGGAGGTGTGAGAAACCTTTAGGCAAGGAGATTATTCATATAAAAATACAAAGAGAAAAGGATGGGGCGTGAGGATTAGGTGGCGCAAGGAATAGGGAATCCTAGTCACACTAGGACTCCTGTTTTGACTTGGTCAAACAAGATCTTTTAACCAAATAAAAACAAGAGTAAACCAACCCAATTAAATAAGGCCCTAACCTCATTTAAGGAACTTAATTAAATTAGATTAAATTAGATTTAATTTTAATTTAATTTTTTAATCAAATTAGAAAATTGGGTTGATCCGAGTCCTAGTTAGACTAGGACTAGTTCTTCCTTGCACTTGACTTATCCAATAAGCCAATTAGACTTGATCCAATCAAGTCCAAACCAAATCTAATTAAATCATATTTAATTAGACTTAATCTCAAGTCTTTCTGGCTTAATCAAATTAAGCCAATTAGCAATCGAATTACTAATCGATCCTCCTGCAACACTTGCACTAGGTTAAATACAAATCATATTGATTGTTTAACCATTAAAATGATTCTAAATCGCTGATCAACCATCCGATCGAAACATGAACTCTAATATGTGTGACCTCATAGGTCCGAACCTAAGCCAATAGCATACGAATAAATTTTTGTACCAATCGAAGTGACCATCTAGTAATGATATCCGACGGCTGGATAGGTCGAAAGGTGTAGAACATCCTTAGAACCCATGCGAATATCGTTTCCATATAATTCATCCCCTTGACCATAATGCTCGTAGGACACCTCAGAGTTCAACTGTCAACTCTGATCAGGTTGTCCACATTGTATTTCAAAATATCAAATCCATCTGATGGATTATCCTGGCCAAGATTTTGCTATATTGAAATACAGTGATACATTCTTCTCCAACTCTTGGAGTGGTCAATTCCATCTTGATCACACAACGACTTTGCAAGTACTTGACTGTGCTCAGAAACCTTCGTAAGTCTTATCAGAGACATTCTCGACAGCAGAATGCTCTAGAGTTAGTTGCATTCAATGATGATGTACCCATACATCTCACCTGTATGCCATACCAGTGTCTCCACACTCCTTGGTTAAGAGAACAACCAACCTATATGGCATATAGCGACCTATGCTTGATAGACGCTGTCATCCTAATTAACAACCTAACATTTGGTCATGAACAAAATTTAAAGACTAATCGATAAATTCTCTCTTTATCGAAACTAAATAGTCCTAAAAACTTCATCACAACAATGGAGTTCATTAGAAGATGTAAATTTATGATGAAAAAAGATTTTAAAATATTTTTTATTAATTAATAAATCAATTATAATATCTCAATCATCAACAGGCTGACGATTGACTTTGGAACATAATTTTCAACACCTACGTTCTGGACCCTACCATATGGGGGTTGTACGTTGGCAATTGATATGGACTATTCTGAAGCTTTACATTATGGACCCACTCCGTAGGGGTTAAATGCAATATTATGGATCTACTCCATAGGAGTTAAATGCGGTACTATGGGCCCTATCATAGGGATTATATGTGGCTGTGCTTGTATAGACTGATGAGTTAATATAATGCTTTTGAAAAATATGCTCTTATAAAATTATTAAAAATTTATGTATAATATTTTGCCTGATTATATCTATGTTATAGAACTAAAAGTTTGGATCTAATTATAAATGTCATATCATTCACTAGTTTTTATATTAAATATGTTTTTAGCTTTAGTAACTTGATTTCTTTGATTATGTCTTGGTTACTTACTGGGTTATTAACTCATTATTGTAATTCCCATGTTTTTACAGAGCCAGAAGCTTGATGAGGATGGGTAGAGATTGGAATGTAAGATTAGAGCGAGGATGTAGTTAGCTATCTTAGGCCAACCTTTCAAATATTGTAGGCCATCCTTTTAAATTTGTGGAAGTCTCCTTAAACTATCTTTTTGTAATAATATGTAAATTATCAGATTGTAATTAGATGTGTACAATATCTGTGAATATTTTGTTTTAGAATTTTAGTTGGTGGATATTAAATTATTGATTATCACTATGTTCGTTAGTTTAATCTGAATTATTGATAGGTTATGTGCCTTGCATGCCTATGAGAATAGTTTCCTGTAGGTATGCAGTGGCTGTTCACTAATTTCTGAATTCGGGATCAGGGCGTGACAAAACTCCTCTGGTTCTTGATCTACAATGGATTGATGGAGATTGACGAGTGGATTAGGGCTAGGATCGGATGGATTCTAATGAGTGGATGAGGAAAAAGGGCATCGCTTGGTCAGCCAAGAGTGAGAACAAGAGAAAGAGGAAATGGGGCGTTGCCTGGTCGGTTGCTTAGGGTTAGAGAAGGGATATCAATCGCGTGGATCGAAATAGTAGCCTAGTTCGCTTGTTCGATCGCAATTCTTCACTTGATTTTGAATTTTAAATGGGCCGCCTCCGGCTTATTCACCAAAAAATTATAAACAAATCAAACAGGTTGCCTAACCCGATCTGATCCAAAAATTAAACTGGTTAAATAGGTCAGACATCTGAAACCTGAACCCAACCTGAATAATAAATGGGTTAAATGGGTCAACATATTTATGACTTGAACCCGTTTAGCCCAAACCCAAACCTGTTTATGGTAGGTCGAATGCGGGTTGGGTTGTCGAGTCGGGTCATATTTTGCCACCCCTGGTTTTAAGACACTTAAGCCATGTAAGGTGTCCAATTATGTTGGTAATCAATTAATGATCTTGCACATAATGGGGCTACCTAAACTTGGATATTTTTGGGGTCTAAAGCAGTGTGACAACTCTTTTAAGTGATTAAGTATTTCAACTTAGATCTTATTACATGAAACCTAGATCGTTCACCAATCATTCAGCGTAACAATATGCAACAGTGATAACTGAGTAAATATTATGATTGGCCCTTAAATTATTTAATCACATTACCCAGTTATATTCAGGCCAACTTTATTTTGGTCCTCATTGAAATTCAGCTACACATGAGAACTACCATCTTTTATGTAATATTGGCTTAATTGTAGCAAAGATCTGATTGGTAACAACAGCAATCTTTAGATTCATCTAAAACCCTTTGGTTCTCAAAATTTTACAGGCTTTTGGCATAAATTTGATTGGGCAGCAGCAAGACACTATTAGATCCAGCAACCATCAAAGAAAAGGGGCACAAGCATTCCAAATCACTAAGTAGATCATGCAAGAATCATTGTACCGTTGAAAAGAGGCTTCTGGAGAGTTCCACAGTTTAAATATTTATATCTCTTTTGAATTCAAACCATCTAATTTGCCATAGGAACTTTAGTTATCATTTGGCCCGGTTGCAAAGCCAACCTAATGTTTAAAAATCACCAATTATCATGTCTCATGGACTTTTCAAAATAACATCTTGTCGATCGTAACATATCTGAGCAGCTTGATATAAGAATGTTATACTCACAGTTAGAAACAATTGCCAAAAAGGTTTTAAATCAAGCCTTGCCAATCCAATTTAATGTACCAAATTAACATGTCACATGGAATGGAAGATTTGTGGCTATTTCCTTATTTCAACTAATGGGAGAGATTTTTAGAGGAGTTGTCTGTATTTTTTTTTAATGAATAAGGCTTCTCTTGCATTCACATTTTCAGTGCCCCAATCTCTTGTGACATGCAGTGAAAGCTTGTGCAAATTCCCTTTATTTTATACCCCAACCTACTTATGGGGTTTGGTCAATTTGTGTTTTAGTTTCCTTGTTTCAAGAAAACTCCCCTTAACTATGAAACAAAAAAAGGAAACAGGATCACATGTACCAACCTCTGAAGGGAAGAAACAGCGAAAAAAACAATGTAACAGAAATCTTGATGTACCACTCTCATTCAGATGCATATAACCTTTCTAGGCTAGCATAACATGCTTCAACATTCAATAATTCTAGAGTTAGAAGACAATCTAGTTTACATGTCTAAAGGCATCTAGAAATTAACAGTGCCATGAGCTATCTTACAGCCATCTCTGGAAGTGGCTTGTATGCAAGTGCCAGCACCCAAGACCCTTGCCTTGTATACTTCTTATATGTCTCCACATATGTTGGAGGCAAATCAATCAACCTGTCTTGAATAGTTTCAGGTGCACCCCGCCATTATAAAACAGCTCATGTTACATGAACTATAGCAAGAAATCAACTAAAGACAAGCTGAAACTAAGTCATCACCGCATGTTTTTTTTTTTTTACCAAAAGATGATTCTCTCCCTGACTAAAGCAATAAATCACATATAGAGTAACAACGTGAAAAGAAGCAGGTTAATGAGGGCTTGATAAAAGTTAATTTCATGAGCACCAACAATTTATATAATTGAACAGTGCTCCAAAGGAAATCCCAGATATTATGATTACCGTAGACTTTTAATAAATTATTCTAAGTAATACTGAAAAAATGCATGAGTGGCTTTAGCTATCAAACAGCAATATCATGAGAAATAACATTATTAAAACAAAGGTGCAGATAATTGCACCAAGAGGCAATCAGCATGACAATTAATGGAAAGATCGCAACTTTTAATTGAGATATAACTGCTAACTTTCTACTATCATAAAAACAGTAGCACCAAATAGATGCCAAAGAATCAAAGAGTTTAAATTTTGGCACCACCAACCTTCATGAATGCAAGAAATTGTTCCTGAATGCGAAAAACAACTGGCATTCTTTTTAAGTGAGATGCAAAATGGTGTCTCTGTACAATCTGGACAACATGACCACCTGACCTGAATTTCAAGTGAAATCAAAAAATCAAAATCATAAGAACAAGATCACAAAGCATAATGCCAATCGCAGATGAGATAGCAAGATGACGAACACATTAAGTTTCACTGGTGCAGAGATGAATAAATCCCAAAGGTTGATATTCAAGTCAAATCTGAAATGGCAGGTTTCAACAAAGATCAAAACTCCTAATAGAATTTCATCTAAATAAAGTAATATAACTCAGGATACGATACCCTAAATTATCTCTTGTAACATTCTACACATACAACCAAAATGATTAAGTTAGGCACATGAATCTAGAGATAGTTTATGATTGAAGACCACAGACTTGAGGAATGGGGTCAGTTCAAAGTGGAAGATGAGTTCATTGATGGAATGTCAAGGTCAAATTCGTGAAAGCAAAGTGGGACTGAATTCTTCTTACAATAATGCATTTACTTTGTAGAAAGTAGGAAAAATTAGGCCAAAATTGAGAGAAGGTGCCATGCGGGGAAGCGGGCCGATTTTCTGGGAAGTGGGTGCCTGGTTTGAGTTTCTGGGAAGTTTTCAAACTAGGTAAACTACCCTAAGTAGCAGTTCCCCGCTACCAAGGATATTACCACAACCAAAGAATGTTATGGTTATTTTTACACAAGGCAGAATGGTCACCAGCAAGCTAAAATGGTTTGACACAGGATAAAATAACTGATCAAACCTTCTTAGTCTGGATGAACCTGGTCATTTTGAAGGTGGGCACCTAGGTGCATAAACTCGGGGGAATGCCTAAGTAAGAATGCTTGAATCGTGGGAAGATGGGAATGTGATTAGTCATGTATCCTTCCTTGGGAAGGAAGATATTATACAGGTTAATAAGCTGTGTCGATGTGCGGATAAGAAAATGAAAGAAAAAAGGTAAAGGAAAAAAAGGAAAGAAAAAAGGAAACAGAAAAATATTTCCTTTTTTCCCTACTACTTTCCTCTTCCTGTTTCAGATTTGTTTCCGCTTCTTCTAATTGTTTTTTTTTATTTCTTATTTTTTCTTCTTATTTAAGATCTATTTTTCTCTGTTTTGCTTCTTCTGTTTTTCTCTTGTTTTTCATCCTTCCAGCTATTCCTCCTCTCCTTGCATTTTCTTCTTTCTTCTTCTTTCTTCCTGCTTCAGATATATGTCTAACTCTGTTTTCTCCCGATTTCCACATCAAGCAGTCCTAGTCAGTCCTCTCATTCAAGTTCCTCTTTTTCCTTCATCACTATGTATTCCTGCAGATTCCTTCCTATTTCCTCTACTTTCTTCTCCTTCTTTCTTGTTCCTTATTTCTTTTCTCCAACTGGATTCCTCCACCTCCTCCTCCTGCAGTTGTTCCCCTTTTTCCTTTGTTTTCCTTATTATTTATGCTTCTGTCCTACAGTCCTGCTGAGTATTGAACCATTCATGATTGCTACTATTCATCATTTTCCACCGGTGATTATTGATATTTGCTAGTTTTAACTTTATACATCAATATTGTTGACAATATTGTAATGTTGTCAGTATGTTTTATTAATTTTAATTTTCATGAAATTGATGATTTTTGGACTTCTCTTATTGTAAAATATATGTTTGAAGATACATATATGCTGAAAATTGGTTTATATGTAAGATATTGTAAGGCATGCACATCCATGTATGAATATGTAAACTTAGTGATGCATATTTGAAGCATTTGAAGGCTTTCCTCCCTAGGCGGCTGCCTAATCACCTAGGCAACATCTAGGCCATTAACGAAGGGGGGTTCCATCGTCTAGTGCAGCTTAGTCCCTTTCACAACCGTGGATAAACCAAACCGGTTGGAATTATTAGAATAGCAATATACAAGTATACCTATATACCTAAACATATATATATATAGGAGGAAAAAATATGGTACACTGTATCTCCTCATACTCATACCACCCCCTAACATATCAGCAAATACCAGGTACCAGGGTTTGGTCCAGCATATGAGCTGAACCGATCCATACTAATCCAAACCAAGTGGAACCACCCAATACCGTCTTGTACTGCCTGATTTCGAGCAGTACCATGGCTGAGAGTGAGAAAAAGAATTGGAAGCATGCCTCGCTACAGAGTGCATACCATACCATATTTGACCATACTATAATGAACGGGTAGCAATACCAGTATGGTTCACGGTACCGATTTTATGGACCTTAGAAAAAAAAGAAGAATTTTTCATTATTTGAACCTATTATGTTTAGAACGTAATTCCCTACCTCCAACCCACACATCAATTTGTAACACAAAAGAACATTTTAAGTATTTCTACAGTTAAAAAACTAAAAAGATTATCTAGTTGGACCACATGGACGGTCTGATAGAACCAATTTGGGTTGGAATAGACATGGTTTTGGTTTAATGTTGGCTCCAATCCTAAAAACATTGCTTTTGACAAAGGATTTAGTAATTGCAAAGCAAACCAAGAAAGGGTTGATAAAGTTGACATCAAACAAAATAACAAGTCATGTAAGCAATAATTAATTATCAAGGTTTTCTTAATCTTATATATAAAGCACTATCTCTATTCTCTACAAATGATGCAGCTTACCTTTTGGGCATTGCCTTCTCATCAGGGTTTTGTGTCCAAAGATGGTGGCGCGGGTGGCCGAAAAAGGAGAAAGAATGCGTGAAAATAGGAGATGTAGAATAGAGCCCCTTCTCGGTGGTTCTTGGCCGTTGGCCGTTCACCGGCGCTGATTTCTTGGCCAACGACAATCCTAATCACAAAGGAGTTGGAGGAAGAGGGGGATTGGGGCTCTTACTAGCTCCGGCGACTGCTCCGGTCTTGATTTCTGGCGGCCATAGTGCTAGAGATCATTGAACTCGAAGGGAGAAAAGAGAGAGCAAGAAGAGGGAAGGAATAGTGGTGAAGGATATTGGACAGAAGAGGGACTCTATTTATAGAGGGACGCAGGGTCCGGTGACCGAACTCCGACTTCGTCCGGTGACCGTACTCCGTCGAAGAGGGAGCAACGGTAGCCTTCCACAGCTCTGTGTTGTGGTTCAGCTGGGCTGGGCCATGGCTCGTCCTGGCCTGTCAAGTTCGTAATAAATATCATATCAAAAAAAAAATTATGTTGAATTAATTAATATAATTTTATCACACCACATAAGATCATAGAATATCTTAATTAATATAGTTTTTTATGAACCAAGATGCAAGCAAGGTGATGACTAATGGCTAGTGGCCATTCAAAACTATTTACATAACGAGGCAAAATAAATGTACTGATAATTATTAGCATTTCATAAATAGCTTCATATTTTCTCTGAGGTAGGTTGCCATGTTGTTCAGGAGAAATTAAAATTTTTCTGAGAAAAAAATATGTTTGACATGTTTAACATAATATTGAGTCATAATTAGCATTAATTTTTCTTCCAAGATTGTACACAAGGCTTGTTGATTAATATAAACCAGCTTGTGAAGCAGTAATAACTATTTTTCTGCAATGTATTTGCATCATCCACACTTGGTGCACCTTCCCTATAGGGCCGTTCTTTTGCAGGTAAAATATTTACCTAAAAATCTATATTTTTCTAGGTAAATATTTTTTAAGTAATATTTAGATAGAAAAATAATTTATCTATGTTCTTTTATGCATGGGCAAGTTACTCCGAAATCTATTACCGATGTTCTTTTACATTATTATTTTGCTGAGTAAGTTATTAAAATTTATTCACATTTTCAATAATATCTCTTTATACTTTTTAGATTTTAAGAAAGTGGATGATTAAGTTATTGAGCATTAAATGATGGAGATATTGTAAATAAGAATGGGGTATTTTAGGTATAAAATTAAATATCTACTTTATTGGCTCATGGAAAAATGATTTAGCCATCCCCTAGGTGGGTGAAACTTTTTCTTATTTCATGGGTAAATGCTATTCAGGAAAAAGTAACTTTTTCATCTTGAAAAATATGAGACTATGGGTAAGTTGGTCAATGAAAAAGTAGATCAACTTTTCCATGATATTGATGCAAGTCAAAAGATAATAGAATAGGATTTATAATTGCAGTTGGTAGTTGAGGAAGAAAGACATGAGTTTAGTAATATAGAGTCATCTTAAATTCTTACTTTATCCAATGGAAAACTAATTACAAAAACAATATTTAACGGACGAATAGTTGAAAATTCAGCATATCTCAAGATGGGCACAATTACTAAGTTCGCTTTTCTCAAACAACTTACCTAGTTTTATACTTTTATCTCCACAATATTAATTAACTTATATCAATTACCTAGTTTTATACTTCTGTCAATTAACTTTTTTCAAACCAGTCCAATTAATAGTTGAAAATATAATCCAATGGATCAGGTCTGAGCTTATTTCTGAAGATCTATAATTTGATGTTACCATAACTACTAAATTGGCAAACATGTCCTGGTGTAACCCTATCACCACTAAACTATTAACTTGATATGGCATGATAGATCGTTCTACAACTCCTAAAGAGGAAACTCCTAACATCTTAATACCACCTAAATTTAGGATGCTTCCTTGGCAATAACCTTTGGTAGAAAAAATATTAATAAAACTAGATTATATTGTTTGTAGATAACTATAAAAAACAACAATTGAACTGAACTAGGGAAAAGACATCGCCAAGGAGAAAGAGGACATCATCCACAACTCTTATGAAATATTGAATGGCCACTCTAACATCCGGTTTAATATTGAAGTTGCATGATCTCATTGGTTTTGCTACCTTGCATGCAATGGCATTCAATAAACACATGTACACATATAAAAATAGCACTAACTATTGTATATTAATCAATGTAACGGATTGAAATGATAAGAAAGACAACCAAAATAGAATGGCAAATTCACCTTCTATTATCAGCATCAGTTGGATTATAATGTTCCAGAAGACCAGCATCATGAGATAGCAAAGGGGGTGACCTAGTCTTTTTGGGAATATGATGGTCCAAATACTCTGGTTGAAACTTTAGCCTCGACATGTAGCAGTACTATAAGCTCCAATAAGAGAAAGGTTTTCAGAATTTGCATGATAACCATGGTTATGCAACTATTTTTGCTCATTAAACAGGAGACAGGAAAACAAGCTAGTAAATAGATAAAATCCCTCATTTCTTTTCCTACCATCCACACATTGCATTCATTTCAAGTGTCAAACTTAAGTAATAATATATCAAAAATTTGAGTATCATTCTATTTATGTATCTCTAAATCTTCTTCTCTCTCATGGTATTTTAGAAAAATCATGAAGCAATCAAGTGAAATCCTAGCTAATTAAACTTAAGTAATAATTAAATATTTGTTGGCTTTAGTAACTTGATTTTTTTTATTATATTTTGGTTATTTACTGGGCTATTAGCTCATTATTGTAATTCTCATGTTTTTACAGAGCCAGAAGCTTGATGAGGATGGGTTGAGGTTGGAATGTGAGATTAGAGTGAGGATGTAGTTAGTCATCTCGGGTCAACCTTTCAAATTTTATAGACCATCCTTTTAAATTTGTGGAAGTCTCCTTATACTATCTTTTTGTAATAATATGTAAATTATTAGATTGTAGTTAGATGTGTACAATATCTGTGAATATTTTGTTTTAGAATTTGAGTTGGTGGATCTTAAATTATGATTATCACTGTTGGTTAGTTTAATCTGAATTATTGACATGTTATGTGCCTTACATGCCTATGAGAATAGTTTTCTGTAGGTATGCGGTGCCTGTTTACGTCTTTGATTTCCGAATTCGGGATCAGGGCGTGATAGTTATAGTGGTATCAGAGCCTAAGTTTAGAACCTTTAGGAATAAACTCTAGGATGAGCATAGGTGGGGTAGATAGTTAGAGTTGGCTTAGTAGTTGAGATAGTAAATTTTGGAATTTAATATACTAATATTATCTGTTATCTCAACTATCTAAATTTATAAATCTCTATTATTGTTTATTATATTAGAATGGGACGTCGTGCAAAAGTTAATTAGGTTGGTGAGAGTTCATCTGGTGGTGGCACTCGCCAACAGAAGGATCCGGCTGATTTATCTAATCCAGGAGGTTCTACCGAAAGTACTGAAGAGAAATTAATTTGATTAATGCGTACCCTTTCAGAGGTAGTGTAGATGCAGCAATAGCAGTTGCATATGCAACAACAAAAATAACTAGAGTTAGAACAACAGAATTTACAACTACAACAAAATCAACTGATACCCTATAGATCAAGAGGATCTGGTAGTTTTGCTGATTTTAAAGCTGTGGCTCCACCATCATTTTCTAGGACAACTGATCCGTTGGAGACTGAGAAATGGCAAACAGAAGTTGAGAAGGCCTTTAAAGTTTATAGGTGTACTGAGAAAGAAAAGGTCAATTATGCTTTTTACCTCCTCCAAAGAAGTGCATATGATTGATGGTTGTCGGAAGAGCGTAGGTGTGGATCTAATATGGCCATTACTTGGAAGGTATTCAAAAAAGTTTTCTATACTAAATACTTTTCCAAGAGTGTCCGAATTTAGATGGAAAGTGATTTTATTAAACTGGAGCAGAGAAACATGTCTGTGACTCAGTATGAGGCTAAATTTACCTGTTTAGCCAAGTTCACCCCTACTGTGGTAGCTGATGAGCAAAGTCAAATTCGGCACTTTATAATGGGAATGAGACCTCAACTCAGGCAATTGGTGAATGCATTTGAGTTGACTACCTATGAAGCAGTGGTGAGTAAGGCATTGTTGATAGAGAATGATCTTAATGAGGTACAGAAGGACAGAGATTGGAACTTGAATAAGAAAAAGAGTTCTCCAATTGTTTCCCGCATAAGTCAGAGTCCTGCAAGTTAGTTTAAGAGAAGAGAAACTCAATACCCTACTATTAGTATTCAACCAAATAGAGGGATGCGATGCCCTAAGTGTGGAGGGAGTCATAAAGAACAAGATTGTCGTTGGATTAGTAGAGCTTGTTTTGGGTGTGGCCAATTTAACCACAGGTAGACATAGGCATCAGGCCGTGCCTGGCCCAGCCCAGGCCCAATGGGCCTAATACTGTAGCGCCCATAAACGGGCCGTGCCAGCACGGCACGGCAAGCATAAAACCCCCGCCCGACACGGCCCTAAGCTCGAGAATTGGCGGGCCGGGCTTGGCACGGCCCACAACGGCTCCAAACGGGCTGTGCCTGGCATGGCCTGTAACAGCCCTAAACAGGCCATGCCTGGCCCGACCCGTAATGGCCTGAAATGGGCCAGGCCAGCCCGTAAGGACTAAAATTGGTTTTTTTTTAATTTTTTAAGGGTTTAAATGGCTAGTTTTCTTGTTTTTATCATTTTAACCCCTTCAACAGCCAAACAATGGCTAGATTGAGGGGTATTTTAAAAAAATAAAAATTTAGGACTTCTATAAATAAAGCCTTTCTCTTTCATTCTCACCACATCAATTCATCAAATCAATTCTCTCTTTAATCTCCCTACTTCTATTTGTTCTCTCTTCTAGCAATTCTTCTCTCTTCCATTAAATATTTAGTTTGTAGCAATTATAGTTTAGCAATTCAAGAGTCATACAAGAGGAGAAAGCATCTCTCTTTTGGAGGTCATAGTTCAATGGCAGCTCCACAATCTGGCTCTCCGGCTTTCCGACCTCCGGTGGCCCGGCCCTCCTCCGGCTTTTCAATTCTCTAGTCTCAGCTCCACCTCTTCTTCCTCTTTAGCTCTACAATTTAATTTTCTTTTACTGGTTACTGGTTAGTTTTTATTTTTTTATATTTATTTAGTTTAGATGGCAAGTTATGATGATGAGAGTATAGCCAGCGTTGCTGGGCATGCCGGCATTTCTCTTCATATTTCGGAGGAGGAAGAAACTCTTCCTACTCCCTTTGAAGCCCCTTCTGGGAAAGCTGGATCCTCTTTTCGTAAAAGGACTAGCACTGTGCGGAATGAATTTGATAGAGTTTTGATAAATGGAGTCTATAAGGCAAAATATAAAAAATATGCCAAATTATATAGTTGTGCCAGTATTGGAGTAACTAACCATTTGAAGAGACATCAAGAGTCTCATAGAATAAGTGATTCTCATCTTGAAAGAACTCTTAATACACAAGAGGTGCTCTTATTGGAACTTTTATCTATAATCATGAAAATCAAAGAAAGAAACTTGTAAAATGGATAGTTAGAGATGAATTACCCTTTAGCTTATGTGAATCTTTCAATTTTAAAGAATATATTTAATTAGCTTTGCAATCCGCTTATAGAAGAACCAGTAGACGTATATTTAGAAGAGTAGCTATGACAAATTATTTAGCAATGAAGCATGATTTAATTGGTAATCTTTCTGCTTTAAATGCAAAAGTATCATTAACTTCTGATATATGGACTGCATCTATAGGTGGTATGTATTTTATTTCTGTTACTACTTATTACATAGATAATGATTGGTAATTAAATAAGCGTATTCTTGCTTTTCATTCTTTTGATTATCCCCATTTTGACCAATAAATTTCTAATATTATTTATCAAACTATAGCTACATATGCTATTAGTAACAAAATCATGTCTGTTACATTTGATAATGCATCTAATAATAATATAGCTATCCAATTATTGAAAGACTCTTTTCGTTCCATTGTTAATGAAAAATTATTTCATATTAGATATGCATGTCATATTTTGAATCTTTCTATTCAAGCTGGAATGGACATGGTTCAAAATATAATAACAAAAATTAGAAATGCAGTATCTTTTATTCATGCTTCAAGAGCACAATTGTAAGAATTTAAATAATTATGTTTAGACCACGATAAACATTTTAAAAAATTTAAACTTGTAGTTACCCATTGAGCCTGGGCGCGTGCCGTGCCATGCCTGGCCTGGTAAGCCAAGCTAGCCTAGGCCCTGGAGGGCTGTATTGGGCCTAGGCCGTGCCACCCCAGGCCCGGAGGGTCGTGCTAGGCCTGGGCCGCGTGCCACCAAACCCCAGCCCAGCCCGACCCTCTATTTTGGGCCGTGCCATGGCACGACCTGCTATAGTGCTAAGCGGGCCGTGCCTGGCACGGCTCAGTTCGTGCCGGGCCGGGCCGACCCATGGGCGGCCCGACTCGATGTCCACCTCTAACCACAGGGTGGCCAACTATCTCTTTAAGAAGGAGAAGTCAACCTACTTAATCCAACCAGATGAGTCAAACATCTGTAATGCAGCAACCTTATCGTGGGGGTTAGAGTAAGCAGGTGCCGCAAAAGTCTAGCACTCGAGGAAAGGTTTATGCAATAACCCAACAGGATGTACAAGCTTCTAATATAGTGGTGATGGGTACCATTCTAGTTTCTTCAGCCAATGCATGTGTATTATTTGATCCGAATGCTACTCATTCCTTCATATCTCCTAATTATATTAAAAAGCATAAATTATTCTGCGAGCTTTTAGATGTTGAGTTGTATGTTAGCACTCCAATTAAAAGTAGTTTGATTGCTACCTATATTTGCAAGTCTTGCATAACCAGAATAGGAGGATATGGAATTATTGACAGATCTAATAGTATTGGATATGCAAGATTTTGATGTTATATTTGGAATGGATTGGTTAGCTGCTTATCATGCTTCAGCAGATTGTTATGAAAAGAAGGTCACTTTATAAATTCCGGATCAACCAAAAATTTATTTTAGTGGAAGCAAAGGTACTGCCTCTCCATAATTAGTGTTAGCATTGCAGGAAATGTGAATGATAAATAAGGGATGCATAGCCTATTTAGCCACTTTGAAGGACACTCAACAGGAAGGCATGATATTGAAAGACATACCTATTGTTTGTGAATTTTCTGATGTTTTTCCTGAGGACTTGGCAGGGCTTCCACCAAATAGGGAGATTGAATTCTCAATTGAGTTAGTATCTGGCACTACCCCAATTTCTAAGACCCCGTATCGAATGGCTCCAGTTGAATTGAAAGAATTAAAGGAGCAATTCTAGGAATTAATGGATAAAGGTTTTATTAGACCCAGTGTATCACCTTAGGGAGCTTTGATATTATTTGTGAAAAAGAAAGATGGAAGTATGAGATTATGTATTGATTATAGAGAATTGAATAAAATGACTGTGCATAACGAGTATCCTTTGCCTTGGATTGATGACTTGTTTGATCAACTATAGGAAGCCCAAGTCTTCTCTAAGATTGATCTTCAGTCGGGCTACCATCAATTGAAAATCAAGGGAGCAAATGTCTCTAAAACAGCTTTTAGGATAAGGATATGGACATTATGGAATTTTTGGTAATGCCATTTGAATTGACTAATGCACCAGTAGCATTTATGGATCTAATGAATTGAGTGTTTAAACCCTTCTTGGATCAGTTTGTGGTAGTTTTTATTGATGACATTTTAGTCTATTCTAAAACTAAAGAGGTGCATGAAAAACATTTGAGTTGTGTACTCCAAATGTTGAGGGAGAAACAGTTATTTGCAAAACTAAAGAAATGTGAATTTTGGCTAGATAGGATAGCATTTTTGGGGCATGTGACATCGAAGGATGGCATTTCAATAGATCCAAGCAAAGTGGAGGCTATTGTTAAGTAGAGTCGGCCAACCAGTATTTCGGAGCTCCGCAGCTTCTTGGGACTGGCTGGTTATTATAGAAGATTTATTGAGGGATTCTCCCATATAGCTGTGCCATTAACCCGTTTAACTCAAAAAGGAGTCAAATTTGAATGGACAGAAGAATGAAAGTTGAAGAAGAGATTAATAACAGCTCCAGTTTTAACTTTACCCTTCAGGAATGAAGGTTTTGTTATTTACAATGATGCATCTAAGAAAGGGTTAGGATGTGTTTTAATGCAGCATAGTAAAGTTATAGCTTATGCCTCCAGACAGTTAAAATCTTATGAGCAAAATTATCCTACCCATGATCTGGAATTAGCTGCTGTTGTTTTTGCTCTTAAAATTTGGAGACATTATCTCTATGGTGAACGATGTGAGATATATACTGATCATAAGAGTTTGAAATACATTTTCACCCAGAAGGAGATGAACATGAGACAAAGAAGAAGGTTAGAACGTTTGAAGGACTATGATTTGTCCATTAATTATCATCCAGGAAAAGCTAACGTGGTAGCAAGAAGCCTTGAGCAGAAAATCCTCAAAATGTTTGGCTACCTTAATCGCTACCCAAAAGTTGATCTTAGAAGATTTAAAAAGATTAGAAATTGAGGTGTTAATGCATAATTTTTGTAAACTTCTATCTTATCTAACAATTCAGCCTACATTGATTAAGAGAATTAAAGAAGCTTAGAGCAGTGATTTCCAGCTACAGAAAATCAAAAGTGAAGTGGAAGTGGGTACTCGATCAGAATTTTGTATTCATAGTGATGGTTCTTTAAGAATTGATACTAGACTGTGTGCGCCTAATGTTGTAGAACTGAAGAAAGAAATATTGGAGGAAGCCCATGATACTGCTTATACAGTACACCCTGGGAGTACTAAGATGTATAGGGACTTAAAATAAAATTTTTGGTGAAACAATATGAAGAGAGAAGTTGTTCGGTATGTTGCATAGTGTTTGGTATGCCAACAAGTGAAGCCTGAACATATGAAAATTACAGGGTAGCTACAACCTCTTGACATTCCTAAGTAAAAATGGGAACATATTACAATAGATTTTGTGGTTGGGTTACCTAGAACCCCCAATGGTAATGATGTTGTTTGGGTGATTGTGGACCAATTGACTAAGTTAGCTCATTTTCTTCCTTTTAAAGTTGGCCATTCACTTGAAAAATTAGCGAAGCTATATATTAAAGAAATTATGCGGTTGCATGGAGTTCCAATGACCATAGTGTCAGATAGGGATACTAGATTCGTATCTCGATTTTGGAAGAGTTTGCATAAGGCATTGGGAACCAAGCTAAATTTTAGTAAACAGATGGTCAATCAGAAAGAACTATTCAGATTCTAGGACACACATATCTAACAGGCTTGTGCTGTGAATCTTGGAGGCTCTTAGAAAGAACATTTGTCATTAGTGGAATTTACTTATAATAATAGTTATCAAGCTAGTATTCAAATGGCCCCTTATGAAACATTGTATGGCAAGAAATGTAGGTCACCTGTCTGTTGGGATGATGTGGGTGAAAGAAAATTGGTGGGATCGGAGATTATTCAACAGTCAGTACAAAAGGTACGACTAATCAAAGAGCGGCTCCGTACAGCTTAAAGTAGGCAAAAGAGCTATGCTGATGTAAGAAGATGGAAATTGGAGTTTCAAGTAGGTGAATATGTATTTTTAAAGGTATCACCTACTAAGGGTGTTATGAGATTTGGTATTCAAGGTAAACTGAGCCCTCGATTTGCGAGTCCTTTTGAAATATTAGAGAAAATTGGAGATGTAGCTTATAGACTTCCTTTACCGCCTGCTTTTGCTGGAATCCATAATGTGTTTCATGTATCAATGTTAAGGAAATATGTATCAGATCCCAGTCATATTGCAGAATATAAACCTTTGTAGTTCATAGAAGAATTGACTTATGATGAACAACCAATACGGATCGTAGATAGAAAGGATTAAATTCTGAAGCGCCGTACCATTCCTTATGTCAAAGTTCAACTGAGTAATCATACTGAAAAAGAAGCTACTTGGGAGCTAGAGAATGAAATTCAGGAGCGATATCCTCATCTTTTTGCAAACTTAGGTATATAAATTTCGAGGACAAAATTTATTTAACGAGGGAAGAATGTGATGACCTGAGCCCATTGAGGCCCAAGCCCAAACCCCCTTTAGCAGGAACCGCACCTTAGGCGGTGCCCTGCTAGTGTTTGAGACCGAAAATAGGGAAATTCTTTTCTTGTTCTCCCTTAAGTTCCCAAACCCCACCCACCCCCCGCCACTGCCTATCTCTCTTTTTCTCTCACCTCTCCCATTTTCTCCTTCTCTTTTTCTTCTCTAACTCCCGCACTCTCTCTCTCCCATCTCCCTATCCTCCATGCACCCTATCCCTCTCTCGTTCCCCCTCTTCTTTTCTTCTTCTTCTTCCTCCTTACTTATTTCTTTTCTTTGGTGTGGTGTGCCCTGAAGTTTTTCTTTCCATCAATGTAAGTTTATCCTAAACCTCTTTACTGTTAACTAATTAAATATAGGATTTAATTATTGTATGGTTTGGGATAATAGAAAAAAAAGAATATTAAGGGAGGATTATTGCTGATTTTGGGCTGGTGGATTTTGCCTGTACTAGTCTAGGAATTTTATCTCTTTAATAACTAAGCAATTTAATCTAAAAATTTAATTAGGGGTTGACAATTTGTTGCTTAACTAGTTTGCCCAATTGGAGAATTTTTAGATATTATTTGATAGGATAATTAAATTCCGGAATGGGGCTGTTGCACAGGGTAGAATAATTAACCAGAATCTTAGGTTTTAGGATTTTAGGAAGTTTTATAGATTATTGCAAAGAGAATAATATGATACTAATTTAAGGTAGATACACGTATTTTGGATTATTAGATTCCAAAGAGCATCGGGGAAGCACTAGATAACCCGATAGTGGACATTTGTTAGGTAAGTAACCTCTACTTAATCAAGATAATTGCATAACTTGATAAGTACATATGATTTGAGATTAATCATTGACGTAATTGCTGTCATATACTTTAATCTTACCATGCATTAGTTATATTGGAAATATTGAAGCTAGTATGAATTATAGAAAACTATATATTTCAAGTATTGAGTATTCATAGTATTTTAGAAATTGATAATTTCAGATTTATTTGAATGATTTCTAATTGATAGAATTTTGGAAAAACTTGATATAGAACTTGTAAATACATTGATTTGAAAAAATTATGTTGCATATGGTTTATCGAAAGTTTGATGATTAGTCACTTTTATGAACTTTATGTAATGATTCAGAATTTTATATGTTGCAACTTATATATGTTATAGTAATAATTGTTTGAATTGAATTTGTGTATGTATATTGAACTCTTAGTCTACCTACTGAAGGAACCAGATCTAGGGTTTCATTGGTAGATCTTGAAACTTTTTCAAGATCAGGCGGCGGAAGACTTAAAGAAATTAAATATTTATTTAAATAAACATGTAAACACCTAGATTTTAGATCTATTATATGATCAAGGCATGATATTAAATCAAAAATTAAAAAAATAAAGAAGAAGGAAAGGTTGATCATATCAATCTAGATCTATATTACATCTAATGTAGCTATAAAATAACAGATCGGATCTGTTACCTGAGCAAGTTAGACGTTCTAACTTGCTGATCCAGGCTTGAGGATGAAGTCATGAGCCGTACATGCATCTAGCCTCGAGGAGTCATCCACACGAGCCCACGAACATGACCAGGGATCCTGATGCAGAAAATCAGTACAGTATGTTAGCACTATCTTGATCTCTCTTCGACGATCGATCTGATGCTTTCTTCTTCGAAACTTAGATACTTCAAAATATCAGAAGAAAAGAAGAAGATTTGTGATGCCGAGACACCTCTTAAAAGCTCACAAAAAGGAAGAGATCTGGAACAAAATCCTTAGAAGAAGACCCTCTTCTTCTTCTTTGTTCTTTTTCTAGACACCCTAATTTGTGTTTTCAATATCTCCATGAACCAGATGAATTTTTCTTTGATTTTTCTATACCAAAGAGATCTCTCAAATGTCTACAATCCACAAAAATTTTAGTCAAAAATTCCCTTTAAATAAAGAGATACATAGAGTCCAAGTAAGGTCAAAAACCTAGACTAGGAAGGACCAAATAAAGGAAGTTGTTGGGGCGCCCAACTCTTGGGCACCCCCACCTTTTTTTTTGCCGTGGACCAGCAAGGGGGGCGCACAAAAAAATATCCTCTTTTATCATGAAAATCAAAGAAAGGAAGGACGGGTCGGCACACTTATGAAAAGAGTTTTGATTGACAAGGATTCTATCTCATAGAATCCTTAAGCTAAACTAATTCCGCTTTTGACTTGGTCTTCCAACAAACTTCCATATGAGAAAAAAGGAAGAGAGAAGGGAGGCGTGAGAAACCTTTAGGCGTGGAGATTATTCATGTAAAAATACAAAGAGAAAAGGATGGGGCGTTAGAATTAGGTGGCGCAAGGAATAAGGAGTCCTAGTCACACTAGGACTCCTATTTTGACTTGGTCAAACAAGGTCTTTTAACCAAATAAAAACAAGAGTAAACCAATCCAATTAAATAAGGCCCTAACCCATTTAAGAACTTAATTAAATTAGATTAAATTAGATTTAATTTTAATTTAATGTTTCAATCAAATTAGAAAATTGAGTTGACCCGAGTCCTAGTTAGACTAGGATTACTTCTTCCTTGCACTTGACTTATCCAATAAGCCAATTAGACTTGATCCAATCAAGCCCAAACTAAATCTAATTGAATCATATTTAATTAGACTTAATTTTAGCCTTTTGGCTTAATCAAATTAAGCCAATTAGCAATCGAATTGCTAATCGATCCTCCTGCAACACTTGCACTAGGTTAAACATAAATCATATTGATTGTTTAACCTTAAAACAATTCTAAATTGCTGATCAACCATCCGATCGAAACGTGAACTCTAATGTGTGTGACCTCATAGGTCCGAACCTAAGCCGATAGCATAGAAATAAATTTCTGTACCAATCGAAGTGACCATCTAGTAATGATACTCGACGGCTGGATAGGTCGAAAGGTGTAGAACACTATCCTTAGAACCCATATGAATATAGTTTTCATATAATTCATCCCCTTGACCATAATGCTCGTAGAACATCTCAGAGTTCAATTGTCAACTCTGATCAGGTTGTTCACATTGTATTTCAAAATATCAAATCCATCTGATGGATTATCCTGGCCAAGATTTTGCTATATTGAAATACAGTGATACATTCTTCTCCAACTCTTGGAGTGGTCAATTCCATCTTGATCACACTCCGACTTTGCAAGTACTTGACTGTGCCCAGAAGCCTTCTATTGCTAAATTAAAAATTCAATTAGTCCGGTACCAAAGCACAGTGAGTTGCTTGCAAGTCACTGAGGTGATCTCAGGTCTAAGGGATACTTATACCTATATCCTATCAGAGACATTCTCGATAGCAGAATGCTCTGGAGTTAGTCGCATTCAATGATGATGTACCCATACATCTCACCTGTATGCCATACCAGTGTCTCCACACTCCTTGGTTAAGAGGAACAACCAACCTATATGGCATATAGCGACCTATGCTCGATAGATGCTGTCATCCTAATTAACAGCCTATCATTTGGTCGTGAACAAATTTAAGGACTAATCGATAAATTCTCTCTTTATCGAAACTAAATAGTCCTAAGAACTTCATCACAATAATGGAGTTCATTAGAAGATGTAAATTTATGATGAAAAAAGATTTTAAAATATTTTTTTATTAATTAATAAATTAATTATAATATCTCAATCATCAACAGGCTGACGATTGGCTTTGGAACATAATTTTCAACAACTTTCACTTGTCCTAAAGCCACTCGACACAATATCTAATACCCATCTTCGACTTATGGTTGTCGAACTCCTTGATTGCCAGGGCTTTAGTGAAGGGGTCGGCTAGGTTCTCCTTACCATCGATCTTCTGAAGGTCGACGTCACCACGATCCACGATCTCACGGACCAAATGGAAGCAGCACAGAATGTGCTTTGTCCACTGGTGTGCCTTCGATTCCTTTGCTCGAGCTATGGCGCCAGTGCTGTCGTAGTAGAGCAGGACTGGACCATCAATGGAGGATGCTACTCCAAGCTCGGTGATGAACTTTCCTCAGCCACAGCTTTCTTTGCTGCATCTGATGCTGCCATATACTCTGCTTCGCAAATAGAGTCAAGCCACTATATGCTGCTTGAAACTTTTCCAGCAGATGGCTCCACCATTTAGAGTAAAGATATATCCGACACACTTTTACTATCATCATGGTCAGATTGAAAGCTGGAGTCTGTAAACCCCACAAGCTTCAGATCTGACTCACCATAAACCAACCATTGATCCTTAGTATTTTTCAAATACTTAAGGATGGTTTTAACCACCTTCCAGTGATTTTCTTCTAGGATCAGATTGGTATCTACTCACTACTCCTAGTGAGTATGCCACGTCTGATCTCGTACATGTCATTGCATACATAATAGACCCCACTACCGAAGCATATGAAATTCTATTCATACTCTCTCTCTCTTCAGGAGTTGTCGGACAATCCTTCTTAGAGAGAGAAATTCCTTGACCTATCAGAAGATAGCCCTTTTTGAAATTCTCCATGCTGAACCTCTTCAGCATAGTTTCTATGTACGTGGACTGGGATATACCAAGCATCCTTTTAGATCTATCCCTATAGATCTTCATCCCTAGGATGTAGGATGCTTCACCCAAGTTCTTCATGGAGAACTGTGATGACAACCAGACTTTTATTCCTTGTAGTGCGGGGATGTCATTTCTTTGATTAAGAGAATGTCATCCACGTACAAAATAAGGAATACCACTGTTGGACCATTTGCCCATTTGTAAATGCAGGATTCTTCTCCATTCTTAACGAAGCCATACGTTTTGATCACTTTATCAAAATGCATGTTCCAACTCCGAGATGCTTGCTTTAATCCATAAATGGATCTCTGAAGCCTGCACACCTTGGACTCATCTATGGATGTGAACCCCTCAGGTTGTATCATATACACCTCTTCGGTTAGCTCTCCATTTAGGAAAGCCATCTTCACATCCATCTATCAGATCTCATAGTCTAGGTGGGCAGCTATTGCAAGCATTATCCGAATGGATTTGAGCATTACCACTGGGAAGAAAGTCTCGTCATAGTCAATACCATAATGTTGACGATACCCCTTGGCAACCAGACGGGCTTTATAGGTCTCCACCTTTTCCATCTGTGCCTCTTTTTTTTTTGAATACCCATTTACACCCAATGGGTTTAACCCCTTCAGGTGGGTCAACTAATGTCCATACATCATTGACCTTCATGGAATCCATTTTGGATCTCATGGCTTCTAGCTATTTCTCAGAGTCGGATCTCTGCATCGCATCCATATAAGTGATCGGATCCTCATCGTTCTCATCGAGTTCGATGGGATCACCATCCTGGACCAAGAATCCATAGTATCTATCCGGATGGCGTGGTACTCTACCGGATCGCCTTAATGGTGCGGGTTCCTTAGGCTTTAGATCTGATCTGATCAAATCCAACTTAGATTCAACATTCTATGTCGGACATTCTATTTATTGAACTTCATCAAATTCAACCTTAGAGGCAACAGTTCCTTCACCAAGGAACTTCTTTTCCAAAAAGGTTGCCCTAAGGCTGACGAACATCTTTTGTTCATCAGCATGGTAGAAATAGTATCCTTTGATCTCTTTTGGGTACCCTATGAATGTACACTTGTCAGACCTAGGTCCAAGTTTATCTGTAATTAACCGTTTGACATAAGCCGGGCACCCCCAAATCCTAAGGTGTGAAAGTGCTGGCTTACGCCCTGTCCATATCTCATATGGGGTTTTAACTACAGACTTACTTGGAACCTTATTTAATAGATAACAAGCCGATTCGAGTGCATATCCCTAGAAGGATATCGATAAGTTGGCAAATTCCATCATGGATCGGACCATGTCTAATAGAGTTCGATTCCTTCTTTCAGACACACCATTATGCTGTGGTGTTCCAGGAGGAGTTCATTGGGAGAGAATCCCATTCTCTCCTAGATATGTGAGAAACTCATTAGAAAGGTATTCTCCTCCTCGATCAGACCGAAGAGTTTTAATACTCTTTCCAGTTTATTTTTCTACTTTACTTCGGAATCGTTTGAACATTTCAAAAGAATCCGACTTATGTTTCATCAGATAGACATATCCATATCTGGATAGATCATCTGTGAAAGTGATGAAGTAGACATATCCACCTCTGGCACTTGTGCTTATTGGTCCATATACATCAGTATGTACTAGACCTAAGAGCTCATTGGCTCTCTCATCCTTTTTCAGTAAAAGATGACTTGGTCATTTTACCAAGAAGACAGGACTCATAGGTTGGAAGTGATTCACAATCACTGACTTCGAGGATTTCCTCTCGAGTCAACCTATTTATCATGTTCTTATTTATATGACCTAGCCTATAGTGCCATAAGTAGATATCTGATACACTATCTAATCTAGGATGCTTGTCAGTAGAATAGACTATATTAACAGTTGTGATAACATATATACACCATTGTTCAATTGTCCATAGAAAGTAGTAACACCATTCACAATGACATTACAAACTCATTTCTTTATTGAAATTTCATAATTGTTCATGGCCAAAAGGCCTACAGAAATGATATTTAAAAAGAAAACTAGGACAGAAATGACAATCACTAAGAACAACGGTATGAGATTCAAATATAAGTTTCAAAATTTCTAAAGCTAGAACTGAATTGGTCTTCCATCTCCAACGTTCAGGAATCTCTCGCCTTGCTCGAATCTTCTACTGATCTTGCAACCCCTGCAACGATTATAAATATGGTAAGGGCTATCGATATCCAATACCCAGTCAGTAATATCATAAATAGAAAAATTGCAAGGAGTTATCATATAAATACCTTGCCCAGCAATAGCTTGCTTCTTTCTCTGCCTGTTCGGATCTAGGGAGGCAATGTACTAAGGACAGTTCCTCTTTCAGTGCCCCCGCTTCTTACAAAAAAAGCATTCAGCTTGACTCTTATCGGGCTTGATCTTCCTGGTCTGGCCCTGCACTGATGTCCCAGCCTGAACTTGCACCTTCATTGTTTTCTTCTTCTTGTTCTTCTTTCCTTTCCTAAAGGGTCGAGAACCAGAAGATGAACCTCCCACTAAGTTCACCGACTCTTTATGGAGCTGGTGATCCTTCTCAAAGTTTTGAAGTAACCCCAGTAAGCCGTGGTAGTTTACTTCAGGCTTTGTCATTCTATAATGAGTAAGAAAAGGGAGATAGGACTTTGGCAGCGAGTTCAAGTATTGCATCTTTTCCAAGTTGTTCATGCAAGAAAAAGCCGAGTTTGCTCAAGCACTCTATCAGCTCGATCATGTACAGTACATGATCAGTGACAAGAGGCTCCGTCCCGCATTCTGGTGTTGAAGATGGCGCAACTAGTCTTGTGCCTCTCAACGTCATCGGGTGTGCCAAAAGAATCCTCCAACACTTGGAGCATTTCATTTGGCTGAGCTGTCTCAAACCTACGACTGAATTCATCGCTCATCGCAGCCAGCATAATGCAGCGCACCATGGTTCGATCACTGAGCCACTTCTAATAAGTGTCTCTAACTGTTCCACGTGCATTGGCAGCTGGCTCCTCAGGTGCAGGATCTGTCAGCACATATAGGATCCATTCATGCTCCAAGACAATCTTCAACTTTTGGTACCAGCTACCTGAAGTTGAGTCCCACCAACTTATCATTGTCCAACAATAATCGGAGCGATAGGGAAGTGGCCATGTCTGCATAAAAGAAAAATCAAAATCTAATTAGTAATTGATTCATTAAACCTAAAGATTTGGACTTTAATCAAAAGATTTCTTCCACTATTTTATTCGAATTGGTAGCCTCTACCTCCAATTCGAGGAATTATCCTAATTTCTTAGTGGGATACTAGAATCCACATAGACTGCACACGAGCCCAACTTTGGTTGGCCAACCCATGTACATCTAAGGGTAGGTTCATAATCAATTGTTTCTCCAAACAATTTTTAGTAATTAAATTTTACCCCAGCCCCTGATCAGTTGGCTTTGGCCTTCTCAGAAAAGGGTCCAAGTTAGGTCCAACCATTAACATGACCATACTTAGCCCATCTAACTAATGAATGATCAGGCCCAACTTTGGTTGGCCCACCTGACCACCATTTAGAAAGATGTATCAAAGAGATCATATAATGAATGATAATTCCATCAATCGATAAGCACCAGGCCTTTGGGCCTCCAATGATTATCCAACTGATGGACCCATTATCATCCACTTTAATGGGAGGCTATGATCCAGTTATCATATAACTATTTTATTTTAGGGACCTAATAATTTTAGAGAATTTATTTATAGAAGTGAGTAGGATCAGATTAACCAGCTTGTCATGATCATCCCACTGGCTTCACCAAGTCAGCTTAAGGAAGACCACTAACAGGCTGGTCTAAGAGCACCTAAATCAGTCACATTGATTTACCTAGCTGATCATGGGTCAGCTCGAATAGTCAAGTGATTCCAATCAAAACATAATCTCATCAAAAGGCAGGTAAGTTCGATCGGTGGGAGGGTCTGCCAAAGCTTGCCTTAGACACCATCAGAAATGGCCAGGTAAGCGGGCTGCCAATTAAAAACCACCGGTCTGGTTTACCTTAGACACCAACTGATTTAATTAGTTTCAATTAGATCAACCTAACAGTTCGTGCTAGACCGCGTAGCCAAAGAATCAAGTCCATCTTGAATCTTGTTAAAGACATGGACTTGACCAACTACAACTATTGTAATTGATCTAGAGAATCCTTGACCTAATCTAAGACAACAATTGATTATAATTAAGTCAATTCTCTAATTAAGTTCCATTCTTTAATCTAACCCTAGGTCTAACCCAATTAATGGACCTAATCCCCACTAACCCATTTAACCCAATGTGTTATGATTTGCGTCTTAGGATCTTCAATTCACAATCCTAGATCCTAATCAATCAACTTCTTAATTCTCAATTAAGTTTTGGGCTGAGTGTTGGGGATTCGGCTTTTTCGAAAATAATTTTCATATTTATAAAATATTTTTACAATATGGTTCTATCAACCAAGTTGCATGTTTGATTCATAATCAATATGCAAGTAAAATAAACATAAAACTACTTTAGATCTAATCTAAACAGGTTCATGTAATTGAAATAGTTTCAATAATAATCAATCATAAATCTTCCTAGATCAAATCTAACATATTTATGATGATTGAAATTATATTAAAATATTTTTAATCAGATCATAAAATCTTTTAGATCTAATCTAAAATTTTATGATCAATATTTTAGATCAGCACGTACTAGGACAACCTATTCACTGTAAGGGATAAACCTTACAGCAGGACAACCTTATGGCAGTCCGTGCAATCTAAAATATTTTATTTTTAGATTTAAAACTATTTTAAATCTATTAAATCATAAATAAAATTAGATCAAATCTAATAAATTTATGATTAGAGTCAGATCATCATGAACTAGGACAATCTTTTCACTGTAAGGGGTAAACCTTACAGTAGGACAACCTTATGGCAGTTCGTGAGATCTAAATTTTTTTTAAAATTTTAGATTTAATAATTAGATTATAAATTAGATCTAATTTAAAAAAAATAATCTAAACATGCACAAAAATCATATAACAAGAACCTAGGCTCTGATACCAATTGAAGGAACCAAATCTAGGGTTTCACGAGTAGATCTTGAAATTTTTCAAGATCAGACAGTGAAAGAATTAAATAAATCAAATATTTATTTAAATAAATATGTAAACACTTAGATCTTAGATCTATTACATGATCAAGGTATGATATTAAATCAGAAATTAAAAACATAAAGAAGAAGGAAAGGTTGATCATATCGACCTAGATCTATATTACATCTAATGCATCTATAAAATAACAGATCGGATCTATTACCTGAGCAAGTTAGACATTCTAACTTGCTGATCCGGGCTTGAGGATGAAGTCATGAGCCGCACATGCGTCCGGCCTCTAGAAGTCGTCCACACGAGCCCACGAACACGATCAAAGATCCTAATGCAGGAAATCAACACCGTATGTTAGCACTATGCTGATCTCTCTTCGACGGTCGATCCGATGCTTCTTTCTTTAAAACTTTGGACACTCCTTTAAGTGCAGTCTTTCCAAGAGGATCACCAACCTATATTCCAATGATAAATTGCAGAATATTATGCATTGACGATTAGCTTGTTTATAGCATCATCTATTATCACAAAGAGTTTGGCTTCTAACAATCATACCAGTCTATATCTACAAACACCAATTCATGGCAGGCTGCCAGAACTTCAACCGTTCATGCAGGCAGTTTATTTGTGTCTGATTCTAAATTTGCATTATCAGCCAAACCAGCAACACCTTGAAACTCCTGAAAGAAAAAGACAGATATCTCCAGGTTAAGAGTAATTACAAGAAATATATTGGCATTTGAGTTAATTGGCATACCATGTCATTAGATGTGAGAGTTCCTGTCTTATCAAAGCAACATATGTCAACCTGCACCCAGCAAAGTTGGTCAAAGGTGTTGATCACTAAGAAGTTAATAATGCCTGCAAGAGATCACAAAATCTTCAGTCTGCACCTTCCCAGCAAAGGGTATTCTGAATGGCTCTATGCAGAAAATTCCACAGCATGCTAATGCAATTAAAGATGAGTTGACAGCTATTGATAGCTCCATTGGTAGGTTCAGGGGGTATCACAGAAGTGATAATGAACAAACAACTCAAGAAAATCTTGTATTTGCTCCTTGTTGGATCCTCTAATCCCTAACAGCAGAAATCCATTTATTAGAGGTAATGCTAAATTGCTAATGAAGTATCATAGTTCTAGTGCAAGCAACAACAATGCTGGAAACGGATTTCCAGAAACAACTCCTAATTTTGCATTCATGATACAAGGCTGTTGGGCAAGTGAATGCTTGTTGTACCTTTTTAAGCACATAGCCTGCAGCAATAATTGCAAAGAAACTTAGGAAAAGAATGAACAAGCCACTCTCCCAGCTATTTGCAGTCACCTGAAACACAATTACCCGATGAGGATTATTAAACAAGCATGTGGCACTTACCATCCAATGACCAGTACTTGACTACCAATCAGAAGTTACCCTTTCAGTGAAAAATAGAATTTTTCGCATTAATTTGCATTGACTTGTCTCAAGTCCCGTCTGCAGTACAACAGCCAAGCATCCCCCATCAGGTGATTTCAGATTGAATGACCACATGTTACATATTAATTTAGCAATTAGACAAACATTAAAGTCACATAAATGTTTAAAAAAAATAACAGCATTACATTAACTAAACACAAATGAGCAATGCATGATAGCCACATATGAAACACATTATCTGGAGTGTGCTGCAATATTTATTGTTCCACCAAACAGGATATGACTTTTATCTTGTTTAATAGACAATTTACTATCAGAACCACAACCGGCAATTGAAACCTAAAGAAACAAATTACAATGTAAAGCAATAATAAGAAAGAAATGAAGAAACAGAAAATCCTTGTTTACATAGCCA
>QRFJ01003564.1:0-43654 GCA_006176705.1 Cocos nucifera
CCGTGTATTGGTGTAGTCACTATATAGGTGATGACCGATGACTCAGTCAGACGAACTAAGCGCTGGTCAGTCATTTGCGAGAAAGGTAGTATCTAAGACTTCTCGGGAGGTGGTCACCGTCTGTGCTATTCTGCTACGAGTATTTATACTCTGTATGGGTGTCTCCAGGTAGGATCCAGATAACTTTCTAAAAGAGAAGCGATCGTTACCAACCTTCCGGATCATCAACCTCTCGTGTATCCTATGGTCGGGGGCTGTTTATGAGTTAATTTGAATATATTTATGTCTTATTTTTAACTCTGAAATGATTGACATTATCATTCCATTTAATCAGGATGTATCACAGACGTAATAACTGTGTGATAGAATAATTTCCAGTTTTAAAATTATAGTCAAAGATTACATTTTGCCTAGAAGTGTATTAAGTGTCAGCCCATTCTGGCTTCAGGGCAAATTATATATAAATCTCCCTTGTTTCTATGCAATTGGCTACAGTCTAGTCATCTTTCAGGTGAGGTTCGATTTCTGCTGGCTACGGCTTTGTAGGGGTTCTGCCACATTATCTGCCGGCGTGACTCTCTTGACCTCAAGTAACTTTCTAGTAATCACGGATAGATGATATCGTGTGTGTTAGGAACTCTTCAGCAAAACTGTCTTGTAGATGTCGACTTTCGTTCTTCTATATCGGAATGTGAGATCCGGTACTGTGATATCCCTGGACTTGGAGTTCTCCATTTCAAAGACCAAATTCTTAGTTCTCATTCAATACTTAAGGACTACATTTCAAGGTCCAGTTGTTCTTCAGCCTGATTTGACTGATAATACTGCTTGTGGACACTACAGCATGGAGCATTTATCGGTCGATGTTACATATTAATGGCATACTGGGCTCCTATTGAGAAGCAATAGGATCTTGCTCATGCGTTCTATTCCTCGGTGTGCTGGGAAGATCTTCTTGGAGATGAATACCTGTTGAAGGTATATCCCTCTTAAGAGTTTTCACATACTAAACCATCTTATAAGTACTTCCATCTATGTATTTTCTGTGAAAGTCTAGCATCCTAATCGGTCTATCCCTATTATAGGACCTTAATTCTTAGATAAAGGGAGATTCACCTAGGTCTTTCATGGAGATTCTTGGAAACACAATTCTGGACTGATTCACATAGGGGAATATATTCCCATAAGGAGGATGTACATCACGTACATACGAGGAAGCAACAGCGTTTCCAACTGACCATTTTGAAAAACATGGTTCTTTCATTATTGATGAAACCAAATTTGATCACATCATTGAAAATGAGTGTTCCAGCTTCCCGAATAGCTTGGCTTAGTCCATATATTGGACCTTTTGCAGCTTGCACTTTCGTGTCAGTATTCAATGTGTGAATACCTAGCGGCTTGTTCCCATATAAGATATCTTCCTAGATATCCATTTTAGGAATGCCGTTTTTAAGTCCATTTGCCATATTTCATAATCGAATAAGGCTGCCAACAGAAGCAATGTGCGATGGACTTTTAAGCCATAGCTTACCGGAGAAAAAGGTATCCTGATAGTCAATGCATTCACGTTGACTTATTAACTTTTGCCACCCGTTGCCTTGAATGTTCTCACTTCCATCTTCCGTAATTTTCCTTTGAGATCCATTTCACACCCAATAGGTACTATAACCTTCTGGTGGAATCTTCTAAGGTTGACTTAGTTTGGGGGTGCATCGAGTCGATCTCTGGACTTCATGCCTCAGCCATTTTCGGAGTAGATATTTGATTATCACCTGTGTAGGTTTTGGAATCATCTCATGAGCACATTACCTACGAGGAATATTTCTTACATCCTTCTGAAATAATACCTAAGTATCTGTTCAGGGGGATGGAATTTTTCTTTCCCGATTACGGGGGGGTTGGAGGGGAGGTAGTTGTTCTTATTGGCTCAACTGTTGGTTCCACTTGTGTCCTTAGGTCGTTCTTGCTGTGAGACTTTTCATCAAGTTAATCTGACTTTTCATGCGCTATCTGAATAAACTATTTTTCAAGAAATATGGATGTAGATCACAATCACTTGAGGTCTCTCTGGAATGAGAAATAGTATCTATGACTCTTTAGGATATCTATGAAGGTCGAGCTCTAAGGACTAATATTTTTCTAATTGTCCGCTTGTTGTCTTTTGCACTGATGCCGGACACCCCAATAATTCTGGTGACTCAGACTTGGTTTCTTACCCGTGCATATCTATACGTTGTGGTAGGAACGTTTTAAAGGGACACTATTCAGTAAAATTAGATGACGTTAAATATGAATGTCCCCAAAGGAAATCAGGGAGGTCTGCGAAGCTCATCAAGGATCGAACCATATCATAGAGTCACAATTCTCTCCGTTCTGGAAACCCTGTTTGAGTTGAGGTGTATCTTGGTGGAGATCATTGGAGACTATGCCATTCCTTAAGTAGTTCTGAGGATTCGGCTAAGGTATTCACCTCCTCGATCTGATCGAAATAAGACACCTTAATGGGTTTTCCAGCTTGTCTTTCTTATTTCATGTTTCTGATTCTTTGAACTTCTTTTCAAAGGCTTCAGACTTTTGTTATCATAGTACACTACTCCATACTAACAGGATCATCGGATTAAAGGAATGAAGTAGACAAATTGCCTCTAGTGGACATCGAATGGGCACACACTCAGTATGTACCTAGGGCAAGTGGAGATCTTGTGGGCCCTCCCGATGTCCACAAAGGGATGTTAGTCATTTTGCCTTGAGACAGATTCACAGTTGGAATATGACTCAAGTCAATGGATCAATAGCCCATTTTTCTCCTTTGTTATCCTATCTTCTGTATGTCCAATCTTCAGGTGCATAGATATCTGTCGTTTGAGCTTATCCTTGAGGTCATTTGCTTCACGTTATTGCATCGGATAGTTAAAAGGGTACATTTCATATGCATGATAAAGACATTAACAAGGAACATTTGCATTTTTTATTTTTCTTAAGAATGTTCACAAAGTGGCCTTTAAGGGAAAGGTGATACCATATACCTTCTTGTTTGTAAGACTGAACAGTAACATCATGGGCTTTTAATGCGAGGGCTTAAATACAGTCTTTTTAAAACTAAGTCTAAACAAGATGGTAATCGCAGAGCGTATGTTCCACGGCTACTGCAGCAACTTTGTGCTCCAATTACCCGCGTAGGATTAATGTCTCTATCCTCAGCCTAAAAAGAAGCACAAGAAGCCTGAAACGGCCACCCCCATACCCAGGACATCTGGTGTGGACGCTGCTCTTACTCGCGCACGCCATGATAGACAAGAATAAGTCCATAAGCTGCGACCTAGCTATTCTCGCAAGAGACCCATGCATTATGAGATGACCCGAAACTTGAGCACTAGAACCAAGAAGTCAAAGGCACCCACTGGATTGCAGAAGAAATCTGGTAAGGTATAGACATCTATCTGAGCATACCTCCAGTAGGTATCTTCTTCTTGTTCTTCAGGTGGAGGTAAGTAGGGCTAGTTCGCTTTCATGGCCGTGCTGTATCGCAAATGGAGAACACTTTTCTTTGCCCAGTTCGACCCTTCTTTCTCTCAGTTTGACTTTATCTTCTTTGATCCTTCTACATTTTGCCATTTTCACAGACTTCTTTTTCTTCCATAAGATTTCTTTTTGAAGAAGGTTCCGTTCATTAGCTAAGAACTGAGTTATAGACCTTTCATAGAAAGACTCGCGGGTACGCATAATTCATAACTCGACAGGAATTCTTGAAGTTTATTGATGTGGTAACTTTCATGATGATTTGCCTATGATCAGTAAAGGATTGTAGATTTAATAATCGTTTCTGCAGTCCAAGTTCAACTTCACACGAGGCTTTCAAGCTCTTTATGTCTTGATCCATTGTTCAAACAGCTGATCTTGGACTTGATGCCACATGCATCTTAGCCTCTCTTAAAAGTCATTTCGTGACTTGATATTTGGCTATGGCGACTTGTTCACCAAAATCTCTGAGTGAGCAACATTTGTGCGAGCAAGTCCCAGATATCTTCATGTTGGCGCTGGAGTCATCAGACATCGAGCCACATGTAGTATCTGGGCCTTATTGTTCTTCGTCAATCATTTTTCCAGGACGTCCTGTCATTGGATTGGACGAGTGGTAAGGTGGAGGGTCCTGGTCCAACATGTTGTTAAACTTCTCTGAACCAAACAATTTCTTAATTAGTTTGACAATTTATAATTGGGTTACACAGTCAGTCCTATGTGTGTCTAGGATATGCGTGCGGTAGGGCTTGGACGCAGACCATTTTCTTGTAGAGGAGTCAAAGATTCTAGTTAGATACTTATAATTTTTGACTTGCAATTGTTTAGGGATTTTATTTTTAGACAACATTAGCTCCACTCATTTTTCTCGGATCCCTCACTCGCCTTTGAGAGATGCAAATCTTCCGGCGATTGATATTTCTAGTGGGGTGGTGCTGGTTGTACCATACTGATAATCACCCATCATAACAGGTTATTGGTGGATGGGTTAGCATGAAGTGAAACAATCAATTGTTTTCAATGATTCTCTTAATTGTGCACCCAAACTTGGGTATCTAATTCATGTGATCTACCGTATCCGAATATTCGATGCGACTCCTTATGTTAAGTCAGACCCCCATTTGCATAGACTGGGATTCCTATTGGGTCTCTCATTATCGAAATATTGAGCCAACTCATCCTCCAGCCATAGGACAATGATAATGAAGACATGGGTTGATCTTCCCGGTGCAATGGCACTGTACAGTCTAGCAGAACAATCAATCGGGACAGGGGCCCCGCAGTTACTCAATGGTGGAAGACTCGAACTTAAATCTTTTTTAGGGAGATTTTGATTGCAGGGTGTCCATTTAACTAGGCTTTGTTGTGTATAACATTATGATAACCTTGATGGCACTTGGGTAGCTCAGTTATTGACACTCTAGATCAGAACTGTCAGGTCCAGATAATGGCCAGGTAAGTGGACGGTTGAGAATGGATATTCGCAATTAACTTCGCACAAGAAGCAATTCAAGTCGAGTAGTTCAAATTAAAAACCGTCGATCTTCTATGCCAAACTTACTTAGACACCATTGTTTGAGTCAGAACAATTTGGGTTAGCTACAATCCAGACTCTACCTCATGAGCTATTTTAGTCTGCGTTGATCGTGATGATTCTTTGACCCAGACTGTAATCCTATTAGGCTTTTTGAGTCATTTAAGAGCATTGTTATCCATCTAACAAATCTTGATTCGTTTGTTCAATACGCTTACGACACTAATTGAGCTACAAGCCGACCGTATTATGAATTATATCTTTGGATCTAAAATTCTTTCAATTTTTGACTAATAATATTCATAGCTTAATTCTTATTAAGTTTGGGTTCATAAAACAAAATTGATAATAAATCTAGGTGTTTCAGGATCTTAGGTTTTGCAGAAAGGTAAGTTTTGGGTTTTGAATATAAGCACGAACACGCAGCACCCCTACACATCATAAGAAAACCCCCATCGAATGGGCAAGAGAGGCCTTCAAACCTTCTTGTTCTTATGACGAGGCAAGAGGATGCCTTAATCAAGACTGTAAAATACTTACAAAGTTATTAGATCCTATATCATATTCTCAATATAAATTTAGATCTATTCAATGCATATTTTGCATACATCTAATGTAATCAAATCATGTGTTTTTAGATCTAATGTATTCATATAATCTAAAAATTAGATTTATTGATATAACCCAAAATAATTTCTAATTAGACATTATGTAGAACTATTCTGAACTAGTCTAGTATGCATTATATATATTTGTTATTTTAAAATAATAATTTTTTTTTTTGCTGTTTTATAGATGTTATTTATCACATTCTATATCCCAGAAATAGTAATAAGAGATCTTAATGATTTAATAGATTAAATCAAAGACATTGCAAATATTTATAGAGAACGTATTTTATTTAGAATAGTCCCCCATGTTATATCTTCATGTTCTTAGATCCATTAATTTATTTTAATTTTTTTTTGATTTTTGATCTGATCAATTCTCTGTGACATCTGAATCACATTTTATTTCTAATTAATAAAATTAAATCAGATCTAATATTTAGAACCATGGCTACTGTAACAGTTGAGGGAAATCATGATTTCCGGTCCAGGTTCGTCCAGATCTGATTAGATCAAGAGATATATTCTTTAAAAATTTTCCCTGATTCAATCAGATCTGATATTATTTCAGATCTGATTCTTATTATTTTAATAAATAAATAACCAAGTATTAATCAATTTCAATTTACCTGATTTGGGGTAATCCTATTACCTTGATAGTGATTCTGATTGCAGCTGAGGTTCTGGATTTAGACGACGCAAGCGCCTGGCCTTACCGGATATCCACTGGGTGGTTTAGAGTATTTTCTCTTACACTCCAAATTAATGGATCTGATCTGAGGATCTTTCAAACTCTTGAGTTATGCGTCGTTCCTGAATATGCGCAGCGCAGGACTTCTGCTTTTTGATCGCCTTTCTGATCTGATGAACCCCCGTCCAAAACTTTTGGACGTGGGAGCAGGGAGAATGGCTATGGGTGGAGAAGGAGGGGAGGGAGCTTGGGGCATGTCTATAGCATTAAGATTAGGGTTGCGCAGGTTATTTATAGCTCTTATGATTTTTTTCAAATCCCTCTTTCCTCTAAACCATTCACACCTTTGTTGAATCAGATCTAAATCTGATTGGTTGGAATGGACTGGATTCTCCTTAGAGGGAGATAGACAGTCAACTGGGTTTCTTAGTAGAACTTTATTGGTCAAAAGTGGAGGTTTGGAGTCTTGTCCAACAAGATCCTAGGCGCCCTCTCTTGGGTCCTGCCACCTTTTGCGTGCACCTTTCTTGCCAGGTTCTTGGCAGTCGGGGACAAGCCCACAGCTCTCCAATAGCGTGCATGAATGTGAGTAAGAGTCAAAGGGTGAATGGTCACGTGCCAGTCAGGTAGACTTTTGACAAGTCAGAACAAAGAAATGGCAGGTGACCAAAATTGGAGTAATGTATTGCAATAAAGACACTATTTGACTTGGACAACTCCAGTTCAGGGGACATATGAAGCTCTGATTGAGCACAAATCCTTTGCTCAGTCAGGGACAACTTATTTGTGATAGTAAAAGAAAGACGTTAAGGTTCAATCGGTGTGCCACGATTTTCCTTGACCTAATGAATCTATTCAGATCAATTGAACTAGATAGTTCATTGATGATCCGATTCAACCCTTGTTTGGTGGGACCATTAGTGTTCTGTATTGGATAATGGGATATGTCATGATCTTCTTATAGACATTCATGGAAACTCCTTTTCGATGGTAGATTTTCTGATTCGACGCTAGAATGATCGATATCTAAATCTTCTAATTGTCCAAAGAATCCACCCCAGTGAACTAGCAGTATTATGGTTGGACCTCAGAGGTTGAATGTGAACTTCTTGGTGCAGCTACTGTGTGATTAAGTTTTCTTTTTTTTTTTTTTATATTTGGCTCGATCAGTTAGGGTTAAGGTGAATCGGTCAAACCTGGTCTCTGTCTATGATATAATATTCCGATTCGAGTCCAATGTTGAAAACCTAATAGAAACTCTTTTTTATTGATTTCCTCTGCCATAGGCATGGGTTCAGGACTTGATTAATGTGTATATAGGGCTGCTCCTTACCACTGAGGTAGATAGATCCCATTTGATGCAATCCAGTTCTACAATGACATGCTTATTAGCCACATAACCTAGGTTCATATGGCTAGAGAGACGAGTAATGTGGTAGTCAACTATACAACCTCGAAGGTGAACTTGCGCGATGAATCTCAAGGTCAAAGAACAGACATATGCAGCATCGAGTAGTCCTTGACGAGAAGGTAGACTTCCTATATGACTACTCAGAGAGTGGTCACGCTCCGTGCCCTTTTCTAGGTACCATTACTTACTCGGGTGTGTTCCACATAGATCAAGTATTTACTAAGAGAAGCGATCGTTACACCAACCTTACGGATCATCACCTCCTCGTTGATGTCCTTGGTCGGGATGTTTATGAGTTAATATTGATTATTTCATGTCTTAGATTTCAATTTAAATATGATTTCTTACCATTAATCAAGGATGTTTCACAGACTTTAAATACCATGTGTGATAGAAATAATCCTTTTATTAATTATAGTCATAATTACAATTTTGCCCTAGAATTGTTTCCAAGTGTCAGACCAATTCTGGTTTAGGCACATTATATTAAGAGGTTTCCTTCTTATTCCTAACAGGCTGTAGGGGCACATAAAGGCCATTGATCGGGCTCTCTCTCATTCATTCTAAAATGAATGGCTTTCGACTTTGCTACGTTAGGATGAGAGTCTTCTAACTATTTTTATGGACTGTTAGGGGACATTAGTGCTATTGTCAGGGGTCTCCGCATTCTCGGTTCTAAAATGATGGGCCTTCGCTTTGTCCGTTGGACGAGGTTCTTCTCCTATTTCTAATGGACTATAGGGCACTAAGGGCATTGTCGTGGCCTCTCCCCTCCATTATCTAATGAAAGAGGCCTTAACTTTGCTCATATTGGATGAGGTTCTGTCCTATTCCTATGGAGCTGTAGGGCAATAAGGGCCATTGTCGGGGGCTCTTACTTATTTCGTTAAAATGAATTGAGCCTTGGATTTGCTTATGTTAGGATTGAGGTTTTCTTATTTCTAATGGGCTTTAAGGGCAATTAGGGCATTGTCAAGGCTGTCCCTATTATTCTAAAATAAGAGAGCTTCGACTTTTGCTACATTAGGATAAGATTTTTTCTATTTCTAGTGGACTGTAGGGGAATAGGGCTAATTATCAGGGCCTTTTCTTATCTTCGTCTAAATGACGGATCTTTGACTTTGCTACGTTTTAAGACATGGTTTTCTCTATTTCTAATGGGCTTAGGGGCACATTAGAGGCTTGTTAGGGCCTATCCTCATTGTTTAAATAGGGCCTTCAATTTTAGCTAATTTAGGATAAGGTTTTCCTCTTTTCCAATGGGTTGTTAGAGGGCATAAGGGACTATTGTTGGGGCCTCTCCTATTCCATTCTCAAAATGAATGGGCCTTTCGACTTTGTTTGTTGGACAAAGATTTCCCCTGTTCCTAAAGGACTGTAGGGGCACATAAGGACCGTTGTGAAGGTCTCTCCCCTCATCTCATCTAAAATGAATGAGGTCTTCAACTTTGCTCACATTAGGATGAGGTTCTCCTCCTATTCCTAACATGACGACTTTTGATTGCTTCTTTCTTGTCATCACATAGTTTTTGCACCAAGAAGCAATAATATTGAAATGGAGGAGTTTTATTGAAAGAAAATTATTGGCAGTACATTCTCAGATTTTTTGAATTCCATGGTTGTGAGAGCGTTATTCCTTCGAGCTCCTTCAGACGATAAGTTTTGAGCCAGACGGCCTTCTTTATTTCATATGGGCCTTCCTAATTTAGGGCAAGCTTCCCCTGGCTCTGAGGCTAAGAGATGGTGGCTCACTGAAGCACTAAGTCCTCCAGAGATAATGTTGATGATGCCGAGAGATGGCCGATCTTCTTGTTATTCCTCCCTCTTTGGTGGTTCTGGCTATGGTAGTGTCCTCGATCGATCTTCTCTTGCTTCAGATCGACGTCTGTGGAGCATTGAGGGGGGCATAGTTATGAAATCTTCTAGGAGGAGAACTTCGTCGTGCCATTTTGTTGGAGCTTCTTTGACGATGAGCTTGAAGAGTTCAGGCTCGCTTGTGCTTGGGGGGAGTCCATGAGCATGATCAAACTTCATTCGGCCCTCCATCAGCTTTAGATTTATTAGACTCGTCCGCCCGCCTCTCTCCTATGGCTTTCTCATCCTTTATCTTGAAGGCTTCTTCCGCTCAAGCATATCCTTCAGTCCAAGCTAGCAAATTGGCAAAGTTCCTGGGGTACTTCTTTTTCAGGGATAATATCAAATCATTCTTCTGAAGGCCATCCTTGAGTGTGGCCATTGCAATAGATTGGTCCAGATTTTGGACCTCCAATGCAGCAATATTAAATTAGATGACATAAGCTTGGATAGATTCTCCCTCCTTCAACTTGATATTCATTAGAAAATCCAAACCTCGACAGGGATATCGATTGCTAACGAAGTGAGCCGCAAACTATTGAATCATTTGATTGAAGAAAAAGATGGTACCTGACTTAAGTGCTAAGTACCAATTTCTTGCTGCTCCTTTTAAGGTAGATGGGAAAGCTCGACATAAGATGGCGTCTAGTGTGTCATGGAGCAGCATCATGCTTTGAAAGGCCTCCAGGTGATCAATTGGATCAGACGTTCCATCGTAGCTTTCAAATTGGGGGAGCTTAAAATTCGACAGAATGGGCTCTTGCTGTTAGATATATGTGCCCTAGAAGCCAGAATTGGCTGACGCTTGTAATACACTTCTAGGGGCAAAATTGTAATTTTGACTATAATTAATAAATGGGTTATTTTCTATCACACATGTGTATTTAGTGTCTGTGATACATCCTTTGAGTTAATGGTAATGATAATTCATATTTTCAAGAGTTGAAAATTTAAGACATGAATAATCATTATTAACTCATAAATAGCTCCCGACCATAGGATCATCACGAGGATGGTGATTGATCCGGAAGGTTGGTGTACGATCGCTTCTCTTTAGTAGATGAGTCTTGAGTCTACGGTGTGGAGACACCGGAGCGAGAGTACAGGTACTCGTTAGAGAACGAGGGCACTGAGCGTGACCACCTCGAGTAGTCATTAGGGAGTCTACCTTCCGTCAATGACTGACTCGATGCTGCAGTAGTGTGTCTGGTTCTTTGACCTGAGGTGCATCGGCAGTTCACCTTGAGGGTGTTATAGTTTGACTACACCATTACTCGGTCTCCTAGCCATATGGAACCCTGAGGTGTATGTTGGCTATGACATGTTCATTGTAGGAACTGGATTGCATCAAGATGGGATCTATCTACCTCGGTGGTAGAGGAGCAGCCCTATGATGATCATGAGAATCAAGTCCAGAAGCCCATGGCCATGGCAGAGTAAAATAATAGAAAGAGTTTCTATTTAGATTTTCACATTGGACTCGAATCGAATGATTACATCATATGACAGAGACTAGGGTTTGACGAGTTCACCTTAACCCTAATCTGATCGGGGCTCAAGATAGAAGAACTTAATCACACAGGTAGCTGCACCAAGAGGTTCGCATTCAGCTCTGATGGGTTGCCACCATATACTGCTAGGTGTCACTGGTGGATTTTGGGAGCAATTAGAATGATTTAGATGATCGATCATTCTAGCTGTTCGAATCAGAAGAGTTCTGATCCATCGAAAGGAGTTTCGATGATGTCGATGATAGAGATCATGACATATCCCATTACCATACAGAACTGAACCTAACTGGGTCACACAAACAAGGGTTTGAATCTGGTGATCATCAATTGAACTGATCTAGTTCAATTGATCTGAATGAGATTCAATTAGGTTCAAGGAAATCGTGCTAGCACTCGATTGAACCTAACGTTCTTCTTTTGCTATCATAAATAAGTTGTCCTGTCTGAGCCAAAGGAGTTTGTGCTCAATCAGAGGCCTTCATATGGTCTGACTGGAGGTTGTCCAAGTCAGAAATAGGTTGTCTTATTTTGTAAGACATTACCTGCCATTTTTGGTCACCTGCCATTTCTTGTTCTTTGACTTTGGTCAAAAGTCTACCTTTGACTGGTCAAACGTTGACCATTGACCCTTTGACTTTTGACCACATGTCATGCACCTATTGGAGAGCTGGTGGGGGCTTGTCCCCCTGCCAGAACCTGGCAAGGAGAAGGGCGCACGCCAAGGGTGGCGTGAGCCCAAGTAGGAGGCGCCTAGGAGTCCTTGTTGGACAAGGACTCCATCTCCCTTTTAGGATTCCAATTAGAGTTCTTCTAAGAATCCAAGTTTGACTGGTCTTAGGCACCCTCTAAGGAGGAATCCAGGGGACTCTATTCCCACCAATCAGATTTAGATCTGATTTCACAAAGGGTTGTGATTGGTTGGGAGGAAGAGGAGTTGGATCACGCTTAGTCTATAAATAAGAGACCCTGCGCCCAACTGAAAAAAATAATCAAGAAGCAATCTTCCCATGCCCCAAGGCTGCCTCTCTCCCCTTTTCCTCCATGCCATACTCTCTTCTCCCCTTGCTCTCCACGTCCAAAAGTGTTTTGGATTTGGATTGGTGCGATTTAGATCAAGAAAAGGAGATCAAAAGCAAGAAGGCTGCGCTGCTGCGAAGAACGACTGCAGATCTTCAAAAGGAGTTTTGAAGATCCTCCAGATCAGATCCAGATCTGATTTTTGGAGGCGTGATAGAGAAGAAGAGGATCTCTAGATCCAGCCCGAGTGGATACCGGTAGAGGCCAGGCGCTTGCGTGGCTTGATCCAGAACCTTCCGCTGCAAACAGGATCATCAACAGGGTAATAGGATTACCCTATTCAGGTAAATTAAATGTGATTTAATTTATCCTTTTCATTTAATTTTTATTAAATAAATAAGAATCAGATCTGAAGCATCCCTGATCTGATACAGATCTAAGAGAAAAATTTTTGAAATATATCTCTTGATCTGATCAGATCTGAACGAACCTGGTCAGGGAAATCAGGATTTTCCCTTCAAGTGGTATCAGAGCCATGGTTCTAAAAATAGTTTAGATCTGATTTTTAATTTTATTTTAATTAAAAATAACGTGATTTCAGATGTCACATGAGATGTGATCAGATCTGAAATCAAGAAAAATTAAAATTAAATGATTTGGATCTAAGAACATGAAGATATGCATGACTAGTTCTAGAATAGAATAGTTCTATAGAATAGTAGTTTGCATGTCTTTGATTTAATATGATTAAATCATATTTTAGATCTTCTTATTTACTATTTTTCTGATATTATAAGTGTTATAATAACATCTGATAAACAGCAAATAAAAATTATTTAATTTTAAATATCATATGAGATATGATAGATGCATGACTAGACTAGTTGTAGAATAGTTCTACATAATTGTCTAGATTAGAATTTATTTTGATTAGATCAATTTAAATCTAATTTTTTAGATTATTATGTGATAATTTAGATCTGAAAACATGCATGATTATGATACATGAGATGTATGCAAAATATGCCATGATTAGATCTAAATTTGTATATGAGATATATGATATAGATCTATAACTGTTTTGTAGTATTACATGTTCCTGATTAAGGCGTTCCTCTTGGCCGTCCGGTCATAAGAACGAAGAAGGGTTTAAAGGCCCTCTCTTCCCATTCGATGGGGTGTTCTTATGATGTGTAGGGGTGCTGCGTGTTCGTCCTTAATCAGAAACCCAAAACTTACTTTCTGCAAAACCCTAGATCCTGAAACCCTAGGATTTATTGTGCATATTTTGTTTATGAACCCTACTTAATTAAGAATTAAGTTTATGGAATATTAATTAGGTCTAAAATTGAGAATTTCAGATCTAAGACATATTCATAATACTGGGTTCGGGCTTGGGTAGCTCAATTAGGTCTAAGCGGTTGATCAAACCGAATCAAGAGTTGGTTAGATGGGATCAACAATGCTTAAATTGACCAGCCTAATAGGATTAAGTCTGGGTCAAGATCGAGTCACGATCAAGCAAGACCTAATTAGGCTCAGAGGTTAGAGTCTGGATTGTAGGCTAACCCAATTGGTTCTGACTCAACAATTTGGTGTCTAAGGTAAGTTTGGCACAGACGACCGACTGGTTTTTAATTGGAAGCTACTCGACCTGAATGCGTTCTTGTACGAGTTAATGGCATATTCCTTCCACCGGTCTCACTTACCTGGCCATATCTGTTGACACAGTTCTGATCTGAGGTGGTCAATAATCCGAGCTGACCCATGCCACTAGGTTAGTCATAATTGTTATGACTAAGCCAAGTCTAGTTTAATGAGACCTGAATCAATTCTCCCTAAGAAAAGATTAAGTCCGAGGTCTTCCACCATTGTAGACGTGCGGGCCCTTCCCGGGGTTGATTGTTCTCGGCTGGATACAGTGGCTCAGTTGCACCGGGAAGACGCAACCATGTCTATTAGGCATTGGATGCTATGGGCTGGAGGATGAGTTGGGCTCAATATTTCGGATACGGTGAGAGACCCAATTAGGAACCCAGTCTATGCAAATGGTGGGTCTGACTTAACTAAGGAGTGGATCAATATTCCGGATACGGTGAGATTCATGAATTAGAGACCAAGTTTGGGTGCACCATGATTAGAGAATCATTGAACAAGAGTTGTTCACTCATTGGCTAACCCATCACCAATAACTGTTAGGTGAGGTGATGAGTCAGTTGGTGAGACCGCACCACCCACTAGAAATCATCAATCGCGGAGATTTTCGCATCTCTACAGAGGGAGTGTAGGGATCCGAGAAAATAGTGGGAGCTAATTTGTTTAAAAATAAAATCCCTAAACAAATTGGTCAAGTCAAAATTACAGTATCTAACTAGAATCTTTGACTCTCTACAGGAAAATGTCTGCGTCCAACCCACTGGCACGTATCCTAGACACACATAGACTGACTGGACCCAATTATAAAGATTGGCTCAGGAACTACAAAATTGTTTTGGGTTCCAGAGAAGTTAACACATGTTTTGGACCAGGACCCTCCCACCTTACCAGCTCGTCCATCCACTGAACAGAGAGCGTCTCTGGAAAAATGGATTGACGAAGACAATAAGGCCAGATACTACATGTTGGGCTCGATGTCTGATGAGCTCCAGCGCCAACATGAAGATATCGGGACTGCTCGCCAAATGTTGGCTCACCTACAGGAGATGTTTGGTGAACAGAGTCGCGCAGCCAAATATCAAGTCACGAAATGACTTTTTAAGGCTAAGATGCGTGATGGGCAGTCAGTCCAAGATCACTGTCTGACAATGATCAAGGACATGGAAGAGCTTGAGAAGCTCGGTGTGAAGTTGGACTTGGACTTGCAGAACGATATTATTCTGCAATCCTTGACTGATGCATATGGGCAATTCATCATGAATTACCACATGCATAAACTTCAAAATTCCTTGGCCGAGTTGATGAATATGCTGGTTACCGCTGAGCTTTCTATGAAAGGTTCTAAAGGCTCAGTTCTTGCTATGGAACGGACTTCTTCCAAAAGAAAGTCTTATGGAAAGAAAAAGAAGTCTGTGAAAAAGCAAAAGGTAGAAGGATCAAAGAAGAAGAAGGCAGAACCGAAGAAAAAGGTCGATGGCAAAGGAAAGTGTTTCCATTGCAACAGCGACGGCCATTGGAAGCGGAACTGCCCTACTTACCTGGCCACCCTGAAGAACAAGAAGGAAGGTCCTTCTGGAGGTATGCTCGTTATTGAGTCTAACCTTACGGTTTCTTCTGCATCCAGTTGGGTGCTTGACTCTGGTTCTAGTGCTCATCTGTGCACTTCTATGCAGGGTCTTGAGGATAGCAGGAGGCTGAGGGATGGAGACATGATCCTACGCGTCGGTAATGGAGCAAGAGTTGCTGCAGTAGCCGTGGGAACATACCCTCTGCGATTACCATCTGGTTTAGACTTAGTTTTGAAAGACTGTTATTATGTGCCTGCAGCTAGCAGGAATTTGATTTCTGTTTCATGCTTAGCACAAGAAGGTTATGTGATCACCTTCTTTAAGGACCATTGTAACATTCTTTATGAAAGAAATAAAATTGCAAATGGTTTCCTTATTAATGGTCTTTATCAGCTACATATTGATGTACCTGTTCTAACTATCGAGCAAAACGTGAATGCCAAACGACCTAGGGATAGTCCAAACGACAGATATCTATGGCACCTGAGATTAGGTCATATAGCAGAAGATAGGATCAACAAATTGGAGAAAAATGGGCTATTGAGTCCATTGACTTCCGAGTCATATCCAACTTGTGAATCTTGTCTTCAAGGCAAAATGACTAAACTCCCTTTTGTTGGACATGGGGAGAGGGCCACAGATCTCCTTGCCCTAGTACATACTGATGTGTGCGGCCCATTTGATGTGCCGGCTAGAGGCAATTTTATCTACTTCATTACCTTTACCGATGATCTGTCTAGGTATGGATATGTGTATCTTATGAGACACAAGTCTGAAGCTTTTGAAAAGTTCAAAGAATTCAGACATGAAGTAGAAAAACAAACTGAAAAACCCATTAAGGTTCTTCGATCAGATCGAGGAGGTGAATACCTTAGTCGGGAATTCCTAGACTATCTTAAGGAAAATGGCATAGTCTCTCAATGGACTCCACCAGGAACACCTCAACTCAACGGGGTTTCAGAACGGAGAAATCGGACCCTATTGGATATGGTTCGATCCATGATGAGCTTCACAGACCTCCCAGATTTTCTTTGGGGACATTCATTATTAACTTCAATTTATCTACTGAATAGGGTTCCCTCTAAAACCGTTCCTACCACACCGTATGAGATATGGCACGGTAAGAAACCAAGTCTGAGTCATCTCAGAATTTGGGGTTGTCCGGCTCATGTCAAAAGACAACAAGCGGACAAGTTAGAGTTTAGGTCCTTTAGAGCTCGATTCATAGGATATCCTAAAGAGTCATTAGGATACTATTTCTACATTCCAGAAGACCACAATGTGATTGTGAGTCGACATGCCATATTTCTTGAAAAATAGTTTATTCAAGATAGTGGCATTGGAAAGCAGATTAAGCTTGATGAGAAAGTCTCACAAGCAGAAAGAGCTAAGGACCAAGTGGAACCAAATCAGGTTGAGCCAATAAGAACACTACCTCCTCCACCTCGTAGATCGGAAAGAGTTTCCCGTCCCCCTGAAAGATACTTAGGTATTATTTCAGAGGATGTAGAGGAAATGTTCCTCATAGGTAATGGTGCTCATGGTGATGATCCCAAAACCTACAACGAGGCGATATCAGATATCGACTCCGAGAAATGGCTTGAGGCAATGAAGTCAGAAATCGACTCGATGCACTCAAACCAAGTCTGGACCTTGGTAGATCCACCAGAAGGTATAGTACCTATTGGATGTAAATGGATCTTCAAGAGAAAGATTGGTGCAGATGGGAATGTGGAGACATTCAAGGCTAGACTGGTGGCAAAAGGTTATAGTCAACGTGAAGGCATTGACTATCAGGATACCTTTTCCCCGGTAGCTATGCTAAAATCCATCCGCACATTGCTTGCTGTTGCAGCCTATTTCGATTATGAAATATGGCAAATGGACGTGAAAACGGCATTCCTAAATGGATATCTTGAGGAAGATATCTATATGGAACAGCCGCTAGGTTTCACATCCAGTGATACTGATCACAAGGTTTGCAAGCTGCAAAGGTCCATATATGGACTTAAGCAAGCATCTCGGAGCTGGAACACTCGTTTCAATGATGTGATCAAAAAGTTTGGTTTCATCAAAAACGAAGAGGAACCATGTGTTTTCAAAAGGGTCAGTGGGAGCGCTGTTGTCTTCCTCGTATTGTACGTGGATGACATCCTCCTTATTGGGAATGATATTCCCATGTTGACATCAGTCAAGATGTGGTTGTCCAAGGAATTCTCCATGAAAGACCTAGGTGAAGCATCCTTTATTCTAGGAATTAAGGTCTATAGGGATAGACCGAATAGGATGCTAGGACTTTCACAGAAGATGTACATAGAGGAAGTACTAAAGAGGTTTAGTATGGAAAACTCTAAGAGGGGATTAATACCCTTCAGACATGGTATTCATCTTTCCAAGAAGATGTGCCCCAGCACACCTGAGGAAATAGAACGCATGAGCAAGATCCCTTATGCTTCTGCAATAGGGAGCCTCATGTATGCCATGCTATGTACACGACCTGATATAGCCCATGCTGTGAGTGTCACAAGCAGATATCAGTCAAATCCAGGTGAAGAACACTGGACTTCTGTGAAATGTATCCTTAAGTACTTGAGAAGAACTAAGGATATGATGTTGGTCTTTGGTAATGGAGAACTCCAAGTCCAGGGATACACAGACTCGGACTTCATGTCCGATATAGATGATCGAAAGTCGACATCTGGAAGTCTGTTTGTGTGCAATGGTGGAGCTGTCAGCTGGAAGAGTTCCAAGCAAACTGTGATAGCAGATTCCACCATGGAAGCAGAATATATAGCTGCATCAGAGGCTGCAAAGGAAGCATTCTGGTACAAGAAGTTTGCTGCAGAAATTGGAGTAATGCCATCAGATGCCATTCCTCTTTACTGCGACAACAATGGCGCCATAGCCCTTGCTAAGGAGCCGAGGTCTCACCAGAAGTCCAAGCACATTGAGCGGCGATATCATCTCATCCGCGATTACCTTGAGAAAGGTTACGTTGAGGTCAAGAGAGTCAACTCCGCAGATAATGTGGCAGACCCACTTACAAAGCCGTTGGGCCAGCAGAAGATCGAAGCCCACCTTGAGAAGATGGGACTTAGACTTGTAGCCAATTGGCTTTAGGACAAGTGGGAGATTGTTAGATATATGTGCCCTAGAAGCCAGAATTGGCTGACACTTGTAATACACTTCTAGGGGCAAAATTATAATTTTGACTATAATTAATAAAATGGGTTATTTTCTATCACACATGTGTATTTAGTGTCTGTGATACATCCTTTGAGTTAATGGTAATGATAATTCATATTTTCAAGAGTTGAAAATTTAAGACATGAATAATCATTATTAACTCATAAAATGCTCCCGACCATAGGATCATCACGAGGATGGTGATTGATCCGGAAGGTTGGTGTACGATCGCTTCTCTTTAGTAGATGAGTCTTGAGTCTACGGTGTGGAGACACCGGAGCGAGAGTACAGGTACTCGTTAGAGAACGAGGGCACTGAGCGTGACCACCTCGAGTAGTCATTAGGGAGTCTACCTTCCGTCAATGACTGACTCGATGCTGCAGTAGTGTGTCTGGTTCTTTGACCTGAGATGCATCGGCAGTTCACCTTGAGGGTGTTATAGTTTGACTACACCATTACTCGGTCTCCTAGCCATATGGAACCCTGAGGTGTATGTTGGCTATGACATGTTCATTGTAGGAACTGGATTGCATCAAGATGGGATCTATCTACCTCGGTGGTAGAGGAGTAGCCCTATGATGATCATGAGAATCAAGTCCAGAAAGCCCATGGCCATGGCAGAGTGAAATAATAGAAAGAGTTTCTATTTAGATTTTCACATTGGACTCGAATCGAATGATTACATCATATGACAGAGACTAGGGTTTGACGAGTTCACCTTAACCCTAATCTGATCGGGGCTCAAGATAGAAGAACTGAATCACACAGGTAGCTGCACCAAGAGGTTCGCATTCAGCTCTGATGGGTTGCCACCATATACTGCTAGGTGTCACTGGTGGATTTTGGGAGCAATTAGAATGATTTAGATGATCGATCATTCTAGCTGTTCGAATCAGAAGAGTTCTGATCCATCGAAAGGAGTTTCGATGATGTCGATGATAGAGATCATGACATATCCCATTACCATACAGAACTGAACCTAACTGGGTCACACAAACAAGGGTTTGAATCTGGTGATCATCAATTGAACTGATCTAGTTCAATTGATCTGAATGAGATTCAATTAGGTTCAAGGAAATCGTGCTAGCACTCGATTGAACCTAACGTTCTTCTTTTGCTATCATAAATAAGTTGTCCTGTCTGAGCCAAAGGAGTTTGTGCTCAATCAGAGGCCTTCATATGGTCTGACTGGAGGTTGTCCAAGTCAGAATAGGTTGTCTTATTTGTAAGACATTACCTGCCATTTTTGGTCACCTGCCATTTCTTGTTCTTTGACTTTGGTCAAAAGTCTACCTTTGACTGGTCAAACGTTGACCATTCATCCTTTGACTTTTGACCACATGTCATGCACCTATTGGAGAGCTGGTGGGGGCTTGTCCCCCTGCCAGAACCTGGCAAGGAGATGGGCGCACGCCAAGGGAGGCGTGAGCCCAAGTAGGAGGCGCCTAGGAGTCCTTGTTGGACAAGGACTCCATCTCCCTTTAGGATTCCAATGAGAGTTCTTCTAAGAATCCAGTTTGACTGGTCCAAGGCACTCTCCAAGTAGGAATCCAGGGGACTCTAATCCCACCAATCAGATTTAGATCTGATTTCACAAAGGGTTGTGATTGGTTGGGAGGAAGATGACTTGGATCACGCTTAGTCTATATAAGAGACCCAGCGCCCAAGTGAAAAAATAATCAAGAAGCAATCTTCCCATGCCCCAAGGCTGCCTCTCTCCCTTTTCTCCACGCCATACTCTCTTCTCCCCTTGCTCTCCACGTCCAAAAGTGTTTTGGATTTGGATTGGTGCGATTTAGATCAAGAAAAGGAGATCAAAAGCAAGAAGGCTGCGCTGCTGCGAAGAACGACTGCAGATCTTCAAAAGGAGTTTTGAAGATCCTCCAGATCAGATCCAGATCTGATTTTTGGAGGCGTGATAGAGAAGAAGAGGATCTCCAGATCCAGCCCGAGTGGATACCGGTAGAGGCCAGGCGCTTGCGTGGCTTGATCCAGAACCTTCCGCTGCAAACAGGATCATCAACAGGGTAATAGGATTACCCTATTCAGGTAAATTGAATGTGATTTAATTTATCCTTTTCATTTAATTTTTATTAAATAAATAAGAATCAGATCTGAAGCATCCCTGATCTGATACAGATCTAAGAGAAAAATTTTTGAAATATATCTCTTGATCTGATCAGATCTGAACGAACCTGGTCAGGGAAATCAGGATTTCCCTTCACTTGCATAATTCGAAAAAAGAAAGGAGGATTGGTGCAGATGTCGTCATGATGAATAGGAGCAACGTGGTAGATTTTCTCAGTCTGTTGGTCTATCTTCTATAGTTTTTGATCGCGGACGTCATCTCGATTGTAGATCTTGGAAGACTTTCGACTATAGATGGGGAAGGTCTCTTCCAGAGAAGAATCATGATCTGAATAAGGATCCTCTGCTCTCTGTTTTCCCTTCTCAAGGGTGATGGGTATGCTAGCCCAAGTGCTCCTCCTTGGAATCAATTTTTAACATCCCGATGGTAGATCTTCTAGAGGAACCACCACAGGCCTGCACCATTTTGGTGAGGCCCTGAACCCACTGTATCAGTAGGTTAAATTGCTCTGGATCTACCATGACCATCGATGGAGGAGGAGATTGAAGCATCGACGATGGAGCGAGAATGGATGGATCTGACTCAAATCTGATGGTAGAAGTGAAAGATCTCCAGGTAGTTGTCTTCTTTGAAGGTATTTCTTAGGATTGAGGGAGAGGATGGAGATAAACCTTGAAGAAGAAGGTCCACAGGATCGATTGAGCACTTCTTTATGAATAAGGATACCTCGAAAACAAAGTGCCCTTCCTCTAGCGCCAATTCTATTGGTGCAAAATCTAGTTGACGCCAGATCGAGCTAGAGTTGAGGGAGAAGAGGTCACCATTGGTGACCTACAAAATAAAGTCCCATCTGGAGTCAGTGGTGGCTCTAGTAGAACCCTCCAATGATTAAGTCAGCTCTTCTAGCCAATAGAATGGAGTGCTCAGAAAAAATTTCAGTAGAGTTTTGGAAAGGAGAAGAGAGCTTAGAGAAAATATATCTGCAGTGTTCCTTTTATAAATGGAGTTTGGAGCAGATTGATAGTGACAACCATAACCATCCAATCGTAGGCCGCTCGGGGCCATGTGGAATTTATTACGGAGAGAGGTGTCGCCCGTAATAGACTGATAATGACAATCATAACCATCCGATAGTGGGGTCACCTAAAATAGACTGATAAATAACAGTCGTAACTATTCGGTAGTGGGATTGCCTATAGCAAACCGATAAATGATAGTCATAACCATTCGGTGCTCGTTGTCGTGAGGTGCTCATTCATTGAGATTTAATAGTCGAAGTTTGGAAGAAGTGGGCATTGGTTTGTGAAGAGCTTTGACATATATCAATTCCAGAGGACTTCAAACTCTCAAAGAAAATACGGCTAGAGCAGATCATCTGGGAGAAATACTACTTTAAATCTGAAAGTAATCTGCTAGAGAAATCTGGATGAAGTTCAACTGATGGAGAAGTCTAGAAGGAGTTCAGCTCCTAGAGGAATCTGACTGAATGAGACGTCCGAAAGGAGTTCGACTACTGGAGGAATCTGACTGTAGGAGATGTTCGAACGAAGTTTGGCTCTTGATGGAATTTGACTGAAGGAGACATCCGAAAGGAGTTCAGCTCCTGGAGGAATCCAACTGAAGGAGAAGTTCGAAAGAATTTTGGCTCCTGGAGGAATCCAACTAAACGAGATGTTCGAAAGAAATTCGACTCATGGAGGAATCCGACTGAAGGAGAAGTTTGAAAGAATTTTGGCTCCTGGAGGAATCCAACAACTAAAGGAGACATCTGAAAGGAGTTTGGCTCCTGAAGAAATTTAACTGAAGAAAAAGTTCGGAAGGAGTTTGACTCCTGGAGGAATTCGACTGAAAGAGACATCCGAAAGGAGTTCGGCTCATAGAGGAATCCAACTAAAGAAGAAGTCTGGAAGGAGTTTAGCTCCTGGAGGTATTTGTCTGAAGGAGAAGTCTGGAAGGAGTTCGACTCTTGGAGGAATCCGACTAAAGGAGATGTTTGGATGGAGTTTGGCTCCTAAAGGAATTTGATCGTAGAAGAAATCCGGACTGACGGATAATTTTCAATCGAAGCTCTTCTATGATTACTAGTTACATTAGGCTAAGCATTAGACTGGACTTCGACGGGAGTGAGGTTTATCCGCAATAGATCTAATCACATCTGATGTGACATCTAAAATTTTTTAATATCAGATAATAAATAAAAATTAAATTAGATTTAAAATAGATATGATGAACTACTAACCTGGCTCTGATACCAGTTGAAGAAAAAATTCTATTTTTTCGGCACAGGATCATTCAAAATTGATTTGATCTGAAGAAATATTTCAAAAAAAAATTCTATGATTTTAATCAAATCTGAGATATCTCAGATGTAATCCTAAATATCTAATATTAAAATTTAAAATATAATTAAATCTAATTTAATTTTATACCTTGTTTTGGGTAATCAGATTATCCTGTGATGATCCTGATTGATCTTGAGATTTTGAAAGGAGCCATGCATGCGCCTGGCCTCTACTAGTATCCACTTGGGTAGGATCTAAAGGTTTTTTTTTTCTAAATCACCTCTTCAAAAATTAGATCTGGATCTGATCTTGAAGTTCTTCAAAACTTCTTTGGTAGAAGCAGCAGTCGTCTTTTTCAATAGTGCTACCTTTTTCCTGATCTGGGCTCCTTTCTTCCTTGGATGGCACTTGAACCCATTCCCAACTCCTTTAGCATGGAGAGAGGAGAGAGATGATCAGATGGTGCATGGAAGAGAGAGAGAGGCAGCCTTAGGGCATGAGAATTGTGCAAAACTTCTTAATCCTAGACGTAGATAGGATTTAGATAGACCCTACTGTGCCATGCTGTGCCACAGCATCTCGGCCAATCAGAGGCCTTCATTCAATCAGATCTAAATCTGATTGATGGAATAATGTCATCTGATCCAATCAGATGAAAGTCCCTTAAAAGTCCATATAGGTGGCGCCAAGACTAGATAAAACAAAACTCTTTGGTGCCTAGGTATTTAAACCCATCAAGAAACCCTAGAGTCCCATCTGTATGGGACTCCATCCCTTATCGATATCGGGTGCATGCCTAGGGTGGCTATGCCTCTCTCTTACCTCCTTTAGTAGGGGGACAAGAGCCCCAGGTGCTCTCCTATAGGTGCATGACATATGGCCCTATGTCCAAGTGTCCAGGGTCAACTATTGACCTATGTCTAAAAATAGGAATTAATAGGTGATAGGAATTGATAGGTGTTATCTTAAATTCATCTAATTAATTAAGATAATCCTTTTCTAATCTAAACAGGCTTCAGTCAGACTAAGACAAGGTTCCTGAGTGAGTCCAATCAAATTTGATTCAGCTGAGACAAACCAAAATGATTACAAAAGGAGAGTGTTAGGCTCAATCATGTGCTAGCATGATTTTCTTGAACCTATTTGGATCTAATCTAAATCAATTAAACTAGGTTAGTCTAATTGATGACATCCAGTCCAATCCCTTGTTTGTGTGACCCAATTAGGTTCAGTTCCATATGGTAATGAGATATGTCATGATCTCTATCATCGACATCATTGAAACACCTTTCGCTGGATCAAAACTTTTCTGATTCATACAATTAGAATGATCGATCATCTAAATCATTTTAATTGCTCTTAAAATCCACCAGTGACACCTAGCAGTATATGATGGCAACCCATCAAAATTGAAAGTGAATCTCTCGGTGCAGCTACCTGTATGATTGAATTCTTCTATCTTAAGCCCCGACTGAATTAGGATTAAGGTGAACTCGTCAAACCCAATATCCATCATATGAATTAATCATTCAATTCGAGTCCAATGTAAAATCCTAATAGAAACTCTTTCTATCAACTTCACTCTACCATGGCCATGGACTTAAGGATTCAATCTCATGATTATCATAGGACTGCTTCTCATCTACCGAGGTAGATAGATCTCTTGTTGGTGCAATCCAATTCCTATAATGAACATGCTATAGCCAACATACACCTCAGGATTTTAAATGGCTAGGAGATCGAGTTATGGTGTAGTCAAACTATAACACCTTCAAGATGAACTATCGATGTACCTCAGATCAAAGAACCAGACATACCATTACAATAATGAGTCAGTCATTGATAAGAAGGTAGACTTTCTTATGACTACTCGACGTGGTCATGCTTAGTGCCTTCATTCTCTAATGAGTATCTATACTCTCGCTCTGATGTCTCCATACTATAGACTTGAGACACATCTATCCTAAGAAAGTGATTGTATACCAACCTTTTGGATCGATCACTATCCTTGTGATGATCCTACGATCGAGTGCAGTTTATGAGTTAATTATAAAAATTCATATCTTAAATTTTCAACTCTTAAAAATATGAATTATTATTATCATTAACTTAAAAAATGTATCATAGATACTTTAAATACACACTATGATAGAAAATAATCTATTTATTAATTTATAGTCAAAATTATAAAATTATCCTTAGAAGTGTATTATAAATGTCAGCCAATCTGACTTCTAGGAAACATATTTAACATCACCACCACCTCGCCATCCTCTGAAGTTTATGTTCTAATTTTCTAGAGCATCTGGAAGATCAAAAAGAAGGTGATTGATTAGATCGATCGAGATCAACCATCAAAGGCCCTAGCAAGGAGCTATTACATCGGTGGAGCTGGTCCGAATCAGAAGCTCCGTATGGACTCAACGTAGAGGCCAGACAATTGTGTGGCTATAGCATAATATGAGGGCTTCTTCCTACAGATTTAGATCATGGAGATCATCTACCCGCGCATAGGTATTGTGTTCTGAGCATAAGTCGATTAGCAAATGCGATTTCCTAATCAATTGCATTTAAATTTTCAATAACATATTAGCATATCTAGATCCTAGTGTAGGATTATTGATTAGATCAATGCATGCCTAAATTAATACTAGATTAATTTTTTTACTTTCACTGTAATATAAATTTTGAAAAAGTTTTGAAAAGCATGTCCTAAACCCTGCACTATTTTCAATAATGGTATCAATGCAAGATTTGCTTGACATCTTTTAATATGTAATTAGAAAATTAAATACTTACATGTATGATATGTTCTAGATCTAGATAGCTTGGTAATCGAGGATGAATGAGCCATCAAGCCATCTGATCATGAGGGATAAGTATGGTTTAAAGGTTGTCTCCTCCTATTCAATGGGGATCTCTTATGGCGGTAGGGGTGCCACCATGAACTCATTCATTAAGATGAACAGTGAAAGAATTTTTATAATTAAAATTATTTTAATTAAAAAGTTAAACATGAATATGTTTAGATTAGATCTAAAAGATAATTTATGATTTAATTTTTATTATACTTGATTTTCTATTTAAAACTAGCAATAAGTTGCTGTTTGAGAAATGAACCAACCCATTTCTGAAATGAGTCGATATATTTAGAACATAGAAAATAAAAACCTTTTAAAATTTAAAAATTATTTTTGAAATGCCGAATCCTACCCCATCAGTCCAAAACTTAATTAAAATTAAGTGTTATCCCATAGGATCTGAAATTATGAATTAAAGATTCTAAGATATTTGCATAAGTTGTGGGTTAATGGGTTAGATGAATTAAGTCTATTAATTCAATTTGACCTAAGGTTAGTTAAAGAATGAATTAATCTAGAGTAATTAATCAAATCTAACCAAGTGTTGAATTAGATTAGGTCAAGGACACTCTAGAATCAACTTCAATAGTTGTAGTTGGATGAGTCTATGTCTTTAATAAAGACCAAGATGGACTTGATTCATAGCTACACGGTTAAGTTTGAAATTACTAAGTTGATCAAATTGAACCTAATTAACTAGTTGGTGTCTAAGGTATGCTTGGCAATCTAATCAGCGATTTTTAATTGAGAGCTACTTGCACTAATTCGATCTTTGATGAGTTAATGGCATATCCCTTTCACTGATCTCACTTACCTGGCCGACATGGTCAATTAGGATTTGATTAGATCACTTGGTGATTTGAGTTGACCCATGTCACTAGGAATTAGTTTGACTAATTTCAATCAGTAAGACTAAATTAGGTGCCCATGGACTTAAATTAATCTTAGTCCTAACCTATTGACTTAATGAAGTTAGTGGAAGGATTTGACTTGGTAAAGTCAATAGGAATAAATTGGTCCATGTTCTTTCTATCCTTAAATCACATGTAACCTAAATCCTCTAAATTATTTGGTTCTTAAAAGGATTAAGTTATGGGGATAACTGAGTCATAGCCTCCCATTAAGGTGAATAGTATTGAGTCTAATTTTTTGGATGGATATTGGAGGTGCCTTACACCTGGTGTTCATTTGGATATTGAAATTACTATCCATCATATAATGATTAGATCACACTCTCTTAATGATAATTAGGTTGGCCAGAGCTTTCCTCAAACCTGGTTATCATTGGTTTGATGCTTTGAAGTCAATCATGTTAATGGTTGGATCTAACCAGACCTTTTCAGTGAAGGCCCTAGCCTACTAAATTGGCTTTTGGGATAAAACCTAATTACTAAAAATTATTTAGAGAAATAGTTGATTATGAACCTACCTGTAGATGCACATGGGTTAGCCAGAGCATTCCTTAGGCCCGTTTGTAGTCTATGTGGATTCTAGTACCCACTAAGGAGTTAGTGTAATTTCTCAAATTAAAGGTAGAGGCTATGTTGACCCCCAAATTGATTTTGATGATAAAAAAAGTATATGAGTATAATTTGTTAAGTTACTAATATTATTTTGAGGTTGTGTAGTTTTATTTTTCAAGTATTCATAATGATCTAAGTGAATTTTGTTGGAAATTGTATCCCAAAGCCAATCATCAACCTATTGATGTTTGAGATATTGTAATTAATTTATTAATTAATAAAAAATATTTTGGCATCTTTTTTCATCATAAGTTTACATCTTCTAATGAACTTCATTATTGTGATGAAGTCCTTAGGACTATTTAGTTTCACTAAAGAGAGGATTTATCGATTAGTCCTAAAATTTATTCACGACCAAATGGTAGGCTGTTAATTAGGACAACAGCATCTATCGAGCATAGGTCACTATATGCCATATAGGTTGGTTGTCCTGTTAACCAAGGTGTGTGGAGATATTGGTATCACATATAGATGAGATGTATAGATACATCATCATTGAATGTGACCAACTCCAAAGCATTCTGCTATCGAGAATATCTCTGATGGGATATAAGTATAAGTATCCCTTAGATCTGAGATCACCTCAGTGACTTGCAAGCAACTCACTGTGCTTTGGTACCAGACTAATTGAATTTCTAATTCAGCAATGGAAGGCTTCTAGGCATAGTCAAGTACTTGTGAAGTTGGAGTATGATCAGGATGGAATTGACCACTCCAAGAGTTGGAGAAGAATGTATCATTGTATTTCAATATAACAAAAACTTGGCCAAGGTAATCCATCAGATGGATTTGATAGTTTGAAATACAATGTGGACAACCTGATCAGAGTTGACAGTTGAACTCTGAGGTGTCGTATGAGCATTATGGTTAAGGGGATGAATTATATGGAAACTATATCCGCATGGGTTCTAAGAATGGTGTTCTACACCTTCGACCTATCCGACCATTGGGTATCATTGCTAGATGGTCACTTTGATTGGTATAAAAAATTATTTCTATGCTACCGACTTAGGTTCGACCTATGAAGTCACATATATTAGAGCTTACAATCTGACTGGATGGTTGATCAACGATTAAAAATCATTCTAAGGTTAAACAATCAATATGATTGATGTTTAACCTAGTGCAAGTGTTGTAAGAGGATCGATTAGCAATTGGATTGCTAATTGGCTTAATTTGATTAAGCCAATAGGTTGAGATTATGTCTAATTAAATATAATTTAATTAGATTTGGTTTGCGCTTGATTGGATCAAGTCCAATTGATTTATTGGATAAGCCAAGTGAAAGGAAGAACTAGTCCTAGTCTAACTAGAACTCGAATTAACCCAATTTTTTAATTTAATTAGAAAATAAATTAAAATTAAATCTAATTTAATTTAATTTAATTAAGTTCTCAAATAGGTTAGGACTTTATTTAATTGGTTTGATTTAATCTTGATTTTATTTGATTAAAAGATCTTGTTTGACCAAGTCAAAACAAGAGTCCTAGTGTGACTAGGACTCCCTATCTCCTTGTGCCACCTTGGTCCCAATGCCCCCATACCTATTTTTTATGTATTTTTTATGAAAAATCCCTTTCTTTCTGATTTCCACACCCCCTCTCTCCCTCCAAGTCATATTTGGAAGTTAGGTGGAAAACCAAGTCAAAGGAGGAATTGGTTTTGCTTAGGATTCTATGAGATAGAATCCTTATTGACCAAAATATCTTCCCTTGAGTGCCACCCCCTTTTTTAATTAATTCTTCTCTTATTTGATGAAAATAATCTTTTTTTTTGTGCACCCTCCCTTGCTGGTCCACACCAAAAATTATAGAGGAGGCACCTAAGAGTTGGGCGCCCCAACAACTTCCCATGCTTGGATATTCCTAGTCTAGGAATTGCACCTAACTTGGACTCTTCTTTTTCTCTATTTATTAGATGAATTTTATTCTGATTTTTTTGTAAAATATAGATCTTTGGGAGAAGTTTCGGGTGTGCAAAAATCAGAGGAAGAGGGTCCTTGCGCATGGGGGTTCCATAGGCACCAAATTAGGTGTCTAGGTGAGAGAAAAGAGAAGAAGAAGAGGATCTTCTTCTAGAGCTGTTTTATTTTCAATCTCTCCTCTATTCTTTTGAGTTTTTTGAGAGAGTCTCATATCAACAAACTCTCATCTTCCTTCTAATATTTTTTATAGTCCAAATTTTGAAGAGGAAAGCGTCGGATCAACCGTCAAAGAAGGATCAACACAGTACTAGCATGCTGTGCTGATTTTCTGCATCGGACTTTAGATCAGAGATCGTAGGCTTGTGTGGACGACTCCTAGAGGCCGAATACATGTGCGGCTCATGACTTCATCCTCAAGCCCGGATGAGTAAGTTAAAACATCTAAACTTATTCAAGTAATATATCTGATCTATAAAGTTCATACCTACATTTGATGTAGTGTAGATCTAGGATGATTTGATCAATCTTTTTTTTCTTATTTGATTTTAATTTTTATAATCATATAATAGATCTGAGATCTAGATATTTACATGGTTATTTAAATAAATTTTAGATTTATTTAAATCTTTTGCTGCAAGATCTTGAAAAAGTTTCAAGATCTACCTATGAAACCCTAGATCTGGTTCCTTTAATTGGTATCAGAGCAAGATTCTTATTACATGATTTTTATGCATGTCTAGATTATTTTTTAGATTAGATCTAATTTATAATCTAATTATTAAATCTAAAATTAAAAAAAATATAAAATATTTGAGATTGCACGGACTGCCATAAGGTTATCCTATTGTAAGGTTTATCCCTTATAGTGAATAGGTTATCCTAGTACGTGCTGATCTAAAATATTGATTATAAAATTTTAAATTAGATCTAAGAGATTTAATGATCTGATTAAAAATATATTAATCTGATTTCAATCATCATGAATGTGTTAGATTTGATCTAGGGAGATTTATGATTGATTATTATTGAAACTGTTTCAATTACATGAACCTGTTTAGATTAGATCTAAAGTAGTTTTATGTTTATTTTACTTGCATATTGATTATAAATCAAACATACAACCTGATTGATAGAATCATGTCATAAAAATATTTTACAAATATGAAAATTATTTTTAAAAAGCTGAACCCCAACCCTCAGCCCAAAACTTAATTAAGAATTAAGAAGTTGATTGATTAGGATCTAGGATTATGAATTGAAGATTCTAAGACACAAATCATAACACATTGGGTTAAACGGGTTAGTGGAGATTAGGTCCATTTATTGGGTTAGACCTAGGGTTAGATTAAAGAATGGACTTAATTAGAGAATTGACTAAATCTAATCAATTGTTATCTTAGATTAGATCAAGGATTCTCTAGATCAATTACAATAGTTATAGTTGGTCAAATCCATATCTTTAACAAGACCTAAGATGGACTTGATTCTTGGCTACACGGTATAGTATGAACTATTAGGTTGATCTAATTGAAACTAATTAAACTAGTTGGTGTCTAAGGTAAACCAGGCTAGTGGTTTTTAATTGGCAGCTTGCTTACCTGGACATTTCTGATGGTGTCTAAGGCAAGCCTGACAGACCATTCCACTGATCGAACTTACCTGACCTCTTAGTGAGATTATGTTTTGATCAAATCGTTTGACTATTCAAGCTAACCCATGTCAGCTAGGCAAACTGATTTAGGTGCTCCTAGACTAGCCTATTAATGGTCTCCCTTAAGCTGACTTGGTGAAGTTAGTGGTAGAATCATGACAAGCTGGTTAATCTGACCTACTCACTTCTATAAATAAATTCTCTAAAATTATTAGATCCCTAAAATGAAATAGTTATATGATAACTGGATCATAGCCTTCCATTAAAGTGGATGATAATGGGTCTCTCAGTTGGATAATCATTGGAGGCCCAAAGGCCTGGTGCTTATCAGTTGATGAAATTATTATTCATTATATGATCTCTTAGATACATCTTTCTAAATGGTGGTCAGGTGGGCCAACCAAAGTTAGGCCTGATCATTTATTGATTGGATGGGCCAAGTACGGTCATGTTAATGGTTAGACCTAACTAGACCCTTTTCTGAGAAGGCCAAAGCCAACTGATCAAAGCCTGGAGCAAAATTTAATTACTAAAAATTATTTGACGAAATAATTGGTTATGATGAACCTATCCTTAGATGTACATAGGTGGGCCAACCAATGTTGGCCCGGTGTATAGTCTATGTGGATTCTACTACCCACTAAGGAATTAGGATAATTTCTTGAATTGGAGGTAGAGGCTACCAATTCGAATAAAATAGTAGGAGAAATCTTTTGATTAAAGTCCAAATCTTTAGGTTTAATGAATCAATTACTAATTAGATTTTATTTTTCCTTTGTGCAAACATGGCCACTTTTCTATCGCTCCGATCATTATTCGGCAATGATAAGTTGGTGGGACCCAAATTTGGTAGTTGATACCAAAAGTTGAAGATTATCCTGAAGTATGAACGGATCCTATATGTGCTGACGGATCCTGCACCTAAGGAGCTAGCTGCCAATGTACGTGGAATAGTCAGAGACACTTATTAAAAGTGGCTCAGTGATCGAACCATGGTGCACTACATTATACTAGCTGTAATGAGCGACGAGTTTAGTCGCAAGTTTGAGATAGCTCAGTCAAATGAAATGCTCCAAGTGTTGGAGGATTCTTTTGGCACAGTCGATGACGTTGAGAGGTACAAGACTAGTTGTGCCATCTTCAATGCCAGAATACAGGATGGTGCCTCTGTCACTAATCATGTATTGTACATGATCGAGCTGATAGAGTGCTTGAGCAAGCTTGGCTTTTCCTTGCACAAACAACTTGGGAAAGATGCAATACTGAACTCGCTGCCCAAGTCTTATCTCCCATTTCTTATACATTATAGAATGTCAAAGCCTAAAGTGGACTATCATGAGTTACTGGGGTTACTTCAGAACTTTGAGAAGGATCACCAACTCCATAAGAAGTTGGTGAACTTAGTGGAAGGTTCGTCTTCTCATTCTCGATCCTTTGGGAAAGGGAAGAAAAACAAGAAGAAGAAAACCAAGAAGATGCATGTTCATGCTAGAACACCCGTGCAGGCTCGGACCCTAAAGACTAAGCCCGATAAGAGTCAAGTCGAATGTTTTTTTTGCAAGAAGCAGGGGCACTGGAAGAGAAACTATCCTTATTATATTGCCTCCCAGGATCCGAATAGGCAGAGAAAGAAGCAAGCTGTTATTGGGTAAGGTATTTATATGATAACTCCTTGCTATTTTTCTAACTACTATAAAAAAGAGCTATGACAATGGTTCGTAACAGCTATCATAGTCCAAAAAAATCGCTGCCATAGGCTATGGCAGTAGTTTTCTAACCGCTGCCACTGCGATCATTGCCGTAGCTCTATGACAGTGGTTGTTGCTATGGTTGTTGATAAGTATAATAAATTCATCAATAAAAGTATTAATTTATCAATTAATTGATATTAATTTTTAAAAATTAATAATCAATTTATATATAATTTTTAAAAAATTCATATTTTTATTAATTAAAAAAATTAATTTAAAAATAAAAAAAATAATAAAAATTAAAAAATAAAATTTTATTATTAATAGAAAGAGCTCATTTTTTTGATCACAACAAAATAAATTTCAAGAAAAATGGAGCTAAAATGGAAAAGATATGAATTTTTAAAAATATAAAATAAATAAAAATTAAATAAAAAAAATGGCTCAGCCGGCTCCGCAAGCCGAGCCACCAAGCCAAGCCGAGCCACCAAGCCAAGCCAAGCCATCAAAGCCGACTCAGCCGTTGAAGCCATCAGCCGGTCCACGATCCAGGCGTGGACCGCCAGCTCAGCAAATTCCGGCGAATCAGAGATTGCCACGTGGTGGACCTAGACCCCTTAAGGGTCTACAGAAATTTATCGCGGCTCACAAGGGTAATTCAAGTCTTTTCGTCCGACAACAGCGGTGCTGATTGGTTGCGGTGTGCGGTGCGGCCGGTCCACGCGGTCCATGGGAACAGTTATTGCGCGATCGGACGGATGTGGTTGTTTGCGGTCAGGATCGGACGGCTGTGGTTGCTTCCGAATTTTATTCAGATACAAACATCATGCGGATCACCATCGGACGGCAGCGCTCGATCCAGGCGATGATCCGATGGTCCAGAATGCTGCCGGCGGTGATCAAGACTCCCGAAGCGCGATTTGCGGCCAGATTTCCTCGATCAAGCGCGATCCAACGGCCAGAATTTAATCCGACCCGATCTGAGCTTATCTGCATCCGATTTTGATGATTTTTGGACCGTTGGATTTCTGTTGAACGGCTAGATTTTATCAGATTTAGCAGAGTCATATCAGAGCTATTTTGATTCAAATTTTATCCAAATTTCTTTATATTTTTACGATTACAAAGGCTATTAGTCCCATATTGCCTTTAGAAAAAATATCCAGCCCTCCTAGCTCTATAAAAAGGACCCCAGGCCATCAAAAATTGAACATCTCCGATCAAGGTGAAGTTTTGGTACAGGGCGAAGCCTAGGCTATGGGTTAAAGGCTGCTTCGAAGCAACGGATGCCGAGAAGAAGAGCCGAGCTTCTACACCATCTTTCTGCCAATGCCGATCCAAGATCAGAGATCAGGCTATTTTATTTTATTATTTTTTCTTTTTAAATTTTATGTATTTAAATTCTAAAATTTTAGTTAATAAAAATTTTATTTTTGTATTTTAATTTCTTGCTTTTTATTTTTATTGTAATTTAATTTCTGCATCTTAAATTATTGCTTTTAAGTAGATGCTAAGATCTAACTAGTAGATCTTAGTACCAAGTTTAAATTCCTGCACCTTTTAATTTTTGTTTTTAATTTTTCGACTTCACTTTTGATCCTAAAACTCTTCTTTTATTTCTTTTTCTTTTAAAAATCAAAGATTTCAAATCTAAAATACTACCTTCCCTGTGGATTCGACCCGACTCACTATTGTCTACGCATTTTCAATGATTTTAAGAAGTCGGATTAAACTGATAAACACGGTGTCTTAACGACAGCATCGTATCCCTATCAAGTTTTTGGCACCGTTGCCGGGGAAGGCACGGATATTAAATTTTTGATCTCTTTGATTTTTCTATAAATAAATTATAAATAAAATTTTTATTTTCTTGCTAATTTTTTTTTATTATTTTGCAGGAAAAGAAAAAAAAGAACAAAAAGAATCAAAAGTTTTGCCTGGTGAGATCAATCCTAACCCTAGTTCTCTTTTCTTTTTATTTTATTTATTTATTTATTTTATTTTTAAATTAATTTAAAAAATATTCATTTAAACCTAATTAAAAAATCTCATGACAAGATTAGAAATCTTAACTGCTTAGAGCATGCATCATATTAGTTTTATTTTTATCTTTATTTTTATTTTTATTTTTTTTGGTGATTGCTGGAGGCAAGGTAAGCCTTTCATAATTTAATTAGTTGCATGCATCTAGTTTAAATTGCATAAAACCCTTTGATTGAATTTTTTTTTTTTCGTGCATATTCATATTAAATCAAATTAAGGGCACAACCCAATTAAACAAGATAAGGTGGGGATTTGATCACCCTTCCTTAGCCCACAAACAACCAACCAGCATCCTGCATTGACCTAAGCCTTTAAATTAAAATCAATTAGACATCAACCCTAGGAACTCGAGCTCAATAGGATAAGAAATCCTAAGAGTTGAACCGAGTTAGGATAAATCAATTTGACTGGTGTCTAGGAAAGTGGTTCAGGGATGATTGGGCCCGAAGGAAGGTGGTTTCTAATTGGTTCCGTTCGCTTACCTGGCCAAGCACAATTGGTGTCTAAGGCAAGCAACGGGGGGACTCCCACCAACCTTACACTTACCTGGCCAGTTGATTGGCTAATCCTACACTTGGAGGGCTTGAAGGTGACCTTGGCAGTTAGGAGCTGTCTAGATCTAGGATAACCCTTAGTCAGGATTGATTGACCAATTTGATTGCTAACGAATATCAAACCTAATTAAACTTAATTCTTCTCTCTCTTCTTAGTTCTAGGACTCCTTAGGACCTCTTCTTTAGAACTCTTCTTTCTTTCTTTTTCTTACTCCTCTAAAAATAAAATAAAAATAAAATAAAATAAAAATTCAACTAACTAAAAATTAATAATTAAATTAAATTAAAATAAATTAAAATTAATAAATAAAAATAATTAAAAAAATTAATTTTTAATATAATAAAATAATAATAATAATAATAAATAAAAAAAAAATTCTAAAATTTTTTTGAACCATACATTAGGGTTACACTAATACATGCATGGTAGGAAATCATTTTTTCTGATTTAGTTGAACATAATTGAATGGTTGATTCACATTAAACATAATAATCAAATGGCTAACATGAATCTAATAGTCCAAAAATTAGATAAAGTTGACCTTCTTGATCAGAAAATAGATCAACTCCTAACCCTAGGTCAACAATCTTCTAATTATCAGGAGAATTATTCAATCTGTGCTAGTCCAACCCATCATGTAAGTGAATATCCTATGACTGCACAGTTTCCATATTTTATCCAAGAACAAGTTCAAGCTGCTCAAGGATACTCCAAATTGATTAATGATCCATTTTCAAATTCATATAATTCAGATTGGAGTAACTTTAATTTTTCTTGGACATCCCAACAGACTCAAGGCTCAGACCCAAATTTCACTTGAGCAAAATTATCAAAATTATGCCTATAATAATGGTCAGCCTAGTCAGTTTAACCAGCCATCATATTATAATCAACCTTCATACCCACCTCCTCAACAGACCAATCTAGCTAATGATAGATTTAACCAACTTCAATAATTAATTCTAACTCAACAGCAATCTATCGCCAGACTAGAAGCTCAAATAGGACAATTTGTTGAGTCTAACATGAGGAGAGAACTAGATCAACTATCGAACCTACCAATTTCAAACAACCCACCTAATGACCACCAACCACCTGGATTAAATTATCAATCTAATGTTTTATCTAAGAATCCCCAATTAGAGAATACCAAAGTAATTCCTGAACTTAAAAGCTATAGGATTTTTATGGACCCATACCAAGATCAGGTGAGAGAGGCTAGTACTGATGCTAGCCAAAATAAAAATTTAGAAGAATTGGTTAGTATTGAGACTAACCACATAGAAGAACCCAAGCCAGGAATTAGTACTGATGCTAGTTCCAGTTTAAATGAGATAGAAATAAGGGAAAAGAGAATAGATGATTTACTCGAGACTTATAAACCTAATGTCCTATTCCCTTCAACCCTAGAAGCTGGTTCTTCTTATAAAAATCAAAAGGCATGTAATGAAATGTCAATGGAGTTGTTTAAGCAGGATCACATTAATTTACCTCCAAAATTAAAATCGCCTTTAGTCACCATTCCAGCACCCATTGAATTAAACTTAACTCCTAAAACTCCATTCATGAGCATTTTAGAAGAACAAATAGGAGTAATTCTTAATAAACATAGGTCTGAGAATGGAATCATAAATTATATCCCTAAAATTAATAAAAATTATATTAATAATGGGATTATAAATCATCTTTCTGAGATTGGCAATCCAAAATCATTGGAATTTGTCAATCCAATATTCGACACAGGATAGTGAGCTACATTGTGTCTGGCTGAAGACGGTAAACTTAGCGCTTGTTGGGAGGCAACCCAATATTTAGTTTTTATCTAATTTATCTTTTTAGTTTATCTCTTTTTAGGATAATTTGAATAAGTTGGAGAGAGAGCTCAAATTTTCAAAGGCATGTGCTGGACCAAAAAAATAAATAAATAAATAAATAAATAAATAAATATAGGTGTATTCTTCCATTTTTTTATTACATCCTTTATTTTTTCTTCTTCTCCATTGAGGACAATGTCGATTAAGTTGGGGGGAGAGAAAAATAAAAATTTTAAAATTTTAAGTCCTCGAAAAAGTTAGTATTTAGTATTTAGATACCTGATTATGCTTAAGAATCGAATTAAACTAAGCATTTTAAAAAGAAAATTGATGCACAGATTAGAGAATCTATGAGATATTGAGGAATCAAGTATTAAGAAAATTCAATAAAGATTTAAGTCCAGAACATAAAAATTTTTCTTAGAGCATTTCTAATTATTTCTACTAGCATCAAAGAAAAGTCTACTTTTTATAGGCTTGTGTAGGGTAACTATACATTTCTTCATATAAAAATTTATTTTAATAAAATAGTTTCCAAGTACTTCTCACTGAGTAACCGGGCCTCTTTGCCTAAGCAAGCATTGAGTTTCGCATCAAAAGGTGGGAAGGGCAAAGAAGCTCGTTGTAAAGCTAGTCTTAACTCGTAGCCTATTTGATTCGAGCTAGTAAGCCCGAGGGGTATTCTATACCTAGTGCCCTAAAGCCAACTGGTTTGGGAGTCATTGGCCCAAGACTCGCTACATGGATCAAATAGAAAGCTTAAGGAGTTAAGACACTCAATAGTGGTACAACGTTAAAAAAAAAAAAAAAAAAAAAAGAAACATTGGTTTCCCACCGAGTAACCGGGTCCCGTTGCCTAAGTAAGCAATGATATTCGCATCAAAAAGTGGGCAATGTGAAAATAAAAATTAATAAATGAAGGATGGAAGTAGCAATACACCTGCCTATATGAAAGTTTAGACAAATCAGAGATAAAAGTGGAAATAATTTAGAAAAAGTTCTGAAAAATTTATTGTTCTTTACTTAATTTTTCTATTGATAAGTATTAATACCCCAATGATATATCTCATTTAAGCTCTACTGAATATCAATGGCCATTTTGAAAATTGCTTAGGTAAAATTCGAAACTCTAAAGTTAAAAGGTATTTAAAACTAAATTCTTTCTTTACTCGAGGACGAGCAAAGCTTAAGTTGGGGGGTGTGATAAGTATAATAAATTCATCAATAAAAGTATTAATTTATCAATTAATTGATATTAATTTTTAAAAATTAATAATCAATTTATATATAATTTTTAAAAAATTCATATTTTTATTAATTAAAAAATTAATTTAAAAATAAAAAAAATAATAAAAATTAAAAAATAAAATTTTATTATTAATAGAAAGAGCTCATTTTTTTGATCACAACGAAATAAATTTCAAGAAAAATGGAGCTAAAATGGAAAAGATATGAATTTTTAAAAATATAAAATAAATAAAAATTAAATAAAAAAGAAAACAGCTCAGCCGGCTCCGCAAGCCGAGCCACCAAGCCAAGCCGAGCCACCAAGCCAAGCCAAGCCATCAAAGCCGACTCAGCCATTGAAGCCATCAGCCGGTCCACGATCCAGGCGTGGACCGCCAGCTCAGCAAATTCCGGCGAATCAGAGATTGCCACGTGGTGGACCTAGACCCCTTAAGGGTCTACAGAAATTTATCGTGGCTCACAAGGGTAATTCAGTCTTTTCGTCCGACAACAGCGGCGCTGATTGGTTGCGGTGTGCGGTGCGGTCGGTCCACGCGGTCCATGGGAACAGTTATTGCGCGATCGGACGGATGTGGTTGTTTGCGGTCAGGATCGGACGGCTGTGGTTGCTTTCGAATTTTATTCAGATACAAACATCACGCGGATCACCATCGGATGGCAGCGCTCGATCCAGGCGATGATCCGACGGTCCAGAACGCTGCCGACGGTGATCAAGACTCCCGAAGCGCGATTTGCGGCCAGATTTCCTCGATCAAGCGCGATCCAACGGCCAGAATTTAATCCGACCCGATCTGAGCTTATCTGCATCCGATTTTGATGATTTTTGGACCGTTGGATTTCTGTTGAACGGCTGGATTTTATCAGATTTAGTAGAGTCATATCAAGAGCTATTTTGATTCAAATTTTATCCAAATTTCTTTATATTTTTACGATTACAAAGGCTATTAGTCCCATATTGCCTTTAGAAAAAATATCCAGCCCTCCTAGCTCTATAAAAAGGACCCCAGGCCATCAAAAATCAACATCTCCGATCAAGGTGAAGCTTTGGTATAGGGCGAAGCTAGGCTATGGGTTAAAGGCTGCTTCGAAGCAACGGATGCCGAGAAGAAGAGCCAAGCTTCTACACCATCTTTCTGCCAATGCCGATCCAAGATCAGAGATCAGGCTATTTTATTTTATTATTTTTTCTTTTTAAATTTTATGTATTTAAATTCTAAAATTTTAGTTAATAAAAATTTTATTTTTGTATTTTAATTTCTTGCTTTTTATTTTTATTGCAATTTAATTTCTGCATCTTAAATTATTGCTTTGTAAGTAGATGCTAAGATCTAACTAGTAGATCTTAGTACCAAGTTTAAATTCCTGCACCTTTTAATTTTTGTTTTTAATTTTTTGACTTCACTTTTGATCCTAAAACTCTTCTTTTATTTCTTTTTCTTTTAAAAATCAAAGATTTCAAATCTAAAATACTACCTTCCCTGTGGATTCGACCCGACTCACTATTGTCTACGCATTTTCAATGATTTTAAGAAGTCGGATTAAACTGATAAACACGGTGTCTTAACGACAGCATCATATCCCTATCAGTTGTTTAAATCGCTATCATAGATGGTCTATTGCAGTGGTTTATAAACCACTATAATATATCGACCTATAGCAGCAGTTAAATAACCGCTACCATAGTCAATCTATAGCAGCGGTTAAATAATCACTACCATAGATAATCTATAGTAGTAGTTTCTTAATTACTGTCATAGGTGTAATGCAGCGGTTGAAACCATTTACATCAAAAATCTATGGCAATAATTGGTATGAATTTGACAGCGATTATAAAACCATTGCCATAGATCTTGAATAATTAAAAAAATAAAATTTTAATTTTTTTATATATTTTATCTGATAAATATAGATATATAACATAAGAAAATATAATAAATATAAAAATTATTCTAAAATACTAAAATTTTATTATTGAATAAAATTTATTATAATATTTTTTAAAAAAATTAAAATATATCAAAAGTCTTCTAAATCTACATCATCGTTGTCATCACCGAGAGCCGGAGCTGGAGTCAGAGTCGAAGCTGAAGCTGGAGCTGAAGTCGGAGCTAGAAGTGGAGCTAAAGTCAGAGCTGGAATATGGGCCAACATATCCTCGAAGCTCGTGACTTCAAAATATGCGCTGAGCATCGACATCATGTCTCTCATGATGTCCTTCAGATGAGATGCACGCTCCTCAGCCCGATCTATCCACGTCGCAGTATGATCTGCCCATGCCAACGCCTTCTCAAGCTCCTCCTGACTGACGACACCAAAAGTCTATGAGGAGATGCTCGCCTTAGACCAGTAGCTCATCAACATGTGTCTGGGCCTGCATTGGATCCTCTTAGAGTGCTCAGACCCCAAGACCTAAGACAAATGGTCATGGGGCCCAGAGGTATCCAGGTCCTCACTTGTGAGCACATCTAATTGATCCTATAATTATAAATTAAAATAAAATTTTATAAGAAATGCTATAATACTAATCATATATACTGTTAGTGCAAAATCGGGTTAACACCGGATCGAGCTAGAGTTGGGGAAGAAGAGGTTGTCATCGGTTATCTACAAAATAAAGTTTCATTCAGAGTTGGTGGTAGTGGCTCCGGTAGAACCCTCCAATAATCAAGTCAACTCTTTTGGTCAACAAAAATGGAGTGCTTAAGCAAGAATTCAGCAGAGTTTTGAAAAAGAGAAGAGAGCTTAGAGAAAATGTATCTAGAGGATCCATTTTATAGACAAAGTTTGGAGTAGACTGATAGTGACAACCGTAACCATCCGATTGTGGGCTGCTCGAAATCACGTGAAATTTATTAGGGAGAGAGCCATCGCTCATAGTAGACAGATAATGACAGTTGTAACTGTCCGATATTGAGATCGCCTATAGTAGACCGATAAATGATAGTCATAACCATTCGATAGTTGGTTGCTCGGAACCACGTGGAGTTTGTTATGAAGAAAGGTATCCATTGTCATGATGTACCCATTCATTGAGATTTAATAGTCGAAGTTTGAAGAAAGCAGGCATTGGTTGGTGAAGAGCATATATCAATTTTAGAGGAGTTCAGACTCCTAAAGGGAATATGGCTAGAGGAGATCATCCGAGAGGAATACTACTTAAAATCTAAAAGTAATCCATTGAAAAAATCTAGATGGAGTTTGACTGATGGAGCAGTCCAGAAGAAGTCCAACTGATGGAGAAGTTTGATTAATGGAGAAGTCCAGAAGGAGTCTGACTGATGGAGAAGTTTGGCTGAAGGAGAAGTCTAGAAAGAGTCCGACTGATGGAGAAGTTCAGAAGGAGTCTGACTAGTGGAGAAGTTTGGCTGAAGAGAAGTTTGGAAGAAGTTCAGTTAAAGGAGAAGTCTAGGAGAAGTTCAGTTGAAGGAGAAGTCCAAAAGGAGTTCGACCACTGTAGGAGTCCGAGAGGGGTTTGACCGTTGGAGGAGTTCGACCGCTGGAGGAGTTTGGCTGCTGGAGGAGTCTGGGAGGGGTTCAATCACTGGAGGAGTCTGAAAGAAGTTCGATCGCTAGAGGAGTTTGACTGCTGAAGGAGTCTGGAGTGGTTCGACCGCTGGAGGAAGAATTTTTGATCGAAGCTTTTTCGTGATTATCAGTTACATTAGGCTAAGCATCATACTAGACTTCAGCGGGAGTGGGGTTTATCCCTAACACTAGTCCCCCCATTCTCGAGTTTGAAATTCGAAGGAAGAAAATACAAAAAAGATGACTGCCAAAGTTATTTTTCGAGCTCTGCACCCATTGAAGTTGAAGCTCGGGAGAGATCTTATCTTCTTTTGAAGTTGAAGCATGGAAGAGATCTTATCTTCTATTGAAGTTGAAGCTCGAAATAGATCTTATCTCCTATGGAGGTTGAGAGAAATCTTTTCTTCTTTTGAAGTTGAAGCTCAGGGGAGATCTTATTTTTGATTGAGGTAGAAGTTCAGGAGAGATCTTATCTTCAACCGAGGTTGTAGGAGATCTTATCTCCTATTTAAGCTAAAGCTCGAGGAAGATCTTATCTCCAGCTGAGGTTGTAGGAGATCTTATCTCCTATTGAAGTTGAAGCTCAGGGGAGATCTTATCTCCAATCGAGATTGTAGGAGATCTTATCTTCTATTCAGATTGAAGCTCGAGGAAGATCTTATCTCCAGCCGAGGTTGTAGGAGATCTTATCTCCTGTTGAGGTGGAAGCTTGGGGAAGATCTTATCTTTAGTCAAGGTTGTAGGAGATCTTATCTCCTATTGAGGTTGAAGCTCGAAGGAGATCTCCTACTGAGGTTGAATCTTGGGGAAGATCTTATCTTTAGCTGAGGTTGTAGCAGATCTTATCTCCTATTGAAGTTAATGCTCAGGAGAGATCTTATCTCTAGCCGAGATTGTAGGAGATCTTATCTCCTATTGAAGCTGAAGCTCGGGGGAGATCTTATCTCCAATCAAGGTTATAGGAGATCTTATCTCGTATTAAAGCTGAAGCTCGGGAGAGATCTAATCTCTAGCCAAGGTTGTAGGAGATCTTATCTCCTGTTGAAGCTGAAGCTCGGTGAAGATCTTATCTCCAGCTGAGGTTGTAGGAGATCTTATCTCCTGTTGAAGTTGAAGCTTGGAAAAGATCTTATCCCCAGCCGAGATTGTAGGAGATCTTATCTTCTATTGAAGTTGAAGCTTAGGAGAGATCTTATCTCCAGCTGAGGTTGTAGGAGATCTTATCTCCTATTGAAGTTGAAGCTCAAAGGAAATCTTATCTCCAACCGAGGTTGTAGGAGATCTTATCTCCTATTGAGGTTGAAAGAGATTCTATCTTCTGTTGAAGCTTGGGGGAGATCTTATCTCCAGCCAAGGTTATAGGAGATCTTATTTCCTGGTGAAGTTGAAGCTCGGAGGAGATCTATCTCCAGTCGAGGTTGTAGAAGATCTTATCTTCTATTGAAGTTGAAGCTCGGAGGAGATCTTATCTTTAGTCGAGATTGTAGGAGATCTTATCTTCTATTAAAGTGTTGGGGTCATCAGTACGGCCTCTCCCTCCATCTTGTCTTATATCAACGATGTCTTCGACTTTACTCACGTTAGTAAGAGGTTCTCCTCCTATTCCTAATGGATTGTAGGAGCACATTAAGGCCATTGTCAAGGCCTCTCCCCTCATCTCATCTAAAATGAATGAGACCTTTGAGTTTGCTTACGTTAGGATGAGGTTCTCCTTCTATCTTAAATAATCAGAGGTCTTCAACTTGCTCATGTTAGGATGAGATTCTCCTTCTGTTCTTAACATGGCCACTTTTGATTGCTTATTTTCTGTCATAGTTTTTGCACCAAGAAACAATAATGTTGATATGGAGGAGTTTTATTGAAGAAAAATTACTGGTAGTACATTCTCAG
>QRFJ01003564.1:43664-73081 GCA_006176705.1 Cocos nucifera
GGTTCGATATGTCGATGATAGAGATCATGAATATCCCATTTATCATACAGAACTTTGAACCTAACTGGGTCACACAAACAAGGGTTTGAATCGGTGATCATCAATTGAAACGTGAATCTAGGTTCAATTGATCTGAATGAGATTCAAAATTAGGTCAAGGAAATCGTGCTAGCACCTCGATTAACCTAAACGTTCCCTTCTTTTGCATCATAATATAAATTGTCCTGTCTGGGCCAAAGGAGTTTGTGCTCAAACAGAGGCCTTCATTAGGTCTGAAGGAGGTTGTCCAACGTCAAAAAAAGATTGTCTTATTGTAAGACCACTACCTGTGCATTTTGGGTCACCTGCATTCTTGTTCTTTGAACTTGTCAAAAGTCTACCTTTGACTGGTCAAACATGGATCGTTGATACTTTGATGACCTTCTTAGCCACATATCATGCACACCTATTGGAGAGCTTGGGGTGGGGGCCTGTCCCGCCTGCCAGAACGTGGCAAGGAGTAAGGGCACACGCCACCCTATGGATATTGCCCAAGTTGGAGGCACGCCCGTAGATCCTTTTGGACAAGGAACTCCATCTCCTTTTTGGGATTCCAATTAGAGTTCTTCTAAGAAGCCAACTTTGACTGCATCTTAGGCATCCTCTAAGAGGGAATCCAGTGCTGGGTCTCTCTATTCCATCAATCAGATTAGATCTATTTCACAAAGGGTTGTGATTGGTTGAAGAAAGAGGAAGTTGGATTCTATCGCTTAGTCTATAAATAAGGGAACCCCTACGCCCAACTCAGATTCTGGAAGATAGCAATCAATGAAGACAACGCCCATGCCCTCAAGCTGGCCTCTCTCCCTCCTCCATGCCATAGTCTTCTTCTCTCCTTACCTCCTCCACATCCCAGAAGTAGGAGTTTTGGACATGGTTGGGTGCGATTCAGATCAAAAGAAAGTCCCGCGGAATCAAATAAGAAGCCTGCGCTTGCTGCAAAGGATGAGCTGCTTCAATCTTCAAAAGAGTTTTGGATAAGATCCTCAAATCAGATTCAGATATGATGAGGCCACCATGTGTGACTAGAACAAAGAGGGATCCTCAGATCCAACTAACGTGGGAGATACCGGTAGAGGTCAGGCGCTTGCTGGCTAAAGATCCAGAAAACCTTCTCGCGTTGATGATGGTATCATCAATCAGTATGATAACTAGGATCTAATCCCATCGATCAGGTAATTAAAATATTGATTTACATTATATCTTCTCTAATTCTATTTTCATCTAAAATAATAAGAATTAGATCTGAAACATATCAAGATCTGATTAGATCCAAGAGAGAGAACAAACCAATTTTGAAATATTATCTCTATTGACTCTGATCTAGATACTGAACGAACCTGGATTAGGAAAATTCAGGATTTTCCCTCTCATACTGTATCAGAGCCGAGGTATCTAAATTATTTTAGATCTCGCATTTGTCTAAAACTCTATTTTAATTAAAAATAATTTGATTCAGATGTCACATGAATGGAGTCCAGATCTAAATTACGAAAAAAATTAAAATTAAATAATTTGGAATCTAAGATTCAGAAGATATGCACTGACTAGTTCTAGAATAGAGATAAGTTCTATGAGAATATTCATGCAATATTTTTGAATCTTTAATCAGATTAAATCAAGGCTGTTTTATGACGATCTTTAATTATTTACTATCTTTCTGATATTTATACCAGGTGTGTATAATAACATCTAACAAAATAGCAATAAACAATTATTTAATTTAATTGAATATCATATGAGATTTATGAATTGACGTGACATATCTAAACTAGTTGTAGAATGTTCTCACATCAGCATTGTCTAGATTGAGAATTTATCTATTTTGATTAGATCAATTTAAATCTAATTTTTTAGATTATTATGAGATAATTTAGATCTGAAAATATGCATGATTTGATACATGAGATGTATGCAAAATATGCCATGATTAGATCTACTTTATATATGAGATATATGATATAGATCTGATATTGTTTTGTAGTATTGAATGTTCCTGATTAAGGCGTTCCTCTTGGCCGTCCGGTCATAAGAACGAAGAAGGGTTTAAAGGCCCTCTCTTTCCCATTCGATGGGGTGTTCTTATGATGTGTAGGGGTGCTGCGTGTTCGTCCTTAATCAGAAACCCAAAACTTACTTTCTGCAAAACCCTAGATCCTGAAACCCTAGGATTTATTGTGCATATTTTGTTTATGAACCCTACTTAATTAAGAATTAAGTTTATGGAATATTAATTAGGTCTAAAATTGAGAATTTCAGATCTAAGACATATTCATAATACTGGGTTCGGGCTTGGGTAGCTCAATTAGGTCTAAGCGGTTGATCAAACCGAATCAAGAGTTGGTTAGATGGGATCAACAATGCTTAAATTGACCAGCCTAATAGGATTAAGTCTGGGTCAAGATCGAGTCACGATCAAGCAAGACCTAATTAGGCTCAGAGGTTAGAGTCTGGATTGTAGGCTAACCCAATTGGTTCTGACTCAACAATTTGGTGTCTAAGGTAAGTTTGGCATAGACGACCGACTGGTTTTTAATTGGAAGCTACTCGACCTGAATGCGTTCTTGTACGAGTTAATGGCATATTCCTTCCACCGGTCTCACTTACCTGGCCATATCTGTTGACACAGTTCTGATCTGAGGTGGTCAATAATCCGAGCTAACCCATGCCACTAGGTTAGTCATAATTGTTATGACTAAGCCAAGTCTAGTTTAATGAGACCTGAATCAATTCTCCCTAAGAAAAGATTAAGTCTGAGGTCTTCCACCATTGTAGATGTGCGGGCCCTTCCCGGGGTTGATTGTTCTCGGCTGGATACAGTGGCTCAGTTGCACCGGGAAGATGCAACCATGTCTATTAGGCATTGGATGCTATGGGCTGGAGGATGAGTTGGGCTCAATATTCGGATACGGTGAGAGACTCAATTAGGAACCCAGTCTATGCAAATGGTGGGTCTGACTTAACTAAGGAGTGGATCAATATTCCGGATACGGTGAGATTCATGAATTAGAGACCAAGTTTGGGTGCACCATGATTAGAGAATCATTGAACAAGAGTTGTTCACTCATTGGCTAACCCATCACCAATAACTGTTAGGTGAGGTGATGAGTCAGTTGGTGAGACCGCACCACCCACTAGAAATCATTAATCGTGGAGATTTTCGCATCTCTACAGAGGGAGTGTAGGGATCCGAGAAAATAGTGGGAGCTAATTTGTTTAAAAATAAAATCCCTAAACAAATTGGTCAAGTCAAAATTACAGTATCTAACTAGAATCTTTGACTCTCTACAGGAATATGTCTGCGTCCAAACCCATTGGCACGTATCCTGGACACACATAGACTGACTGGACCCAATTATAAAGATTGGCTCAGGAACTACAAAATTATTTTGGGTTCCGAGAAGTTAACCCATGTTTTGGACCAGGACCCTCCCACATTACCAGCCCGTCCATCTGTTGAACAGAGAGCGTCTCTGGAAAAATGGATTGACGAAGATAATAAGGCCAGATATTACATGTTGGGCTCGATGTCTGATGAGCTCCAGCGCCAACATGAGGATATCGGGACTGCTCGCCAAATGTTGGCTCACCTGCAGGAGATGTTTGGTGAACAGAGTCGCGCAGCCAAATATCAAGTCACGAAAATGACTTTTTAAGGCTAAGATGCGTGATGGGCAGTCAGTCCAAGATCACTGTCTGACAATGATCAAGGACATGGAAGAGCTTGAGAAGCTCGGTGTGAAGTTGGACTTGGACCTGCAGAACGATATCATTCTGCAATCCTTGACTGATGCATATGGGCAATTCATCATGAATTACCACATGCATAAACTTCAGAATTCCTTGGCCGAGTTAATGAATATGCTGGTTACCGCTGAGCTTTCTATGAAAGGTTCTAAAGGCTCAGTTCTTGCTATGGAACGGACTTCTTCCAAAAGAAAGTCTTATGGAAAGAAAAAGAAGTCTGTGAAAAAGCAAAAGGTGGAAGGATCAAAGAAGAAGAAGGCAGAATCGAAGAAAAAGGCCGATGGCAAAGGAAAGTGTTTCCATTGCAACAGCGACGGCCATTGGAAGCGGAACTGCCCTACTTACCTGGCCACCCTGAAGAACAAGAAGGAAGGTCCTTCTGGAGGTATGCTCGTTATTGAGTCTAACCTTACGGTTTCTTCTGCATCCAGTTGGGTGCTTGACTCTGGTTCTAGTGCTCATCTGTGCACTTCTATGCAGGGTCTTGAGGATAGCAGGAGGCTGAGGGATGGAGACATGATCCTACGCGTTGGTAATGGAGCAAGAGTTGCTGCAGTAGCCGTGGGAACATACCCTCTTCGATTACCATCTGGTTTAGACTTAGTTTTGAAAGACTGTTATTATGTGCCTGCAGCTAGCAGGAATTTGATTTCTGTTTCATGCTTAGCACAAGAAGGTTATGTGATCACCTTCTTTAAGGACCATTGTAACATTCTTTATGAAAGAAATAAAATTGCAAATGGTTTCCTTATTAATGGTCTTTATCAGCTACATATTGATGTACCTGTTCTAACTATCGAGCAAAACGTGAATGCCAAACGACCTAGGGATAGTCCAAACGACAGATATCTATGGCACCTGAGATTAGGTCATATAGCAGAAGATAGGATCAACAAATTGGAGAAAAATGGGCTATTGAGTCCATTGACTTCCGAGTCATATCCAACTTGTGAATCCTTGTCTTCAAGGCAAAATGACTAAACTCCCTTTTGTTGGACATGGGGAGAGGGCCACAGATCTCCTTGCCCTAGTACATACTGATGTGTGCGGCCCATTTGATGTGCCGGCTAGAGGCAATTTTGTCTACTTCATTACCTTTACCGATGATCTGTCTAGGTATGGGTATGTGTATCTTATGAGACACAAGTCTGAAGCCTTTTGAAAAGTTCAAAGAATTCAGACATGAAGTAGAAAAACAAACTAGGAAAACCCATTAAGGTTCTTCGATCAGATCGAGGAGGTGAATACCTTAGCAGGGAATTCCTAGACTATCTCAAGGATAATGGCATAGTCTCTCAATGGACTCCACCAGGAACACCTCAACTCAACGGGGTTTCAGAACGGAGAAATCGGACTCTATTAGATATGGTTCGATCCATGATGAGCTTCACAGACCTCCCTGATTTTCTTTGGGGACACTCATTGTTAACTTCAATCTATCTACTGAATAGGGTTCCCTCTAAAACCGTTCCTACCACACCGTATGAGATATGGCACGGTAAGAAACCAAGTCTGAGTCATCTCAGAATTTGGGGTTGTCCGGCTCATGTCAAAAGACAACAAGCGGACAAGTTAGAGTTTAGGTCCTTCAGAGCTCGATTCATAGGATATCCTAAAGAGTCATTAGGATACTATTTCTACATTCCAGAAGACCACAATGTGATTGTGAGTCGACATGCCATCTTTCTTGAAAAATAGTTTATTCAAGATAGCGGCATTGGAAAATAGATCAAGCTTGATGAGAAAGTCTCACAAGCAGAACGAGCTAAGGACCAAGTGGAACCAAATCAGGTTGAGCCAATAAGAACACTACCTCCTCCACCTCGTAGATCGGAAAGAGTTTCCCGTCCCCCTGAAAGATACTTAGGTATTATTTCAGAGGATGTAGAGGAAATGTTCCTCGTAGGTAATGGTGCTCATGGTGATGATCCCAAAACCTACAACGAGGCGATATCAGATATCGACTCCGAGAAATGGCTAGAGGCAATGCAGTCAGAAATTGACTCGATGCACTCAAACCAAGTCTGGACCTTGGTAGATCCACCAGAAGGTATAGTACCTATTGGATGTAAATGGATCTTCAAGAGAAAGATTGGTGCAGATGGGAATGTGGAGACATTCAAGGCTAGATTGGTGGCAAAAGGTTATAGTCAACGCGAAGGCATTGACTATCAGGATACCTTTTCCCCAGTAGCTATGCTAAAATCCATCCGCACATTGCTTGCTGTTGCAGCCTATTTCGATTATGAAATATGGCAAATGGACGTGAAAACGGCATTCTTAAATGGATATCTTGAGGAAGATATCTATATGGAACAGCCGCTAGGTTTCACATCCAGTGATACTGATCACAAGGTTTGCAAGCTGCAAAGGTCCATATATGGACTTAAGCAAGCATCTCGGAGCTGGAACACTCGTTTCAATGATGTGATCAAAAAGTTTGGTTTCATCAAAAATGAAGAGGAACCATGTGTTTTCAAAAGGGTCAGTGGGAGCGCTGTTGTCTTCCTCGTATTGTACGTGGATGACATCCTCCTTATTGGGAATGATATTCCCATGTTGACATCAGTCAAGATGTGGTTGTCCAAGGAATTCTCCATGAAAGACCTAGGTGAAGCATCCTTTATTCTAGGAATTAAGGTCTATAGGGATAGACCGAATAGGATGCTAGGACTTTCACAGAAGATGTACATAGAGAAAGTACTAAAGAGGTTTAGTATGGAAAACTCTAAGAGGGGATTAATACCCTTCAGACATGGTATTCATCTTTCCAAGAAGATGTGCCCCAGCACACCTGAGGAAATAGAATGCATGAGCAAGATCCCTTATGCTTCTGCAATAGGGAGCCTCATGTATGCCATGCTATGTACACGACCTGATATAGCCCATGCTGTGAGTGTCACAAGCAGATATCAGTCAAATCCAGGTGAAGAACACTGGACTTCTGTGAAATGTATCCTTAAGTACTTGAGAAGAACTAAGGATATGATGTTGGTCTTTGGTAACGGAGAACTCCAAGGTCCAGGGATACACAGACTCGGACTTCATGTCCGATATAGATGATCGAAAGTCGACATCTGGCAGTCTGTTTGTGTGCAATGGTGGAGCTGTCAGCTGGAAGAGTTCCAAGCAAACGGTGATACCACCTGCATCCGCGATTACCTCAGAGAAATGGATGCCATTATGTCGAGGTCAAGAGAGTCAACTCCGCAGATAATGTGGCAGACCCACTTACAAAGCCGTTGGGCCAGCAGAAGATCGAAGCCCACCTTGAGAAGATGGGACTTAGACTTGTAGCCAATTGGCTTTAGGACAAGTGGGAGATTGTTAGATATATGTGCCCTAGAAGCCAGAATTGGCTGACACTTGTAATACACTTCTAGGGGCAAAATTATAATTTTGACTAAAATCAATAAATGGGTTATTTTCTATCACATATGTGTATTTAGTGTCTGTGATACATCCTTTGAGTTAATGGTAATGATAATTCATATTTTCAAGAGTTGAAAATTTAAGACATGAATAATCATTATTAACTCATAAATTGCTCCTGACCATAGGATCATCACGAGGATGGTGATTGATCCGGAAGGTTGGTGTACAATCGCTTCTCTTTAGTAGATGAGTCTTGAGTCTACGGTGTGGAGACACCGGAGCGAGAGTACAGGTACTCGTTAGAGAACGAGGGCACTGAGCGTGACCACCTCGAGTAGTCATTAGGGAGTCTACCTTCTCGTCAATGACTGACTCGATGCTGCAGTAGTGTGTCTGGTTCTTTGACCTGAGATGCATCGGCAGTTCACCTTGAGGGTGTTATAGTTTGACTACACCATTACTCGGTCTCCTAGCCATATGGAACCCTGAGGTGTATGTTGGCTATGACATGTTCATTGTAGGAACTGGATTGCATCAAGATGGAATCTATCTACCTCGGTGGTAGAGGAGTAGCCCTATGATGATCATGAGAATCAAGTCCAGAAATCCATGGCCATGGTAGAGTGAAATAATAGAAAGAGTTTCTATTTAGATTTTCACATTGGACTTGAATCGAATGATTACATCATATGACAGAGACTAGGGTTTGACGAGTTCACCTTAACCCTAATCTGATCGGGGCTCAAGATAGAAGAACTGAATCACACAGGTAGCTGCACCAAGAGGTTCGCATTCAGCTCTGATGGGTTGCCACCATATACTGCTAGGTGTCACTGGTGGATTTTGGGAGCAATTAGAATGATTTAGATGATCGATCATTCTAGCTGTTCGAATCAGAAGAGTTCTGATCCATCGAAAGGAGTTTCGATGATGTCGATGATAGAGATCATGACATATCCCATTACCATACAGAACTGAACCTAACTGGGTCACACAAACAAGGGTTTGAATCTGGTGATCATCAATTGAACTGATCTAGTTCAATTGATCTGAATGAGATTCAATTAGGTTCAAGGAAATCGTGCTAGCACTCGATTGAACCTAACGTTCTTCTTTTGCTATCATAAATAAGTTGTCCTGTCTGAGCCAAAGGAGTTTGTGCTCAAACAGAGGCCTTCATATGGTCTGACAGGAGGTTGTCCAAGGCAAAAAAGGTTGTCTTATTTGTAAGACACTACCTACCATTTTTGGTCACTTGCCATTTCTTGTTCTTTGACTTTGGTCAAAAGTCTACCTTTGACTGGTCAAACGTTGACCGTTGACACTTTGACTTTTGACCACATGTCATGCACCTATTGGAGAGCTGGTGGGGGCCTGTCCCCCTGCCAGAACCCAGCAAGGAGAAGGGCGCACGCCACCCTAGGCGTGTGCCGAAGTTGGAGGCGCCTAGGAGTCCTTGTTGGACAAGGACTCCATCTCCTTTTTGGATTCCAATTAGAGTTCTTCTAAGAACCAACTTTGACTGATCTTAGGCACCCTCTAAGGAGGAATCCAGGGGTCACTATTCCCACCAATCAGATTTAGATCTGATTTCACAAAGGATTGTGATTGGTTGGGAAGAAGAGGAGTTGGATCACGCTTAGTCTATAAATAAGACCCTGCGCCCAACTCAGATTCTGAGAAGATGCAATTCAATTGAGAAACCCCACACCTTAAGGCTGCCTCTCCCCTCCTTCTCCACGCCATAGTCTCTTCTCCCCTTGCTCTCCACGTCCAAAAGGAGTTTTGGACATTGGTTGGTGCGATTCAGATCAAAGAAAGGCGATCAAAACAAGAAGGCTGCTCTGCTGCAAAGGACGACTGCTCATCTTCAAAAGAGTTTTGAAGATCCTCCAAATCAGATTCAGATCTGATTTTTGGAGGCATGATAGAGAAGAAGAGGATCTCCAGATCCAACCAAAGTGGATACTGGTAGAGGCCAGGCGCTTGCGTGGCTAAGATCCAGAACCTTCCGCTGCAAATAGGATCATCAACAGGGTAATAGGATTACCCAAATCAGATAAATTAAATTTGATTTAATTTATCTTTTAATTCTATTTTATTAAAATAATAAGAATTAGATCTGAAACATATCAAGATCTGATTGGGATCAAGAGAAAAAATTTTGAAATATATCTCTTGATCTGATCAGATCTGAACGAATTTGGATCGGAAAATCAGGATTTTCCTTCATGTACATCTCAGAATTCCGAATGGCTAGGAGATCGAGTCATGGTATAGTCAAACTATAACACCCTCAAGGTGAACTGCCGATGCACCTTAGGTCAAAGAACCAGACACACCACTGCAGCTTCAAGTCAGTCATCAACAAGAAGGTAGATTCCTTATGACTACTCGAGGTGGTCACGCTCAGTGCCCTCATTCTCTAACGAGTATCTATACTCTCGCTCTGATGTCTCTACACCGTAGACTCAAGACTCATCTACTATAAAGAAGTGATTGTACACTAACCTTTCAGATCAATCATCATCCTCATGATGATCCTACGGTCAAGAGCATTTTATGAGTTAATAATGCAAATTCTTGTCTTAAATTTTCAACTCTTGAAAATAAGAATTATCATTATCATTAACTCAAGGGATGTATCACAGACACTAAATACACATATGTAATAAAAAATAATTTATTTTATTATTTATAGTCAAAATTATAATTTTACCTTTAGAAGTGTATTACAAATATCAGTCAATTCTCGCTTCTAGGGCACACATATCTAACAAAGCCTTGCATTGCACCTTCACAACGGTTGACTTTTTCTTCTTTTTCTTCTCCTCTCCTCCTTCTCTCTCGACAAGACGACCTTTGGCGGGGGAACTCGTGGATGCAAGAGGCACCGAATCCCTAGCAACATCAATCCCAACAATAGGGGGAACCTTAATAGGGTGAGGGACTTTGGCGCTCTCGGCAACTTCAAAAGTGGCGGCAGCACTAGGAGGAGCCATGGAGCTCAGGGCGATAATCTTCACCCTCTTCGAACTCTCTCTTGATACTTTTTTCTTCCTTTTTTGGGCATGAAATTCTTTGGCAAGTCTGTCAATAGTTCAAGCATCCATCTCTATAATAAATAAGAGATCATAATCAGCAATATCCACATATATACAAAATCCTATGAAAATTCAAAGCTTGCAGAAAAGTACCAGCCGGGTCGAGGGGATAAATCCATGTTGAACAGAGTTTGATCCTTCAATAGTTTGGGTAGAAGGGGAGCTCGGTAATTTCTAAGTTTACTAATAGAGTCACGATCACCGCTATCTAAACTAGGAGCTTGGCGGATTGACTTTCTAAGAAAATCCCAAGGAGGAAGCCCTAGCATTAAAGTTCGGCAAGATATAAAAAAGAACCTCTCCTTCCAGTTATGGATAGAAGAATGGGCACCTTTCAATAACCCTTTTTTGCTGAACTAGGGAGAAAAGTACCACCTGTTCTTTGCAGAAAGGTGGCACTTGAAGGTGTAGTAATTCCTAAAAAGGGAGATGGTTGGACGAACTTCGGCAAGATGGCAAAGAGAGAGGAATCCAATCAAAAATCTAAAGGAGTTTGGTACTACGGAGGCGTGCAAAATGTTCGAGAAGCGAATAAGACTAATTACAAAAAGTGGGAGAGGAAGCCTTAGTCCAGCACGAATGATTTCTAGGTATAGACAAAATCGGTTGGATGGGGGAGAGAAAGCCCGATCGCTAGGTCCAAGAAGTTCTAGTTCATACTTGGGAGGGACCCTATACAGGATCCTAATCAGTGAAAGGTCATCTAAAGACAGAGCAAGGAATGGTGCCAAGTATAAAGGTCAAATGGGATATACTTCTGAGTTCGGCCTCCTCATCAGAGTTGGGGTTTCGATAGGTTGGATCGGACAGACCCCAAGAATCGAATGATTGAGCAGTTTCAGAAGACATTTGGGTCAAACTCGAATATAGAAAATCCCAAAAATAGAAGAAAATAAAATACAGAACTGCTACCAAGAAATTGAAAGAACGAGATGCAAAAGATGTAGAAAAAATCAAGAGAAAAGTTTCAAAGCTAATCTAGTTAGGTCTAGAAGATCAATGAGATGACTGGCACAGTAGGAAATGAACGAAAAAAATGCCGGCAAGCGAAGAAATCGGAAGAAGGAATTGGAGTGCTCTCAGGCAGAAGGAAGAAAACAATGGAAGGAAAGAGAAGAGTGTAAGGAAGAATGAGTCCTTAGGAGAAAGTGCCAGACCTAAATATCCCATAGAGTTTGAAGTGGTTATGATGGAAAGGCTCCTCCAGTCGGTCTCCAATTGACATGTGTCCCACTCATTATGACAGGCGATTTGTGGTCGATAGGACCATAATTGCACCGTACTTAGGATAGCATCTCAGTGGGAGTCTTGAAATTTGTCTTTTTGGATCACTTTGAATTTAATGAGGCTTCGGTGCTAGCGCGATAAACGTCAAAACTTTCTATCCCGCTAGTGCTAAATTTAGATCAAAACTTCGATAGTCGCCTATTCTATACTTCCTTTCCTCAAATTTTGAACTCGAGAGTAGGAAGACTATTATTGAGAATAAACCCTGCTCCTGTCAAACTTTGGATTGATGTCTGATCGAGAAGAATTCTCGATCATGGAAGAGTTTCAACCATGGCTTCTCTTGTCCCTGGGTTGACCGACCTTTAGTATGCCTGCCGATCATTGGGACTGCTTGGATGAACACCCTTCGGACTTCTCCTCCAGACGAACTTTTTCCAAACTTCTCCTTCAGTCAAACTTCATTCGGACTTCTCCTTTAGTCAAACTTCCTCCAGACTTTTCCTTCAGACAAACTTCCTCTGGACTTCTCCTCTAGGTAAACTTCTTCCAGACTTTCCCACCAGATGAACTTCCTCCGGACTTCTCCTCCAAATGGACTTCTCCTTCAATCAAACTTCCTCTGGACTTCTCCTTCAATCGAACTTTCTCTGGACTTCTCCTCCAAATGAACTTCTTTTGGACTTCCCCACCAGATCAACTTCCTTCAGACTTCTCCAGACGGACTTCTCCTTCAATCAAACTTCCTCCGAACTTCTCCTTCTGTCGAACTTTCTCCAGACTTCTCCTCCAGACGAACTTCTCCTTCAATCAAATTTACTTCGGACTTCTCCTTTAGACAAACTTTCTTTCTAGATAGATGTTTCCATCAGTCGAACTCCCTCCGAATTCCTTTCAGTTGTCGAAATAGCTTCTTCCGATCGAACCTTTCTCGCTACTGATAGTGGTTCAGTCCAAACTTCAATAATTAAATCTCAACCATCTGCATGTCACAATAGTGGATGCATCGCAATAATAGACACTATCCTTTGTAACAAACCCCACATAGCCTGAATGGCCCACTACTTAGCAGTTGCGGCTGTCACCATCAGTTTGTTACAGGCTCTGTCTATAAAAGAGATTCTCCAAATACATTTTCTCCAAGCTCTCTCCTTCATCTCAAAACTCTGCTACTTTTTCTACTAAGCATTCCATTTCTGTTGGTCGAAAGGCTGATTTGACCATTGGAGGGTCCTATCGGAGCCACCCCACCTCCGATTTAGACTTCTTTTGCAGGTCCCGACGGTGACCTCGGCTTCTTCAGCTCCAGTCAGTTCCAGCATCAACCAGATTCTGTACCAACAAACACATATCATGCAATGTTAATAGCTTCCGTCCAAAAGTATTTTGGAAGGTTGCTTTCACAAAGCATGGTCCGTGCCATTTCAATTAATGTTCTATTCTTTCTTTCCACCATCCCATTTTGTTGGGGTATCCTATGGGGTGAAAAATTATGGTTTATTCCATTCTTTGAACAAAAACTTTCAAATTTTTGATTTTCAAATTTTGTGTCATGATCACTTCTTATATATGAAACATCATATTTTTTTTTCTTTTGTGATTTTGTTAAATAGCTCAATAAACATGTCAAAGGCATTATCTTTATGAGATAAAAATAAAACCCAAGTATACCTTGAAAAATCATCGATTATAACAAAACCATATCATTTTGCTCCTAGACTTGTAGTTGAAATTAGTCCAAATAAATCTATACAAAGTAACTCTAGAGGTCAAGTAGTTAAGACAATATTTTTGGAAATGAAAGATGATTTTGTTTGTTTTCCAAATTGACAAGCTTTGCAAATCTTATTCTTTTCAAAATTTATTTTGGATAAACCTTTTACTAAGTCAAGCTTAATTAATCCAGACAATGAGTCTTTGCTTACATGACCTAGCCTATTATGCCATATCCAATTAGATTCATTTACTTTAGCATTCATAGCAACAAGACATTCAAAATTTTCATTTTTAAGTTCATTAAGATCAATAATATAAACATTATCATGTCTTCTTTCTATGAACTTAATGCTATCATCAAATGAATTAGTTACTATACAATAAGATAATTTAAATGAAATATTGAAATTTTTATCACATAGTTGACTAATACTAAGTAGATTGTGCATTAAACCATCAACTAGCAATACATTTTCTATACAAGTAGAGGGTGTGATCAAGATGCTACCGTGATCAATAATTTTACCTTTACCATTGTCACCAAATGTCACTACACCTCCATCTATTGCTTCAAGAGAGATAAATTAGGATCTATCTCCCGTCATATGCCTCAAACATTTGCTATCTAGATACCATCTTCTTTTAGTTCTCATGGATGCCAAGCACACCTATACATGAAATCAAGTAGATTTAGATACCCAAGTTAACTTGGGTCCTTTAAGATTAGCACAAATGGTTTCTTTTGGAATCCAAATTTGTCTTATCTTTGATTGGTTTGTATTTAATTTCTTATTTGCATTCATTATGCATTCAAATGCTTTGTGTCCAATTTTGTTACATTTAAAATAAGTTATAATTTTTCTTTTATCTTGTGATCTATCAAACATATTTCTTAGAAATTTTTGTTTTCTTTATGGATTGTATCCTTAATCGACTTTATCTAAAACCATCTTTTGATTATCAATCATTGTTTGAAGATTTTTTGAACTAATCATGTACCTATCCACAATTGGTCTTAGTCTTACTATTTCATCTTGCAAAGATACATTCTTTTCAATGGATTCATCTAATTTATTTTATAGTTCTTTCATATCTTCTTCTACTTTAGCTTTGTCTTTGGTTAAGAGTTGGTTATATTTCTTTAGTTCTTTATTCTTATGTGATAGCTTCTTAAAATCACCAATTAAGTCATTAAAAGCATCATACAACTCTTCAAAAGTAAAATATGAAATTGAAGTATCATCGTTTATCTCATCATCATTGTGTGCCATAAGGCAAAGATTTGCCTTTTCTTCTCTTTGATATTCTTTCTCAGTTGAGGAAGAGTCCTCATTATTACTCCATGTGGCTTTATATGATTTCTTCTTTGTTCTCTTGGAGCTTTTCTTCAACATGAGATAGTCCATCCAGAAGTGTCTAGGTCTCTTGAACTCATAGCAAAGTGGTGGTTGTTTCTTTTTTTTCTTCTCTCTCTTCGCTGCCTTCTCCCTTATTGCATTTTCTTCTAGGCTCAAATTTCTTTCTTCTTTTCATGAACTTCTTGAATCTTCTTGCTATCATGGCCATCTCCTCATCATCTTTTGAATCTTCTTCGAAATCACTTTCTTCTTCATGGATGGCAGCAGCCTTGAGGGCTATGGTTTTCTTTTTCTTCACCTCATCTTCCTTCCCTTGGTTCATGTTTAGCTCATGAGTCATAAGAGATCCAATAAGCTCTTCTTAAGCTAACTTATTTAAGTCCTTTACTTCTTGAATGGTAGTCACTTTTGGCTCCCAATTCTTTGACAAGGACCTAAGAATTTTTCGCACAACATCACTATTAGAAAATCCTTTCCTAGACTCTTTAAACCATTTAATATATCGATGGATCTTGTGAACATTTCGATGATAGTTTCATGTGATTCCATTTTGAATAATTCATACTTGTGTACCAACATGTTTATCTTGGATTCTTTGACTTGATTAGTTTCCTCATGGATAACTTCAAGTCTATTCCAAATTTCTTTAGCAGATGAACATGCTGATATCCTATTAAACTCATTTGCATCCAAAGCACAATATAACATGTTCATTGCTTTGGCATTGAGTTGTGCATCTCTTTTGTCATGTTTATCCCAATCTTTTTCAGGCTTTGGAATGGACACGCCATCAATTATGATTGTGGGTGTATAGAGGTCTTTCACTATAACATTCTACATGTCATAGTCTTGTGCTTGTATAAATATCCTCATTCTTGCTTTCCAATAGGTATAATTATTTTCATTGAAAAGCGGTGGTCTATTGGTTGATTGTCCTTCAACCAATGAATTTCCAATTGGATTTGCCATTAAATCTTTGGCTCTATGACCGTTAGATCAATAACTAATATTAGAGAACTCGCTCTGATACCACTTATTGTCCAAGGATGGCCACCCAAGAGGAAGGATGAATTGGGTGTTTAAAAATTTAGATTCTAATTAAACTAAATTTTAATATAGTGTGCTTGGTGAAATAATATGAGACACAAGTATAGAATGAGAGTAGTGTAAACAACACAATGACAAGCACAAGAGACCAAGCTTTTATAGTGGTTCAGTGCCAAACTCGGTACCTACGTCTACTCCTTAAGTAAATCATTTGAGAGTTCAACTAAAATCACTCAATTGATTATAGTTCGATTATTTTTCTTAGGCTCATAATTCAATTTAGTTGGTTTTGATCTAGGCTAACCAACTACAATCTTTACAATGTTTTTCCAGGCTAATAATCAACCTCAATTGGTTTTGACCTAGGCTTACCAATCAAACCTTTATAATATCCAACTTTAGGCTTGAACCAATCCCAAGTTTCTCACTCTAGGAAACTTATAAAAAGATAAAATACAATCATAATATTTAAAGAAGTTTAGAAAGAAAAACTCAATGAAGTCCAAAACGAAGAGTTTGCAAGATGGAAGGCTTGATTGCTTTGCTCTACTTCTTAAATGCTTGAAAGAAGTTGGTGAAACTCTTCAATACTTGTATCTTGACTTCTCTCAACCTTAGGATGATTGGAAGGATAAGAAATATTTAGAAGAGTAGATCCTTCGCTTTACTTAATAGCTCTTACAATCAACGCACTTGGTATAGGCTTGTAAGCTCTTGAATATATGTTGCAAAAGTCCTCCTTAAAGTTCTTAAATGTTCCTTGCATATTCTAAGGCTTTTCTACCACTTTAAAACCTTTGAAGAAGTCCCATTTAATTTTCTAGCCATTGGGCACAAAAATCTTATCGTTGGAAAAAAGTTGGAGCTAAAAAAATATAGTTCTAGAAAAAAACTAGCCATTACAGTGACTTAGTCGACTAACCTTCTTGACTTAGTCGACTAAGTCCCCTGCTTCTCAACTTTAGCCTTTTCTACACTTTTTGTCTTGTGCAGTCTTCTAAGATATAGTCGACTAATCTCTAAGACTTAGTCGACTAAGTCCCCTGGATCCAAAATTTTGGCTTTTCTATGCTTCGTGTATTCTGCTATCTTTTGATACTTAGTCGGCTAAGTCTCTGACTTAGTCGACTAAGTCTCCTAGGATCTAAATTTTTATTTTTTTGTGCTTTCTGCTTTTGCTATTCTCTGATACTTAGTCGACTAACTCCTGACTTAGTTGACTAAGATGCATGACAAGCATGCCATTTGATTTTTGACAGCCTTTCTTCTCTAATTTCTTTTATAGGCTAGATTTGCTTCCAAAATTTAATTTATATCTTATTAACCATTCTTTCTAGGGTGTGTCAATTCTTGATTTTCTTCAAGAGCCTCTTGATTGATGGTACTCCATTTGTTTGATGAAATTTGAAGGAACCAAATCTAGGGTTTCGTAGATAGATTTTGAAACTTTTTCAAGATCTCACAGCAAAAGATTTAAATAAATCTAAAATTTATTTAAATAATCATGTAAATACCTAGATCTCAGATCTATTATATGATTAAGATATGATATTAAATTAAAAATTAAAATCAAATAAAAAAAAAAAGGTTGATCAAATCAACCTAAATCTACAGTACATCAAATGTAGGTATGAAGTTTATAGATCAGATCTATTACCTGAGCAAGTTTAGATGTTCTAACTTACTGATCCAAGCTTGAGAATGAAGTCATGAGCCACACATGCATCTGGTCTCTAGGAGTTATCCGGTCTCTAGGAGTCATGCACATGAGCCTACGATCTCTGATCTGAAGTTCGATGTAGAAAATCAGCACAGCATGCTAGTACTATGCTGATGCTTCTTCGATGGTCGATCCGATGCTCTCTTCTTTAAAATTTGGTCTCTGCAAAATATGTAAAAGAAGATGAGAGTTTGCTGATCTAAAACTCTCTCAAAAAAACTCAAAAGAAAGGAGGAGAGATTAAAAATAAAACTACCCTAGAAGAAGACCCTCTTCTTCTTCTCTTTTCTCTCACCTAGACACCTAGTTTGGTGCATATGGAACCCCCATGCCCAAGGACCCCCTTCCTTTGATTTTTTTCACACCCCAAACTACTCCCTAAGTGTTGTATTCCACAAAAAAATTAAAATAAAATTCATCCAATAAATAGAGAAAAAGAAGAGTCTAAGTTAGGTCAAACTTATAGACTAGGAATATCTAAACATGGAAAGTTGTTGGGGCGTCCAACTCTTGGGCACCTCCTCCACAATTTTTGGCATGGACCAGCAAGCAAGGGTGCATAAAAATGGAGATTATTTTTGTAATATAAGAGAAAAAATAATTAAAAGAGGGGGTGTCACTCAAGGGAAGATGTTTTGTTCAACAAGGATTCTATCTCATAGAATCCTAAGCAAAACCAATTCCTCCTTTGACTTGGTTTTCCACCTAACTTCCAAATATGACATGGAGGGAGAGACGGGAATGGAAATCAGGAAGAAAGGGATTTTCCATGAAAAATACCTAAAAGGTAGGTATGGGGGTGTCGGGACCAAGGTGGCGCAAGGAGATAAGGAGTCCAAGTCACACTAGGACTCCTATTTTGACTTGATCAAATAAGATCTTTTAACCAAATAAAATTAAGATTAAATCAACAAAATTAAATAACACCCTAACCCATTTAAGGACTTAGTTAAATCAAATTAAATAATATTTAATTTTAATTTATTTTCTAATTAAATTAAAAAATTGGGTTAATCTGAGTCCTAGTTAGACTAGGACTAGTTCTTTCTTGCACTTGGCTTATCTAATAAATCAATTGAACTTGATCCAATCAAGTCCAAACCAAATCTAATTAAATTATATTTAAATAGACTTAATCTCAGCTTATTAGCTTAATCAAATTAAGTTAATTAGCAATCTAATTGCTAAACGATCCTCCTACAACACTTGCACTAGGTTAAACATCAATCGTATTGATTGTTTAACCCTAGAACGGTTCTTAATTGTTGGTCAACCATCCGATCAGATCATAAGCTCTAATGTGTATGACCTCATAGGTTCAAACCTAAGCTGATAGCATAGAAATAAATTTTTATACCAATCAAAGTGACCATCTAGCAATGATACCCGACGGTTGGATAGGTTGAAGGTGTAGAACACCATCCTTAGAACCCATGCGGAAATAGTTTTCATATAATTCATCTCCTTGACCATAATGCTCATAGAATACCTCAGAGTTCAACTATCAACTCTGATCAGGTTGTCCATATTGTATTTCAAAATATCAAATTCATCTGATGGATTACCCTAGCTAAGGTTTTGCTCTATTAAAATACAGTGATACATTCTTCTCCAACTCTTGGAGTGGTCAATTCCATCTTGATCACACTCTAACTTCGCAAGTACTTGACTATGCCCAGAAGCCTTTCATTGCTAAATTAGAAATTCAGTTAGTCTGTACCAAAGCATAGTGAGTTGCTTGCAAGTCACTAAGGTGATCTCAGGTTTAAGGGATACTTATACCTATATCCTATCAGAGACATTCTCGATGGTTGAATGCTCTGTAGTTGATCACGTTCAATGACTATGTACCCATACATCTCATCTGTATGCCATACCAGTGTCTCCAAACATCTTGGTTAGGAGGATAACCAACCTATATGGCATACAGCGATCTATGCTCGATAGATGCTGTCGTCCTAATTAACAGCCTATCATTTGGTCGTGAACAAATTTAAGGACTAATCGATAAATCCTCTCTTTATCGAAACTAAATAGTCCTAAGGACTTCATCATAACAATGGAGTTCATTAGAAGATATAAACTTATGATGAAAAAAATGCCAAAATATTTTTCATTAATTAATAAATCAATTACAATATCTCAACTGTCAATAGGCTGATGATTGACTTTGGGATATAAGTTTCAACAACTCTCACTTGTGCTAAAGCCACTCGGCATAGTATCTAATACCCATCTTTGATTTATGGTTATCGAACTCCTTGATTGCTAGGGCTTTAGTGAAGGGGTCAGCTAGGTTTTTCTTTCCATTAATCTTCTGAAGGTTAATGTCACCATGGTCCACGATCTCACAGACCAAATGAAAGCAGCGTAGAATGTGCTTTATTCGTTGGTGTGCTTCGATTCCTTTGCTTGAGCTATGGCGCCAGTGCTATCGCAGTAGAGCAGGACTGGACCATCAATGGAGGGTGCTACTCTAAGCTCGATGATGAACTTTCTCAGTCACACAGCTTTTTTTGCTGCATCTGATGCTGCCATGTACTCTGCTTCACAAACAGAGTTAGCCACTGTACGCTCCTTGGAACTTTTTCAATAGATAGCTCCACCAATTAGAGTAAAGATATATCCTGACACACTTTTACTCTGATCATGATCAGATTGAAAGCTGGAGTCTATAAACCCACCAGCTTCAGATCTGACTCACCATAAGCCAACCATTGGTCCTTAGTATTTCTCAAATACTTAAGGATGGTTTTAACCATCTTTCAGTGATTTTCTCTAGGATCAGATTGGTATCTACTCACTATTCCTAGTGAGTATGCAATGTCTGATCTCGTACATGTCATTGCATAAATAATAGACCCCACTGCTGAAGTATATGGAATTCTACTCATACGCTCTCTCTCTCTTCAAGAGTTGTCGAATAATTCTTCTTAGAGAGAGAAATTCCTTGGCCTGTTAGAAGATAGCCCTTTTTAGAATTCTCCATGTTGAACCTCTTCAGCACAGTTTCTATGTACGTGGATTGGGATATACTAAGGATCCTTTTAAATCTATCCCTATAGATCTTCATCCCTAGGATGTAGGATACTTCATCCAAGTTTTTATGGAGATTGTTGATTAACCAATTTTATTTCTTCGGCGGAGATATATTGCATTAAGAGAAAATCATCCACGTACAAAATAAGAAATAGCACTGCTGACCATTTTCATTTGAAATGCAGGGTTCTTCTTCATTCTTAACGAAGCATACATTTTGATCACTTTATCAAAATGCATGTTAAACTCCGAGATGCCTACTAAAATCATAAATGGATCTTTGAAGCTTGCACACCTTTGACTCATTTGTGGTTGTGAATCCTTCAGTTGTATTTATACCCTCTTCAGTGCAACTTCTCCATTTAGGAAGCTATCTTCAATTCATCTGCCAGATCTCATATCCAGATGCAGCAATCGGCAGCAAATCCGAATAGACTTGAGCATTGCCACAGAGAGAACATCTCGTTATAGTAGTACCATAATTTTGATATCCCTTGGAAATAAGACGGGCTTTATAGGTCTCCACCTTTCATCTATCCTCCTTGAAGATCATTTATGGTTACCTTTAGTGGGTCAACTAATGTCCATTACACGTTGACCTCATGGATCCATTTCGAATCTCATGCTTTTAGCCATTTTCAAAGTCGAATCTTCACATTGCATCATATAAGTGATTGGATCCTCATCATTCTAATCGAGTTCGATGGGATTACCATCTTAGACCAAGAATCCAAGTATCTATTTGGATTGGTGGGTACTCCGTCGGATCGCCTTAATGGTGCGAGTTCACTAGGCTCAAATTTGATCTGATCAAATCCACTTAGGTTCAACATTCTGTGGTGACTTTCTACCGATTAAACTTATCAAGTTCAACCTTAGAGCGCATCCGAAGAAACGTTCTTTTCAAAAAAGTTGCTAAGCTGACGAATATCTTTTGTTCATCAGATGGTAAGAAATACTATCCTTTGATCTTCTTTTGGATTCTATGAATTGTACACTTATCAGACCTAGTCCAAGTTTTCATAACTACCATTGATAAAGCGGACAACTTGAAAACTATAAGGTGTGAAGTGTAGTTTAGGCTCCTTTCATATCGCATATGGGGTTGTAAACAGACTTACGTTGGAATTCTATTTAAAGATAATAAGTTGATTCGAGTGCCTATCCTAGAAGGATATCGATGGAAATCCATCATGGATTTTCTATGATATATTTTGTAGTTTCTCTTTGACACACCATTACGCTTTGTGGTGTTCTGAGGAGGGTCATTGAAAGAGAATTTCATTCTCTCTAGATATGTGAGAAATTCATCAGAAAGGATTTCCCTCCTGAGTCAGACCGAAAGAGTTTTAATACTCTTCTAGTTTATTTTTTTACTTCACTTCGGATCATTTGAACATTTTAAAAGAATCCAACTTATGTTTCATCAGATAACATATCATGTTTGGATAAATCATCTGTGAAAGTGATGAAGTAAATATCCATCTCTGGCACTTGTGCTCATTGGTCCACATACATCAGTATGTACTAGACCTAAGAGATCATTAGCTCTCTCACCTTTTCAAATAAAAGGTGACTTAGTCATTTTACCAAGAAGATAGGACTCATAGGTAGGAAATGATTCATAATCATTAACTTCGAGATTTCTCTTGGATCAATCTATTATCCTATTTTTATTTTGGATCTAGTCTACATGTCATAGAGATATCTGATACACTATCTTATCTAGGATGCTTCCAGTAGAATAGACACATTACAGTGTTTGATAAAATATATATACCCTGTTCAATTGTCTATAGAAAGCAGTAACACGATTTCAATGGCATACAAACTCATTTCTTTATTAAAATTTCATAATTGTTCATAGCCAAAAGGTCTACAAAAATGATATTTAAAAAGAAACTAGGATAGAAATGACAATCACTAAGAACAATGGTATGAGATTCAAATATAAGTTTCAAAATTCCTAAAGCTAGAATTGGAACTGATCTTCCATCTCTAACATTCAGGAATCTCTCGCCTTGCTCAAATCTTTTACTGACCTGCAACCCCTACAATGAATTACAAATATAGTAAGGGCTACCGATATCCAATACCCAGATAGTAATATCACAAATAGACACTACTACAAAAATGACCTATGGCAGCGATTTTCAAAACTGCTGCCATAGCTTCTACGGCAGCGATTTTCATTAACTGCTACTATAGGTCGGACCTATGACAGCGGTTTTTGTAAATGCTGCTATAGGTTCGACCTATGATAGTGATTTTCTATAATCACTATCGTAGATCGAATCTATAGTAGCGGTTATAAAAAGTTGCTGCCATAGATCGACCTATAGTAGCGGTTCATTGTAACCGCTGCCATAAGTCGGACCTATAGCTGTAGTTAGTAAAAATCGCTACTATAATCTGATTTATGGCAGCGGTTAATTATAACCGCTGCCATATATATATATATTTAAATATTATATAATTTTAAAATTTAATGCCCATTTTCATCATTTATTATCTAAAAAATTATCATTAGAGTGTCATCGCAAAAGGTCGCCTCGATCCAATGGCCCTAGCTTCATCGATCAGAAAAATTTAATTTCGACGACCATGAATGATGATGCGATGATCTAATAGATGGAGACCTCCGATGGATCCAAAAATTTGTAACGACGATCTTGGTGATGTTTGTAGCATACTATCAAAGTTTCACTTCAATTAGATATCGTTATCTTGGTTGATTTAGTATAGGTTAGTTTCGACCGTTAAATGATAAACGAGTAATCAAAGGACCAAACAGTGTTCGATTATGAGATAATTTTTTTTATAAATGATCTTGGCTACTACTATAATCATTTTTTATGATGGTGATTATAAAATTCAACTCATGATATGAAGAACGATCTAAAACTATATGTCTCCTGATAACCATTTTGAAACTTTACTGGTTGTTATGCTCATGCTTTTACAATATCTGCCTCATGAATAATTTATATGAAAATAATTTGAATTTTACTATCATCACCATATAAAATATTTAAAATTATAACAAATATCATTTAACTAAAAAATTATCTCATAATCGAACGTCGTTTAATCCTTTGATTTCTTATTTCTAATTTAACGATCGAAATCATTCCATACTAAATTGACCATGATAACGATATCCGATTAAAGTAAAACTTTGATAGTATGCTACAAACATCATTAAAATCATTGTTGCAGTTTTTTGAATCCATCGAAGGTCTTCATGTATCAGATCATCGCATCGTCGTTCATGATCATCAAAATTAAATTTTCTGATCGATGAAGCTAGAGCCATCAGATCGAGGCGACCTTTTACGATGAAACTCTAATGATAATTATCTAGATAATGAATGATAAATATAGACATTAAATTTTAAAATTATAAAATATTTAGAAAAAAAATAAGAAAAAAATTATTTTCAATCTATGGCAGCGGTTATCAAAAATCGCTGCTATAGATTTACAATAGCGGTTATAGAACCACTACCATAGAGCTATGGCCGCGATTTTGGATAACCGCTATCGTAGATCTATGGCAGTGGTTCGATAACCACTGTCGTAGATCTATGGCAGCGGTTTGATAACCGCTATCGTAGGTTAGGTTAAAAATTTCTAAATTTTTTCTTTCCTCCCATGCGCGCTCGATCTCTCTCGGCAAAGTCGGCCAGAGGAATCTATTCTCCACAAGAACCAACAACAAGGTCGGCAGAAAATCAGATCTCTCTCGAAGGCAAAGTTCGGCCAGAGATAAGATCATTTCCGAACAACAAAGGTCGGCTAGAGATAAGATCTCTCCCGAACACAGTGCACGGAGACCTTGGGACGCGCCAGGATAAGATCTCTCCGAACAAGGTCGCGAGAAAAAGTTACGCACCGCCAGAGATAAAGATCTCTCAGGCAAGTGCCCAAGAAAAATCCGAACAAAGCTCGGCCTGTAGGGGAGATCTTGCTGCAATGAGATAAGATCTCCCCGAGCGCGCCACTTCACTTCGGCTGCAGAGAGATAAGATCTCCCCGAGCGCGCACTTCACTTCGTGACCAGATTAAGACTTCCCCGGCGCGCACTTCACTTCGACTGCAGGAGATAAGATCTCCCCGAGCGCGCACTCACTTCGGCTGCAGGAAGGTAAGATTCTCCCCCGAGGGAAGCTCGACCGTAGGAGAATAATCTCCCCCGAGCGCCACTTCAACCTCGGCTGCAAGATAGGAGGTCTCCTCGACTCGACTTCAATTGACGAAGATAATGCCCCCCGAGGAGCTCAATCCGACCTCGACCGAAGGAGGCGAGTCTTACTTCGGCTTCAACATCATTCATCGACTTTAGCCGGAAACGAGTTCCATTTCAACTCCAAAAACATCGACTGAAGATGAGGTTCCCCAGCCTCAGCCTCAACTTCAGCGTCAATCTTGGCTGAGATGAAGACTCCCGACTTCAGATGCTACAAATGCGGAGCCTGGAAGAAGACTTCGGGCAGTTCGCCTATTTCGGTACTCCTTCCTTCAATTTTGTGAACTCGGAGTGGGGGGGCTACTGTTGGAGATAAATCCCCTCCTGCCGAAGCCGGCCCAACGCTCAGCCCAATGTAACCAGTAGCCGCTGAAGAGCTTTAGCGCCAGGCACCAGGCCGAGCCCTACCACGGCCGAACTGCCTAGAGGCCGAACTCCCCTGCGCCAAGCTCCGGGCCGAACTCCCTCCGCCCGCCGAACTTCTCAGCAGCCGAACTCCTTCGGACTTCCCACAGTCGAACTCCTTCGGACTTCCCACGGTCGAACTCCTTCGGACCGCCCCAGGCGAGCCCATGCAGCCGAACTCCTTCGGACTTCCCCACAGCCGAACTCCCTTCGCGACTTCCCATGGCGAACTCCTTCGGACCGACCCAGGCGAGCCCATGCAGTCGAATCCTTCGGACCCCACGTCGAACTCCTTCGGACTTCCCACGGCCGAACTCCTTCGGACGCCCAGCAGCACCATGCAGCCAAACTCCTTCGGACCCCACGGCCGAAGACTCTTCGGACTGACTTCAGGCGAGCGCAAGTGGCCGAACCCCTTCGGACCGACCCTAGGCGACCGAGAACTCCTCAGTGAGCCCTGGCCGAACCAACTAGCAACCGAAGTCCTTCACACTGGCCAGACGAGCTTCTTCGGGCCTCCTCAGCGGTCGAACTCCTCGGCAACCGTCCCGCGGCCGAACTCTACAGATGGCCCGACCTTCAGCCAGACGAATCCCCCCCAGCTTCCCTTCGGCCGAACTCTGTTTACAAGTCCAAACTCCATCGGACGAACTGTCGCCTGCAGCAAGACAGGACGGGCCTTCCTCTCCGTACCGGACTCCATGCGGCCGACGACTCGCCAGTATGGCTCCCACGACTACCGGACGACGCCTTCCTCTCGTACCGGACTTCCATGGGCCACGACTCACCGGTATGGCTCCCACGATCTACGGACGACGCCCTTCCTCTCCGTACCAACTCCATGCTGCCCGACGACTCTCTGCAGATGGCACAGCCATCGCCATCACATAAGCTCCCTATAAAGGACCCCTCCCGACATACTAAGGCTAGGCTCTCTGAACTCTCGACTCTCTAAGCTCTCCTCCTCACCTCTAAGCTCCGGAACTCATTCCGAGCACTCCATTACTGTTGGCCGGAAGCTAACTTGACCGTCGGAGGGTCCTGCCGGAGCCACCACCCCACCGGTTCCGGATGGGACTTCGTTTTGCAGGTCCCCGGCGACGCCCAGCGGCCTCGATCGCGGCGACCTCCGACGGCGACGGATTTCTGCACCAACACCAATTATATTAGGCTAAGCATCAGACTAGACTTCGACAGAAGCGGGGTTTATCCCCAACTTATACTAATATATTTAATACTTACAAAAATATGCCCGATCGTGGCGTTCATCGGCCTACCCATCTTGTCCGTGCGGCTGGATTGAAAGATCTCGCTACAGTTGGACATCACTCCATCTCTTATCAGCTATAACAAAGAACAAAATTATCAGAAAGATGATAAAAAATATGAATTTAATTTATCTAGTAAGATTTAGAATTAGTTACCTCTCTATGCACATGATTGGTCATAGACTTGTGGTCTAGAGTGTGCGTATACTCCTAGGCGGCACAGTTCTCTTGATTCTGACGGAAGGTAGCCTAACAAGTATTCAAATAAATAATAAATATTTAAAAAATATTTAAATAAAACTTTATGCATGTTGAAAAATTTAAAAGTTAAGAATTTTATCTCAAACTCCTAGCTCCTCAAGTGTCTAACCATCCTCTCCCACTAACTCAGAGGACAGTCCTGTATCCAGGGAACAAGCTCTTCTAGAATGTCTCATCAGTGCTCGAGCCATCCTCTGTAGAGCTTAATCTTATAACCTAGGTATAACTCTCTGATCTTCTTCAGTCGGGCATCTCGAGCCCTCTCGTAATCGAGAAAGTTGTACCTTCTCTGCATAAATTTATCAAAAATTAGTTACAAAATTATTCTAATTAAACATACATAGCGTAAACATATAAAATATATAAATATAACTAAGATGTATGTACTTACCCATATCTCCTCCCATACTCGGTCCCTGATGGCAGCATCCATCAAACGTCAGTCTTTGGGCTCTACGGGAATGATGTCCGACCACCTCACAAGCACTCCAAAAAAGGAATGCATCTCTCATGCGGTCTCCCCTACCGGCCTCCCCTCTACATCATAATAGACCATCACCTGATGCTGATGGTTCCACACGTGTGCCATACGTGTGGGACCATGAAATATTTGGCGGGATGATGCACCTACAATACAAATACGTTATGCAAATATATAAGTATACAAATACTATATAAAAAATAAAGTTGTGCTAATATAATAAAAACGTACACTCAGATGCTTGTGTAGTAGCATGCCTCAGATATGGACGATGGTAGAGGCTCAAATATCAGTGGAGTAGATGCCGTCGGTGGAGGTCCCTGAGAAGTCGATGTTAAGGTGGATGGAGTATGCTCCAACTGCTCCTCGAATGCTGAACTACGCATAACCCACCGAGGGACAGGGGTGAAAGCTAGATGGCATTTTGGTGCCATCATGATCTGCAACGTTAATGAACATTAATCAATATAATATGTTGAACAATAATATTAGTATAGCATCAATAAATAGTCTCTAATATGTACACTAATCAATTGATGGGTCTATCGTTATGCAATACAATAAACAAAAGCAATAAGATATAAACATCCAGAAAATGTTATGCAATAAATTCTACAACATGAATTACATTCATAAATAATTAAAGATGAGCAATAGTCATAGATCGGATCTCTTGCACAAACCTTGGTGTTAATCTAAAATCCTGAAAGAAGAACAAAGTAGATGATGGTGGCACCTTAGGGCTTAAAGTTAGAACCTTAGAGAGACATATCAAATTCTGTTTGCTCAGAAGCTGAGCCGGCTCCATGCCTGAGACAGCTAGCTCCATGCCTAAGACATTTGGCTAAGGTCCTCCCCAACCAGCTCGATCATGATCCGAGCCGGCTCGACTATGTGCCATCCCCTCGATCACTCTCTCACTCCCTCTCTCCCTCTCTCGATCACTCTTGTCGGTGACAGCGGTGAGGCCGAACCCCTCCCTTCTAGCTTTTCTATCTCTCGATCTTCCTCCCTCCCTCTCTCAATCTCCCTCGTCAGCGAGGCCGGACCCCATCCCTCCTTCTCTCACTCTCTCGATCTCCTTGCCGGCAAGGCTGGACCCATCCCTCCTAATGATGCCGATGAAAGCCAGACACCCCTACCTCCCTCTCTCGCTCTCTCGATCTCCCACTATCCCTCTTTCGATCTCTCTCGTCAGCGAGGCCAGACCCACTCCCTCCTAATGATGTAGGTGGGGCTGGACACCCTCCCTCCCAATGATGGCGGCGAGGTCGGATCCCTCCCTCCCTCTCTTAAGTACAGATCCATTGGGTATTCGGATTCGGATCTGATATCAGTAATTAAAATTGGATCCAGATCTGAATATCCAGGTTTCTATCCGAACCCAATCCGTTAATAGATCTAGTCCATAGCCGTGGACATGGCATGGCCCAAAAACTATGGCATGTAGATAATTATAATATTTATAATAAATATTTATATTTATTATAAATATTCTATAAATTATTATAAATATACATGATTAATAAATAATACTATAAAATTAAAAAAAATATATCTATGGCTATAGAGAGCGAGTCACACCGAAAACTCCGAGGGTTGCCGACGATGACTCTAGAGGAGGACGACGGTACTAGAGGTAACCTACAAAATAAAAGTAAGATAGTAAGATAGAGAAGAGAGATAAAGAGGAAAAGAGAGAGAGAGCAGGGGCGGCTAGGGATGGGGGGCAAGGTGGAGGGGCGGCATAGTGATGAGGAGGCCGATGGAGGCTTCGCACTCGACCGGGCAGGGTCAGAATGGTGGTGGTGGCGGGGGGGTTTCGCGGGGCTGAAGTAGGGTGGAGGGGGGCTAACCAAAAGGGGTGTTTGCTTTCACACACTAGGGTCAAAGGAGGATAGAGTGTGGGGGAGGGGTTTCACGGAGGGCGATGGAGGGTCGAGGGTGGATGGGGTTTTGTCGAAGGGGGAGTTTCACAAGGAGCCCAGGGAGCGTCGGATGGGGGTTCGTCGGAGGGGGGGTTCATTGGGGACCGAGGGAGGATCAGATGGGGGCTGGGGGGGTTGGGTTTCATAGGGGGCCGAGCAAGGATCGAGGGTGTTCGCCAGAGGGAGGGTTTCGTGAGGGTACGAGGAGGGTCGGATGGAGGTTCGTCAGAGGGGGATTTCATTGGGGCCGAGGAGGGTTGGATAGAGGGGTGGAGGGCCAGGTGGGGGTGGCGGGTGGCGGAGAGGGGCGGTCGGGGATGGGGGGCTAGAGGGGGATGGGAAGAGGAGGCGGTGCTGGCCGAGGGGGAAGAGGGCGACGTCGATCATGGGGGGAGGGGTGATGTCGACCAGGAGGGAAGAGCCTCATTGATGATGAAGAGGGGGATAGAGGAT